>CM035818.1:48643524-49243524 GCA_020458035.1 Magallana ariakensis | reverse complement strand
TTTTGAAAACTCAAGAAAAATCCCTTGAAATTGTACACCACAATGGAGATTTTCTTAATTGTGAAAATATTATAAATAATGAAACGCTTTAAAAAATGAAATATAGTTTATGAATGGTAGTGGCACTAAATAGATAAAAAGCATTCAGATTTCAGCAACAATTTTAAAAAATATTCCATTCCAAATTTCCTCTATCAGTTTTCAAATCCCAACCCATTTTTGATCCAAATTTTTGAATGATGATAATACAAAAACATTAATAGTATTAAACTACTTTTATTGACCTTATTGTGTGGGCATAAATGTTATAAAAAATTTGAGACCGGTGTCTTTTCTTGTTTTTATGAATTTTTCAATATTTTTGCAATTCGTGCCATACGATTAATAATAATAATAATATTTAATGAATAAATGAGATAAAACCAACAGAATTTATGCAAAACAATATCGACTAAAATTTTAAACCATAACATTTAATATTAAAATACTGCCACAAATGGTTTAGCGAAATACAAAATCTGCAAAATTTAGTCCGAATTTCCTGTGCATTGTTAAAAGTCTGTTTTTGTTTGAGCCTAATTCCATAATATAATAAAAATTTCCAATGTTATGTCAATAATAATTCATTTCATAAATACTTTTTGTGTTTACAACAAATTTTACTCATGACATTGAACTTTATAACAATCCGAATTTGAGAACTCAAACCCTGAGTAAACATCATCCTTAAATGTGTTCTTATGTGGACCGCAGTTTAAGTTTTGAGTCTATATTTAACTTCTTAAAATTTCATTGGTTTACTTCTACAATTATACGCTCTAAGTGTTATATATTTAGAAAGGTTTCAGAAACAAAGCGAAATCATTGAGATAGATTCTTTTGCAAAGCTAAATATGTACTGGTATTTAACGTGCTGTTTTTTGGATAGCCTTTTTCTATTGATAATTCATTCTTTACGACAGATGTATCTGGTTTTTAAAGACATTTTCCAATATAATCATAACTCTCTGAAACTTACTTAATCAATATAAAGCGGAAACCAAGCGTTATTTCATTTTTGTACATGCGTTTAATCCATAAACCATTCCTGTACTTAAAACGTTTACTCAAAATATGGCCAAGGGAATTATATGTTTAATTCTAAGTGCAATTTGTCTCTGCTGTAAGTATGAACTAAAAAGTTATTATCAAATAATTTTAAGAGTTCTTTTTTAATCCTGTTAAACTCTTACTGTTCTCATGTTGGAATTCTAATAATTGTTGACACCTAAAAAAATGTATATTCTCGAACTCGAAATACTCGAAATTATTCAATACACACTTAACAAATGGGTTGATAACCCTAGTAAAGCTACTTTTAAACCCGTTTTAAATGTGGTAATCGTGTTGAATTTTCTCAAATTGAAATCAAAATTAGATAAAAAAAAATACAAAAACCCCAAAAGATACCCTTTTTCATAGAGGTCTAAGGTAAATGAAATAGTAAAGAATTTTTTAAGTAAACAAATCTCGATTGTTTTTGTTTTCATTAGAAAGTAAAAATTCTTCAAGCGTTGTCAGATATTTGTCATATATACACTGTATCATGAGTGAATAAAGATAGAAAATGATTTAAGAAAAGGATGAAAATAAACAACATAAAAGAATATGAAAGTCAAATTTTATCTATTATTTATAAACAATAATTATCTATTTCTTATGTAAAAAAAAAATTGTTAAAGAAGTAATCAAAACAAGTATAACGCAATTTCTTGAGAAAAGTTTTGAAAAAGAAGGGTATGTATTTCCTCTGTTTCAATTCAAATGTTAAAATGTAATTCTTTGTTTTCTTTATATATATATATATATATATATATATATATATATATATATATATATATATATATATATATGATGTTTTTACATAATGTTCATTTTGATTCAAGTGCCCACAATTTAGAAATATGACATCGTAAAGACAATTTTTTCCGCCATTTTTGCAATTTTAGCATAAAACAGCTTGTTTTCAAGCAGTTTTTCTTTCAGAAAACATAGAGCGCATGGTTGAACAAACAAAATATTTTAATTAGAGATATATCTAGCCAAGACTAATAAGTGACAAAAAAATTAACCTTGTTCAAGCATGCGCTCTATATTTCCCATTCGTAAAAATATAAGAAAAATGTCAATTTTGGACTGATTTTGAATGGATTATAGAAATAGCGTCACTCTGATGTCATATACTGCCAGTGAGTGCAAATAAATCAAATAAACAGGTGAAAAATATATTTTATATTAACTCTTTTAAAAAATAACATAACATTTTATTGTACCCGAAACACTTTAAAAAGTGGCTAATTATGGGGGCAAAATTTAACTCTTATCATATATAGTTCTTTAATGATCATAAAGGCTTTGCCTTGTTCTATGTGTCTCGGTATAATACTATTTACATAAGAAACGATAGGATCAATAAGCAATCACCAGCATTAATGTTTATCACAACGGACTCATCGAGCTGAATTTTATATCTAATTTAAGACTTCTTTTGTTCATAAATTATCAAAGAAGAGTACAAACATCCAAGAAAAAAATGATATATTAAATTGAATATGATCGATGATCAGATAGGCGATTGTATAGGGACGTATTGATACCGATAGTTAAATGTAGAAAATGTAGAGAGTTGAACAAATAATTATTCGACAATGCTGATTATATATGATTATATTGTTATTTTTTTCTTTCAATTGTTAGGTGTTTTGTCTGAAGCCACTGAGTTTTACTTTGAAAAAAGCATCTTATATAGCGATGTTTTACCAGAATCAGGCCTGATCTCTACAAACGGACAATTGTCCTCAATCACATGTGCTAAGTTGTGTGCAGATCAGAAATATTGCCAAACAATCTTCTACAAACCCATGACAAACACATGTTATCTTTACAAGTATCCATTACTTGAATACACACCAACATCACCTGAACCAGCAATTGAAGTTTATGAATTGAAAGGTATGTACTTTTATTACTGGAAGTAGTGTTTATCTCTGTTTTAAAGGATATCCCCAGGTAATCTACATCTATCTGCAGTACTACTGTAAGCTAATCATTTTCGAAAGCAAACAACAGGGGCGTTGGACGGTATTAGGAAGGCGATTCTTAGTACCCAATATTGAAGTTTAATAGAGGTCGGAAGCCAGTGTAACACCTATAAGGCCTATGTAAAGATTTGGAATTAAAGACTATATACACAATGAATGATAAGCTTATAAGGTAGTTTACATGTACATAGTACTGACAATATTTTTTTATAAGAAAAAAATAATAATAGTTCAAGAAAGTAAATTCAAGACTGGATATAGTTTTGCTCTCTCTCTCTCTCTCTCTCTGATCGAAAGAGCAAGCACCGAACACTATATGTGTTCATACATGACAATATAGCACAAGGCAATACAAAATTCTTTTTATTCAGAACGCAGGATTTTCATGTGCTTTAAAATTATTTTAAGGTATTCAATATATAGATATAACAATTTTCTTGAAGTCATCGTTCAGTGACGTTTTTCTTGTCTAAAATCTATATCAAATAATATCAGTAATGTATTTAATTAAGTCTTTCAAAAATAATTTTATTCAATGTGTCTTTGGACCGAAGAAACACGAACTTAGATATTGATTAACCATCCTTAAAAATAATATTGTGTGTTTTAGTTAATGTTAGAGCAATTTCTACTACATGTATTGCCGAGATCAAAGAAATTTCGCGACTATATTATTTTTTATTTATGAACGTCATCTAAAGATCATCAGTGCAGAAACACACCTCGTACCGTTAATAAGCATACTTTAGAATGTAATATTATATTGTCTATCCAACCTCGTACTGGTAATAGGTGTTATAGAAACTATAACGAACACAACGGGGATCGTTACACAGTACAGTTGTGGAACTTGCCAATATATCAAAGTCGGGAATTCGTTCAAGTTCGGAAACAAGGACTTTATTATTAATGCGGACATGTCTTGTGTCTCTAAAAACGTTATTTACAACATTACGTGTAGCGGATGTAAAGAATTTTATATAGGAGAAACTGGAACAACTCTACGCACCCGTATTCGTAAACACAAACAGCACGTCAACCAACCCGAGTACAGAAAAATTAAACTTAGTGAACATCTTGATATTTGTGGCCACGGGCAATTTTCAGTTTTTCCGTTTTATAAACTCTATACGGACAACCCAATTGAACGAAGGGAAAAAGAAAAACATTTTATAAAGTCACTAAAACTTTTGTTAAATAGTTTGATATAGACTGTTTCATTGTCTTTGATTTTATTTTACTATTTATTTAACGCTAGATAACTTGACTCTATGATTGTTTCCTTCATAAGCATTATGACGTCATAGTATTATTGTTGACGTTATCACTAGGTAACGTAATTGCGTCATAATTTAAACGACTGTAAAACGTCTGAAGATACGAAATAAAAGCGCTAACGTTTTACAATTAGTGTTGCTTTTTTTTCTTTTTTCATATTTATTACCGGACACTGTGAAAATAGTTTTGTGTTTTGGAGATCTCGTGCAAAATATGTAATCTTTAGAAGAACCCTGAACGTATATATGTAACCATTTGCCTTTTTGTATTGGTTTTTATTTTTTATAAGGATGTCCTCGCCCGGATTTCGATGTCAGCAGAGAAATAGGCATGTGTTTGAAAGTATATCGAACGACGGATTTCACTTACTCGTACATCACCTCTGTTTGCAACCAGGAGGGTGGAGAACTTATATCATTGGACACAGACAACAAGATTGATTACCTATCAACTTATTTACTAATCCACTGCAAGTTTTACAACCTGAAAGGATAATACTGTTTTACTTAGTAATTTAAAAAATCAATAACATTCTTTAATTTCGTTGAAAGTAAACTCTTCTAGATACATGTATTTGATATTAATAAAAGAAAGTTTTAACAAATTTAAATCAATTTATCTTTAGTTGGGGCGTCAGTCCGTATCACCGTTGGACTTGAAAACTCTTCGGGCTGGAAATGGGTCAATGGAGAGCCATTATCAATCAGCCATCCTAATGTCTCCGACACGATCAACAATTATGATATGGCCATGGAACCCTGTGAGAGCAACTACTGTGGAATCTTTTCAGTTTCTTCCACAACAAACATGACACTGTTTGACAACTGTTGCAAAAATATAGCATCCTACTTTGTGTGTACTATGCCTTACCAGCAGTAAGAACAACATGTGTTATTTAAACACAATCTTTCTCATCTGACCTAGTGTGTTAAACACTTTAATCTCGTAACTACGGACAGGTTTAGTTAAATGCACAAGTTTGATATCCTTTAACCTCTCAAATGCACTCTATACATTTTTGTTTGCGCATGTGCATATCATTCTATTATTGCAATGTTAAAATTTCTACAAACCAGCCTAACCCACGCTTTGTATCCCATTTAACTCATATATCTACACGTTTATGTAAATTCAATTTTTAACCACGAATACTTGATATACAAGTATAATATTAACGAAATTCTAAATTAAAACATATAAGATAGAAATAGTTAGACTTGGCCTGGTTATATTCTTCTGATTATCAGTATAATTCTACATTAGGATTGAAAACTATTGTATATAGTTCTACGTGAACAGAATGTTTAAAAGTACATGATTGTATATGCCTTTGTTTTTCATTGCTTGCAGACAAATAAGAAGCAAACTAACGGTGTCTGTACTAATAATTAGATTGATTTTCCGTTGTTTTTTCCCGATTACGACAAAGAGAACAGGGCGGGTGCGACCAGTCAGCAGAGGATGCTCACTCCTCCTAGGCACCTGATCCTACCTCTATCTTTTTAAAGGTCCGTGTTGCTCCGATTTGAATTTGTATTTCGTTTTATGGATTTTTGAGATGGTTGACTGTTATTGTCATTTTTCATTGATATTAGATAAATAAAAACAATTGTCTATTCAGTTATATTCTTTTATTTTGTGCCCCCAAGGAAAAACATTAGAAACAAAATGAGTGTGTCCTATTTGTCATTCTATTTAAGATTTTGTCTTTAATTTTTAAAGGCATTTTTAATTCAAAAATTTGTTTTCACATCTACCTATACTCTGTCTGTTACCACCACCTTTTGATTTATAATATTTTGATATTCATAAATACCTTTGTGCCAAAACTACGCTCATTCACCAGAATGAAAGGAGTCAAGTATTGTACCCCGTCTCCTCTACTGCTTCAGGCTTCAATACAAAACCCAAAATAGAAAGTATACGGGGATTTTGCATTGCAAAGACATGAAAAGTACCCGGATGATAACCTTACAAAATATTGCGCAATGTGTTCCAAATTTTTCCAAATGAAGAAAAGATGTAAACATTTCCCATTATAAACCTCTGCAAGACATGTTAATTTCTCCTGGTAATGCATTAACTGATGCTGAAAACAGCTGACGATAGCTGCACGGACTATGCAAATAACTATGCAAATATTCCAATAGAAACACTTTGCGCGGGATGATACATGTAATTAGATACCCAGATCCACGCATATGGATTGCGTAATGTATCGACGAGGCGGATCCAAGATCTGATTCTAACCAATTCTGGACATTTCTGGTGATGATCATTTTCATTAGAAAAATACAGTTTTACTTGGTGATTTCGTATATTGAATGGTAAATTCTGTGAGTGGTAAACTTTGGCAGTTTTTCAGTTTTAACCAAATGTAATATATTCGAAGTATCAGTTAAGAAAACATCACAAATATTCAACAATATCAAAATACAGTCACCAAAATCATTTGCGGGCATCAATGCTGCAAATCACACCGAACAAGGAGGCGAACTATGTGATGGCACACGAGGTGACGCCTGAATCTACTTGTGCTACATTAGTTTAGGAAGATGGTCTGGTCTTTTCAGGAAAGGCTGAATGACTCCAGTGTGGACTAGGGTGTGATATACGGCGAAACAGTTCCTAGAGTCTCGAACACACAAAGGCATCTGACAATGCGAGCAGTGAGACTCCGTCAGGACGTCCCAGCCGCTCTTGGTTCGGTTCTTGCGGAGTTTGCAAAAGAGGCATCGTTTTTTCTTCTTGTCAATGTTTGGTTCCACTCTATGAATATCAGCGTCATAGTTAGGGAAGCTAGGAGACATCTGAATGTCCATTATGTCAACCAATTTGCGACCTGTAATGAATAAAATTTTACCTTTATAAATCGAGACCCTAATTTACAAAATGCATGACTGACAAACCTGTCAAATGCAGTTATGGCACTTGATTTAAGACCTTGGAATGAAGTTTTCAATGAATCTGGTATTTAACAAATATTAGTGCAACGTATTTTCATATACACATTGTATATTGTGTTTCAACACATTTAATAACATTTGTAGGGTTTATCATGCACACGAAACTCAGTAACAAGCCGGCATTAACTCTTAATTTTCACAGTGATTAAGTGCCTTAAAAATAATTTTTGTATCTTTCTAGTGGTGCTCATACATAAAACCATCACATTTAAAAATTGAAATTAAATTGAGTTAAGAAATAAATCAAAATCGCAAAAAGTTCATTATGTAAGATCTTTATTGTCCGATATAATATGAAAAGAAAACAAATCTAGATATGTTGTATACAACAAAGTATAAAAATATGCAAAAATTTAACAATCCATATAATGTTTGGCAAAAACATAACGTACAAAATTGCTGACCTGTAGAATAAAAATGCCTTATTGAGGTTCACCAGTGCTTTTGACCTGAGGATATTGTATTAACTGATATGAAACACTTATACCTAATGCATAATTCATGGCTGAAAACCGAATCAAAGAGAAAAAAAAATTGCTGATTGAAACAAGAGGGAACTTATAACAAGAAAATGTTTGGTTAATTCAGTAATACATGAGGCTCAAGAATGTACAGTTCATATCAGTATTCCATATTACAATAAAAAAACACATGTAATTACTTTTAACAAGTATTCAATTAAGAATATACAAAAGTGCTGGTGTAACTTTGTATTTCAAAAATCATTAAATAAACTAGCATCAAATACCAAATATTTCTTATAACAAAAAATAGTGTTTGAAATTAACATCCATATAACATTTCTATCAAATTTTTAAGTCAACAAAAACACTCCCTGAAAACAACAAATTCCTGAAATAATCGAACGACGCCTCGAACACTTAAAATCAATTTAATGACGTCATATGGGACAGGTTCACGAGCATGTCACCGGTTTCAAAATCAAGATTATCCAAGTCTAATAGACTTAATATCTATAATACTGCCATTCTGTTTCTTTAAGTCATAATTATAATAATATTGTGCGTCTGAGGTCCAACGAAAGTTATACATCAACATTATAAAATATCGACTAATACAAAAATGAATATATCGGTAGCATTAGTCCATAAAAAGCCGAGGGCAACATGATGAGGTTAACAATTTCTTTGTAATAAAAATCTGTGAATAACTGCTAAAAAGTATAAATAATCCAAAGTATAAACAATATCTAGAATCCTTATATATCTACACACTCGGGTAAAATTCGACAAATACGTGATGTAAAAATTTAAAAAATAAGAGGTGACCGGAATATATTCACGATTTTAACAATAAAGCAATGTACTTCTATCATCCTACATAGGCAACAAACACACGAGAATTCTTCTAGAAGGGTAAGTTTACAGACGGGATTCTAAAAATGCATAAATCCTGCAGTAGATAAAATATGAATGTAAATGAATCAGTGATTTATGATGCACCAAACTTATCAACATACAAAAGGTTGCCATTTCAGGCAGCCAACATTTCCCATAGGATAATCAATCAAACCGGGTCTAAACAGCAGAATGAGTAAAATAGAAAAAAAAGTTAATAGCATATTCAACAAATTAACCATTGGTTTCCTTTTTCACTTCCACTTGACCTGCGTCACGTGATCTACGTCGTCCTGGATTTTCAACATTCGTCATACCCAGAAAGTATTTATGATACAGCACAAAGCAGTTTCGGTCATTTACACACAGGGGGACATCACATTGAAGACATCGGTAAAACGTGTTCACTCGCCATCCGGAACGGGTCCGGTTCTTCAGCCTTCCGCAGTAGAGACACGGGGTGTACTTCCGGTCTTTGTTATAGATCGGCACGTGTTTCTGTTGGGACGACCTTATTGTCAGGTCCAGCCCTTTGAGGACCTCTGAGGAAGAGTCTGCACTCTCTAGGTCCTCAACGGGGTCAGAAGAAGCCGATACTTTAGGTCTGTTGCGCATCATGTCGAAGTACATCGCCTTTGTTTCTGTACCAACAAAAACACTAAGTGAATATTTCGTAATAGACATGAATATGTATGAAACATAAATATGATACTAGATACAGCACTTGCTTTATCAAATATTGCTAAACTAAAAGTTTACTTACGGAGTTCGTGTAATTTATCGATGTACTCGGAAAGTTTACTTCTGCCACCCGATTGGTCTCCCGAGGGCGATGGTCGGTCATCTGTCGTGTTTGCTGAAAGTATAAAATCTTCACTGAATGACCAGGCACCGGACGATTTGTGAGATACAATGCCGTGATATATTTACATTGGTCAGTAAGGATGAACAATGTCAGTCATGCTCTGATCACAATATCCTACACCCGTAACAATTCTCTGCAGAACTGCACATGCACAACTGACGCATAAGTAACTTTGCCAAAACTTTATTCAATATACTAAAGTACAAGCTTGTATACAACAAATATTACTACATGTTTCTTTAAAAATAAAACTGCCCATTATACAAAGCAAGCATAATTTTAAAAAATGCAAAAAACATGTATAAAAAAATGTTGTATTTTCGTAGTTGAAAAGTGAATATTAATTAATGAATTGAATAACTTGCATCACTTAACTATAAAACAATGTATATGATGAAATTATTCGAACAAACCTTTAGTTGGGAATGAAGTTTTTGCTAATTGTTTGTAAACAAATAAAAAATAACAAACGAGTTGAACAGTGATGTTACAAAAAAAAAGAAAATCGCGACACCCATCCGTAAACATGGAAAAAAAGCGACACAAATCCGAAAACATGAAAAAAGCGACACAACTCCGTATTTAATGAGAATAGTGACACAAATTCGTCGCTAAACAGCACATGACAAAAGGAAGCATGTGGGGGAATGTCATGAAGGGAAGGAGGGTGGGTGGGTGTAAAAGGTAACACTACAAAGGGCAGTAAAACGCCACTTAAAATATATGCATCTCCTGTATGGATATAAATATCTCTGTGTATATAGATACTGGTGTATCATATTTGAACCAATAACAATGACTACACTAGCAGTTTTACAACATGTACATTAAAAGATAGAAGTAGATTTTTTTCTTGGTCATTTCATCAATTTAAAGTCTCAAGTCATAGGTATGATAGTATTCGGTATAAGGACACTTTTATTTACACGTGGTTGCGGCTACATGATTCAGAATGCGTATCGACCTCTGGGTCACTTAATAAGGTGGGTTTTTGGTATACTTTTGAAATATCTTCTGGGAACCAAGCATACTCACACGACCAGTAGGCAGCGCCTTAATCTGGCCAGAAAACAACAACCTGTGATAAATCTTAAAACAGTTCCTCTCCCCGGTACACAGAGGAACCAAACACCGGGCACAGCAAAAATTGGTCAGAACCACCCATCCCCTTTTGGTTGTAATATTCCGGTGCCGGCAGAGGGCGCACCGCTTCTGTTTTAATTCAGGGTTGTTCTGAGGAAAGTGCATAGCCGCCTCAGCTATAGAGATTAACTCTTGGTCGACTATTTGACCTTTAGGCGTTGATGGTGAGGGGGCGGTTTCTGTTCTTTGACCACAGGTCGAGTGCTTCGCTTTCCGTTTAGCATCGGCCAGTGCCTCTGAAAGGAGAAATAATCTTGCCGTAGGCTCCTCAAACTATACGTTTTGTATACCGTTCTACAGGTGAATGTTGCTATAAAATTAACCCATTGCTATGTAGTCTGTCCTTACATAAAGTAATTGTTTTATTTTTTTTTTTTAATTTGGAAAACAGATTTGCATCTGTATAAAATAAGAACCACGTCTTTTAGGATAATATTTTATTGTGCGCCAACAAGGTACATGTACATTTATATAAAACAATACCATGACATCAAATTCAAATTGAAACTATTTTCAGGTTAAAAAACACAAATTAAAAGAAACACACAACAATAACTAGTATGTCCGTTACTTTTGGGCATCAACAGATAAATTCCGGTGTGCGAAAGAGTGATACAAGGCAAAACAATTGCGCACTCCAGCACACAGTGGAACAAGACAGCGAGAACATTGGTTCTGTGTTAAAACTTCCCAACCGCTGCGCGTGCGCACTCTCCTTAACTGACAGAGCATACACCGCTTTTGCTTTTTGCCTTCCGTTGGTACAATTCTGTGGAGGTTTTCATCGATATCGTTCTTTGCCAACCCAGAGATTTTCTGTTCACGCCCTGTAAACAGAAAAGCTTTGGATAAATGATACTTGCAGCACTTCTGGTATATAATCTTCATTCACACGAACAAACACCTTGGATTTTAAGTGTCATTTCCCCCATTATCGTACCGCTTTACTACACTTCAGTTAACTACACCAAAATATTTATTTGTCGCTTGTCTAATCGATATTTTACGAAAGGTCGGTAAAAGGGAATCAAATCAGGGCAAGTTCACTTGGGAAACTGCAGGTACGAAAACTGTTTCTTCCGGAGTACCGGGGCTCTTCCTTCTGAGAGAAGAATATGGTATACCACAAAGCATTCTTTACAGAGGTTTATGTCACACTGTTTACACTGTAGTCGCGTTATCACGTCCCAGCCCGACTTCGTTTTAACGTTCTGATGTTGGCAAAGAGCGCACCTATTCTGCTTCCGACCTTCCACAGAAACGCACTTATGATCTGCATATTGTAGGGGCAGCATTTTATCTCGAACCCGGGGCCCTAAAAGCAGAAAATTGTTTCAAAAGTGAACGTCGGATATAAAGATTTACCCTGTTTAAAAAGTTAATCAATGTATAAAACGTCAATACACTCCCTGGCGCGCAATGGACAAGTGGAAGTTTCATGTACGCGTATTTTGCATTCGGATATAGAAATTACAAAACCGAACTAATGACTATAGAATAAAACTTCATTAAGAAGCCAATGCACAGCAAACTATGAGTAACCAACCCAGACTTCACACAGAAACACCAATAACAACTACTTGTTGAAAATATCTGTGTCAAACACGGGTGCCTGGTCCATTGATTGTCTCCTCTTAGCGTAATGTTCGTGGAACACTCTATAACAGTCCCTCTTACTCTTACAGAGAGGCACGTCACATATACTACACTTTTGTCTGGTATACACGCGTAACCCTGACTTTGTCTTTACGTCATTCAATGCACAGATTACACAAGCCTGCAGTTTACATCCCTCTGTGGGGACCAATATGTGGGTATGATTGTAATTCTCATGGTACATTCTCGCAGGGGGAAGAAAGTTTTGCATTGTTCGACCATGTTCTAATGTTTCTGAAAGACAAAATATCCAAATTTAGCTATCTATGTAACGAGAGGCTTTTAAAATTATTTTTTTATTTGTTAATTAAAAATAACCAAATGGAACATGCAGAAATCACATGAAACTACTGAAAGGTAAGGACACATTACAAGAATCATATACGAAGCACCTGGAATACGATTAAATTGTATCAATTCATCGCTTTTAGGGAAAATAAATAAAGATATACAAGGTATTCATCAACATGACCAAGAGAGAAACCCGTTAAAATGTTGGTAACTCTACATTATCCATATACTGTACATAAAACAGCTGACCAAGGCATTTCCATATGAGGAATTATTAATAAAAAGCAACAAACTATTTGCTAAAATCGAAAAATAAAAACTCTCTTTTGTACATTGATTTTGGATCAATAATTTCTTTTAACAATAAAGTTCTTCAAAATAATACAAATTAAATTAATGTAAGTAAATAAAAATAAATCCAGCAGCAAATTGCTATGTTTCTTCATGGAATGTTCAATGCACATTTAGGTGTTTCTGTCGTCAAAAAGTATCGCATCACAAACTATTGAAACCCATATGAACTCATTCCGAATCGAAATCACACACATCAACACAGAAAAGTCGTCAACGCTATCATGTCGATGTCTGTCCTTGGGTAGCCTTAGAAAACAGGGCATTGTGATACCTATCAAAGCAATGTCTATCGTTGCAGCAAAGGGGTACCTTACACGCAGAGCATCGTTTTCGGGTGTAGCAGTACCACCCGGAGTGTGTTTTGACTTTCTGACTGGTACACAAGACACAGGGCTTGAGTTTACCGTCTACCTCGGAGACGGCCACGTGATACTGGCCGGTCAGGGGGTCACGGCACTTAGCCACTGCGTTCATAGTATCATATTGATTGGTAGAGTAGGAGGTCAGAAGGGACTTTTCAAAGGCCGCAAGGGACTGGGCTGGTTGTTGTCGCATCCAGCCTGAAAGACAAGAAAACCCAGATATACAACTCGGAAATCACTCCGCAGTGACCTACTACTCTTGTTGTTTTTTGTTTTGTTTTTTTTTAAGTTTTTGGCTCAACATTAATATCATCAAATATATCTCTATCTTTAGTCACTCATTATTTCTGTTCCCTTATCTAGCTTTCGAAATCATTTCTTAGTTTTATATCTGGATTGTCTTATCCACAACATGACTGACCCTTTTAAAGTGTGTTATTCATTGGTGATAAAAACTATCTGTACAATCTCCACACTTTAAAAAAAAGTTTAAATCACACACAAAACGGAAAGTTTGAAGAAATGTATAGTATCATTGTTTATTGTTCTTTACAATCACATGAAACAATATTGTATTGACATGAGAATATAAACAAATGGAATTCCATAGTTAGGTGGGGTGATAGATATCTTGAACCATCTTTAAAGCTTTCTTTCTTCCTGTGGCTAATTTCTCATTCAAAGCTCTAGTGGCCATTTGTGCTGTCAAATTCAAATTCCGCATTCCATACGCTACAAGAAAGAAAACAACCACTGAAAAGACTCTGATTGAAATGCATCTTTTTCACACAAATGCATTTCCAAGTAAATGTATGATTATTTTGATGTTTTAAAAAATTGTACAAGTGATCACCAAGAATTGGGTAGATTTTTTTTCTTTTTTACATCTTACTAAAAGCTTATGTGAATTTCTTTTTGCATCTCTATTTTTAGACTTCTTCTGTTTTATTTAATCTGTAATGAGATATATTTTACCTTGGTTTTCAATCAAGATGCGCTATGGGCTTTGTGCATTTTCCTACCATGAGCTAGTTTTTCATTGATTGCTTGCTTTGCACCAGACCAGCTTAACTTCAATTGTTTGGAACCAAATACTAAAAATAAACGGTAAATAGGGTAGTTATTGCATTTTACCTCAAGTTACATATTTCTGAATTCCTGCAACTTTTCTTCCAGCATAGAGTTTTTCATTGAGGGCCCGCCTGCCCTGAGAACTCTTCAAGCCTAACCGTTTCTCACCAAAGGCTACAATAGTAAACACTCTGTTTAGGTTCTTGGCTCAGACAATGCTTTTCTACATCTTGAGAATCTATTATATTTGTTAGGAAAAATCACACATTTATTGGAATATGCATGTACATGGATAACATTACAGTGTACTAGTCATTCATTTTTGCATGGTAAATGAGTAAATATTTACAATGATTTTATCCCGCATATAACTTAAAATAGCATGACCGTGTTGATCTATCAATTGAAGTATTACTTATACTATTGAAGTATTTGTTTGGTATTTGAAGAGCAAGTTATTCATGTGTTTGAAATTTCAACCACAACAATGAAACAGCACTGAAACTGACCACCCCCCGCCCCCCCCCCCCCCCCCCCCAAAATAAATGAAAATCCTACAGTTAACTTTTTTTTTACTGTTTTGTTTTCCAAATTAAATGAGAGCACTGTCAGTTTTACACTTTGTTGGTAACCCATGGCTGGTAACAACCATGGACAAACTCACTCAACTTTTCTCATTCTCATAATTCATATCCCTCTCTGATTGGCTCTTTCATACTTTCCTAAAGAAAACTCTTCACATCATAGTAATGCTTATGCATTCAACTATTACAGCATGTTATATTACTATGTTTTCTAAACAGATTTTTTTTTCTTTCAAAATTTATTGGTGGATTGTCCATAAATGTTCTTGAGAATGAGAAAAGTTTATCGAGTTGACCCACAGTCAGTACTCAGCTAGCATGTGTGAGATTGGTCCTGGGTTTCTAATGATAACTTACATTACAGAGGTATAATATTCATACAAAATTCTATGGCCATAAAAGTAATATTTACATCTGACACTTACACAACAAGGCATTGAACACAGGCTCCAGCGGTGTGTTCTTGTAGGCTGAGGTTCCCCCATATTTACACTCCCACGGATTCACAAAACCATTGACTAATTTCTTCAGTGTAAAGAAGGCTGGCTTGCCCACACACTGACTTAGTGTCCGATTCAGCCACACAGATGGAACACACACTTTCTCCTCCTCATCTAATCGTACATATCCTTCTGGTAATGGCTGCCCAAGTTCAATAAATATCTGTCAAAAAAATTTAAAAATTCTTTACCACTGGAAATCCTGAGTCCCTTATGCTTTTATCTAAAACAAATGCATCTGTTGTCTATTGCTTTGAATAAAGTTGACACTTATATGACAATACTGCTTACATAGTTAACTGGGTCTAATGATGGAGATCTTCCCAAGTTGCTTCTATATGTTGCAGGGAGATTAGGTAGACCGCGATATTCTTGTGTAGTCCCCTGTGCTACTGCAATATCTGTAAAATGTTAGATTATCTATAAATGCTATTCAAAATACAAAATTCTACATCAGAAACAATTGAAATATATCTCAGTTTTACTTTTTCAGTTCAAATAAATATCAATTTTCTTTAACAGTTTAGATTAGTCGCTCTTATATTTTTTTTGTCAAACACAAGAATCAGTCCACGAGCGACATCCAATGTTACTGGAAACTAGAATAAAAATAGGTTATTACCTTGAAACAATTTGCTGCTGGGTAAATTCCCTGATCTTCCTCTTCTTGTCAAAACAGAATTGTTTCACAGTGACAGTATAGAATGTCGCACATGTACCCATTCCTTGTATGTATATATCCCACAATCCTCTAGTAGTTTGTGTTAAAAGTGCGCAGTGTTAAACATGAGGAGCCACAGGTCTTTATCTTATTACTTTTGGCAGGCATAAATAAACTGGTTGACAACTTAATTCATGATCTTAAACTTGGATTTATGGTGTATGTCAAAATATCTTCTGTTCAGCTAAGCTTTGGCATCATTCACACTCTTATAAAGAAGTCTTACTTATTGATGCCTTTGTTATTTGCTCAACAATTATGAATATGGAATGAATATTTTTCAGGGTTAATCTTTGAAAATGATTTAAAATTCTTTTCAGACTGCAATGATTACATTCAAGCAGAATATTTCAATCTTGATTACAATATCACAAGTGATCTTCATACAATACATTGCTACAGCTGGTGCAATTGCCAAATCACACATTTAGCAACCATACATATTCAATGTTATTTCATCATAAAATTGCATATCAATTCTTTACTTGTCAAAGTATCACAAACTTTATTTTCAATGATGAAATGTGTCACATCAAATGCTTATTACAAATACAGATTTTGCAAGCAAAACATAAAAGAGACATGTACTTAAAAGCTCAACTATCTTCATCATGTTCATGACAACTATTACTGGTAAATCATTTTACCCTGTTTTGCACCATGATTGATAGCAACAAATGAACAACTGTGTTTTAAAGAAAACAAGTCGTACACTTGAAAAAAAAAATGTTTTTCTCTGACAAGGCTTAATAAATGAAATCTACTCTGCAAGATTCAACTAAGGCTAGTTGCTAAGGTAATAATTAATATTCACAGCATTAAGGATTAAGGTACAAAATCTGGTAGTATTTGAAATCTGCAGTTTTCTTTGATGTGTACAAATAAGTCACATGACTGGTCTTTAGTTAAAATTCATGCACCAAGTCTAGGGCTGTCACGGGTACCTGAAATAACTGAGAACCGCGGAACAATTTGTTCGGTTCGGTTTCGGTTCTGTTTTTCTGGATTTCGGTTTGGTTCCGATTTGTGTATTAGAATCCGTATTCTATGAAAAATGGCGTCGAAATCAAAAAGCTCAGTAGTGTAGACTTTTTGTTTTTAATAAATATGGACATGTATACAACTGGCCATGTAAACCGATGATTATTCACTCATCCTAAATAAAAGTATCACACCATTAACCTGTGTAGAAAGGAGGAATACTAGTTCAGTAAACAATGATGGCAGCTTACGATTCGGACATCGAGCATGTTGTCAATATTTGTTAATAGAATATTTAGGGCAAGAATTTTCTGGAATTAATAATAGTGAGATTGAATAAGGAAAGCCAGAATTCAAATCCATGCAAAATAATGTGGGGAAATCTGATTCATTACAGAAAACACGGTGTGCATTACCTGCAACTTAAAAATATACGAATATAACATTAGACTTTACTCGTTTCAAATCATGAATAATACTTACTTTGTTAACATATTTGATTTATCAAATTTCCTGTAACCATTTATTAAAATAAGCATCAAGATATATCTTAAAATGAAAGACATGTATTGAAAAATTGGCCACATGTTAACTTATTTATAACTATCAAGAAAGGAACTTCATAATGAAGCTTACAATGATTTTTTTCAAATAATCCTTTGTAGTACATAAGGCTAAAAATGTTCAGTAAGTTATCTGTGGTGAAACTATTCTATGAATTAATATAGTTTTTTTGGTAATTTAATTCAAAATCATCAAATGTCATTTGAATTTCTAATCAGGAAACTAGTTATTGTGTTGAAGATTGTTATTAAAGAGTGAAGAAATACAAAAAATAAACTTTTGAAGTTACAAAAAATGAATGTTTTGAAAGTTGACCCGAACCGAAAAACCCGAAATCGAACCAAAATTTTTATGACCCGTCCCGAAATATTTTGGAACCGTGACAGCCCTAACCAAGTCATTAAAAAAAAATGTTATTCCTAAGACTTTGATCTTATTATTATCAACATCAAATAAAGACATTGTACCTTAATTAAAACCCATGGACACAGGCATCAGCTAATGTTTTTGTTAAAAAATCCTTTAAACTATTGAAAGATACTTTTGATGAATGCATATATGTAGTTTATATTTTTGCTTCCAAATACTTAAAATGCTTAACCTTTTTTTTTTAAAGTTAACTGATGGTAAAAAAATAATTAACTACTTAATACTTCATCAATAAATTTTCTGTCATAAGCCTTGTTTGTCCCTTTTAGTACATTTTTCTTCTTCTAAAAATCTATTTACCCATTTCCTTCAAAACTATAGATATAGAATTCATCATCAATGTCAACTTTAAATATTTAATCCCCATGTTCAAGACCAGATATGAGATACTAGACAAGCAGAAAGTTTTAACCAGCTGAATTCCTCAAAAAATAAAAGAAATACCCTGATTCCTGTTTCCATAAGTTTACTGATTAATAAAGACAAAGCAGTTTATCTACCTTTCATTGTATCTGCCATCCACTGGGGCATCTTGTCTTCACTTGCATTGCTTTCTTCATTGGATGTGTCTTCTCTGTTCCAGTCTCCTGATTGGTCGTCAGGTTCAAAAGTGACATTGGGGTCGTCACCATGGAACTGTTCATCAAATGACACCTCATTTTCCACTTTAACTATGGAAATATCTGCATCAGAAGTGGCTGGAGTGCTTTCTGACCTGCAATGAATTATCATTCTCCTTTATATAGACATTATAGGAATATCTTTCTTTAACATGTTTAAAGAACTTTTAATATTTTTTTATTCATTTTTGAATTTGAGAAGAAAATGAGCCAATTCTGATTAACAAAACTATTAAACATATTACCTATATCAATAAAAAAAAAATTCCTTTAGAAATGTTAATTTATCATGAATAATAACAAAGATCTTAGATTCACTGGGACTAATGAAAGAAAACAGATCAACATGCCTATGCAGCAATAGGTTCTCTGACATCTGGGAGGCTGCTGTAGACCCTGTAGCCACTGCATCAGAACTGGTACTCCTCCATAGAGCCACTGGTTGAGGTGCTGATGTAGAAGTAGATGGAGAGGAAGATGGAGGACCTCCCAATGAAGAGGAAGATGAAGAAAATGACAAGGTGCTTGCTCCTGCCGTTACCCGTGACTGGTCCTGGGAAGAAGAGCGCGACTGTTCTCCTGGTGACGGTATGTTGTAACTCTTTGATGCCTGGGCAGCATTTCCTGCGGCAAATGGCTTTGGTTGTGAATGTGCTGAGGTTCTTTGAGGAAGATGGTAAGCTGATGAAGGGGATGGCATTCTAGAATGAGCTGAAGGAGATGTGGGAAGTCTGCTACCTGATGCACTATTTGGATTAGTGAAGTTGGGATCATGTCGAAAACCCAAACTTGATGATCCCTGAGAATGTGAAAATGAAGGATGAGAAGAAAATCTAGATGATTCTGAACTGCTAGCTGTGATACGAGGCGGGGGCTCTGATCCACTGGAAGCATTAATGATTTGCACATCATTGTTTGCTTTCATTTGACTGGCCACAGATAAGGACATTCTGTCTTGTGGATTGTCTCGCCGCGTCCCTCCCGAGTCCTCTGGTTTATCTGAGTGCACTATTTCAACACTATCTTCCATGATCTCAATGACCCCTGGCTGGGTGTTTCTTGCTGAGGAGCTTCCCATGAGTCCCTCCCTGGGAACTCTATCCCATGGGTCGCTTGCTCCGAAATCATTGAAAGAGTCTGAGGAACTCCTGCTTTGAATTCTTTGACGTTTAGCTCCTGGACTTGGGGGTTGTACCTCAGAGATTCTTTTGTTTCTTTCATGAACCTTGAGAAGATCTGATGCTCTGACATGCTTGAACTCTGCATTATCGTGGAAACTGTATTCATATTTATCGCCTGCATGCAAACACTTGTAGAAGTCTGCACAGCACTTCAGAACACTATCCACCTGCAAGACCCGTGCAATCTTTTCCACATCTTTGGTGTTTTCTTCTGTCAGCATCATGAAGCCCTCATATAAGTACTGAAGGAAAGTGTTGATTGCATCTGCTTTAATGTCTGCTGCTAGCCTCACTTCCAGATTGGAGCCCACAGAGGCATTCTTCATGGAATGTAGCATGGGGCATGCAGCAACTAAGACTACTCTGTGTGCCTTTGAATGGAAAGCAATGAAATTTAAAATTGCATTGCAAAATTTCACTTCAATTTCATTATTTTTAATGTATTACACAAGATCAAACTATTATCATCAAAACTGTTGTATAATAGAACAAACGGCATTTAGATATTTTTCACCCTCACTGTAACTAGGGTGTATTTTTTAAATTTGTATGATGCATTACGTTCCATACAATATATACTAACTTTAATTTGACTGTTTCCTGCTTTAATGACTGCATCACAGAGAACCTGATTCTTCCACATGGAGGCCAGCTGACATAGAAGAGAACTGGAATGAATCTGGTTCATGTAAACCTTATGGTAAAACATGATGGCTTCCTGAAAATAGAGAAAAATTAACCCCATTATAAAATGTGTTCAACACATGTATGGTTAAAGCAAAATGATACCGGGTATATGACAGTTAGACTGTCAAAAGTTTAATCTATGGACATTGGTTAACAAAACCCAAATGTTTTGATTTAAAATAAATGCGATTTTGAAGAAAAAAAACCCTATAACAGGGGTCTTGATTTTTTTTTTATAATTAATAAGCCACTGCCCACTGCCAAATACTGACTGGGAATCAACTTGCCCAGTTTCAAAATTCACTAGCCCCCCCCCCCCCCCCCCCCAAAAAAAAAAAAGAAAAAAAAGTGAGATTCCATTAATCATTCTAGAATGGATGTTTTTAGTTTTAATTTATCACAAGAAATGGAACTTAAAAATCAAAGTCTAGGAAAAATTCATTACTCATTTATTTTGTTATTTATTTTTTCAATGTGAATTCTTAATGTATACATTACTTAAAAGCAATCCCTATTTGTACTTATTTATTATTTGTTGAAATATCTATTGACCTAATCACACATGTAGACAAAAAATTTCTTTTTTCAAAACATCAAATCTATTTATAAAGTCATGCCATAATTTTGATATCTTTCCTGATTGGTTTCTGTACTACTGGTGATGAGTCTTGGAGATTAAATAAACAAAATTTAATAGCTTTGTGCAGATTCTCAGTTTGATGTTTATTGTTATTGATAATAAATTTTAATGTTCTAAAAAGTTTTGCTGGCTCAGACTATTCATTTGCATTACTGTCCTGATCTGGCAAGTTTAACATGAAAACTACTATAGCTTTCTTGATGCAATATTCCACTTGCTTTGGGCAACATGAAAGTGTAATTCTACACCCTGCCTACTATTACTTATTAGGTTTGTTACTGACTGCATTACTACAGAAATATATATTGGGTTGATCAATCTCATAGATGGGGAGGCGAAGCTAGAATTAAAAAGTAGAGAAACTGAGGTAAGAAAGCAGTAGAAACAATGAAACAAATTGATTATATGAGACTTCTTGGATGCATTTAATTAAATACGCCGAAGAGATAAAATCCACTTAGAAATTTCTGTAAAAGAAAGTTAATTTATGAAGTACACATGAATGAGAACCAGTCCCTTTGATTGATTTGAAGAACTCTTTCTTGACAAAAAAACAACTTTACCCAACCTCTCAGTTGTAAACCCATGGGGTGCTTAGATTTGGTGACCCGTGTTACTCGTGTAGTACTCCCATCAAATAAAACACCGAGAGTACATGTCAAGTGTCAAACACGTGTGACACGAGTATACTCTCCAATTTTTAGAGAGTAAATGAGTTCCAATATGCTGGAAGGCGGGCAAGGACAGTAAGTTGCAATTTTAAAAAAATGAATATTTGAAAGATTTACTGTAATAAGCACATAAATAACTGTAAATACTATTAAATACAATACTTTTTGATATCATATACGCATTATCATACACCCACTGTCAGTAAAAATGGCTAATGTACATCATGCGTTGAAAGTTAATTTTGATAGTCTGAAATGACGTTCAAAATCACTTGAAGACAGGGTTGGAACAACTTCTTCATAAAATCCTTGAACGGACGGAACGTTTTCTCTTCGAAATAAATTGTTATTTAGAAGAAACGGGAAAATATCATCCTCAACTTCATCTACATCTTCTTACATACATTGAAGTATGAAGGCAAATTTTGTGTTTATCTTATTGACAGGTTTAATCCAACTGGTCGATGTTCTTTATATTTTCATTTTCCATAATCGTGTTTGGGAAGCCCGCCATGGGACTGTATAATGACCTGATATGTATAATGTCCTGATGACCTGATGGCGTGTATTTTGTAAAATACTGATTTGTGCAATGAAATAAGAAAAATATTTTTACATATTTATATAGATAATACTCTTTTCTATCAGAAAACACAAGAAATAATTTATAACTTCTTTCAAATTAATTTTACAGGGCATATAATTTATTCAGGGGTATAATGTCCTGATTTTTTTGTATAAAGACCTGATGACCTGATGATTTTTAAAAGGCTATTACTATAAAATTTAAGCTTTATGCCTCAGTATTTATATTGACATAGTTTGATATGATCACCTAAATGAAAATTCTGAAGTTTGAACAAATATTGATGGTTACTTTTTCCAAAAAATCACTTTGATCTAAAACATGGGGTATAATGTCCTGATTTCAGAATGGCCTTATTGACCTGATCAAGTAGATAATGAACCAGATCATATAATTCTGACAATTTAAGAACCAAGAAAACATTCTAATAATATTAATAATACAAATAAACTAATTAAGATTTTATTTTTAAATCTTGGTTATTTAGACTGCTCTCTCTCTCTCTCTCTCTCTCTCTCTCTCTCTGTGTGTGTGGAACAGTTGGTTTTCTGGGTTTTTTTTGGTATGGGTAAATCTTTAAATAACTTAAATACCACCTTAACTTAGTATAAATGAGTGTGAATATTATATATAAAATGTGATCTGTCCACTTATAAATTTTTTTTTTGGGGGGGGGGGGGGGGGGTGGGGGAAGTAAGATGAACGTAGGTATTATAGGCTATATATTCAAAACTATAGTCAATATAGTATATCTTGTTGATTTTAGATTGACATGTAAACCTATAAATATATTGTATTTATTTTCTCTGTAAGTTATAGTAAAATGTATATGTAAAACTGAAAAATATACACGATAACTGTAAGAAATAGGTATATACCTTGATCTTTAATGGAGAGAATTAACTAATCTTTTATCGTTGATTTTTAAAAATATAAATCATGTACACTTAATATTTTGAGATGATAAATCTTAATTTGTAAAAATATTTTGAGCAGTTCAAACATTCATACAGAAGTTTGGAAACTGATTTACTGGTAACTAATATGTTATTGTATTTGCATAATTTTCTTATTCAACTTCTACTATGATACACAATATCACAGTAGTTAAAACAAGTGTTTTATTTCTGTTTCATTTGTTTTGTACCACAATTGTTATAAATGTTTATTATATATATGGCAATGTAAAAATTAAAAAAATAATGTAAGTAACAAGGAGAGGACCACCTATTAAGTTTTAAACAGTGTACAGTGTAAACTGTTAATTGCTATCAAAACAATTAGGAACCCAATTTTGGTTCTTACAGAAAAAAAGGTGCGAGTAACACCCCGGTATACCATACACGTATACAGGCTACTGGATATATACAGAGGGGGTACAATCTGTCAAACATACTGTACGAACCGTACATCAGCTGACACATAATACCAGAACAAATAATATATTGAAACATTTATAAATTAAAAAAAAATATCATAACAAAATAAAGAACATAAAAAATTATATTTTAGAAAGCAATATGTGGGTTTCTCCCGAATACCTTTAATATTGTCCTTAATTGGGGAGAGATTCAAGTGGTCTATAATATGAATTATATATGCATATATTAATTATATTTCATTTTTCAAGAAAATTTGGTTTAAATATAAAAATGTCACAGATTTTGTATACATATGTGTTAAATTCATAATGTTGAAAATTTTGACTGAAACCAAATTTAACTGATAGTATTTTTTGTTTAAAAGTATTGATATGTAAACAAATTTGAATTTTGCATTTATCTGATCATGATTGAATTAACGGAGTAGAATCCTGTTACAAATGAAGACTTTTTATACATATGCAGCAGAGAGTTTCCTGATTTTGATCATTTCAAAATTATCAAATTCAACCATTGTGAGATATATCCCCTACATTCATGATATCAAATCAAGTCAATCTGGGCATTGTGAAATAATGACATTATGTTATATTCCATTTATACGATCAAAGAAACATGAATTTTCCCCACAAAATTATTATTCAAAAGATCATACAGGTCCCTCTTTTATTCAAATTTTCAGATATATAGCTGAAAATGGTGTTTATAATAAACTGTTAAAATTTATCAGGTCACCAGGTCATTACCAATTAAAAATCAGGTCATTATAACCTGGATTTTTTTTAACTGCTTAATAAAAATAATTTAAAGGAATTTTCAAAATATTTTTTGTGTTTTTTGTAGGAAACAGTATGATCTATACAACAAAGTAAAAATACTTTTCTTATTTCATTGTACAAATCAGTATTTTACAATAAACATGCCATCAGGTCATCAGGTCTTTATACAAAAAATCAGGACATTATACGCCTGAAAAAATTATATGCCCTGTAAAATTAATTTGAAAGAAGTTATAAATTATTTCTTGTGTTTTTCTGATAGAAAAGAGTATTATCTATAAAATATGTAAAAATATTTTTCTTATTTCATTGCACAAATCAGTATTTTACAAAATACACGCCATCAGGTCATCAGGACATTATACATATCAGGTCATTATACAGTCCCGCCCGCCATTAAGGGAAAGGTAACTCTGCATTTTCCTTTGAAATTCAAATACCAGAGCTTACATGACGATTATTTCAACAAAAAGAATTAACGATATCAGCACACTTTACTTTATTTCAAATAATATTAATCATCATATTCAACCCAACTGACAAGCACAATTCGTTTCATTTCTCAGTTTTGTTTTCGAGCGCTCTAAAGCCATCAACTATTTATGCAAAGTTTTATAACCAATTTATAGGTGATATAAATCATGCTATTTTTACACGCATACTAAATTTTACATTAAAGTTCACCTAAAGCATCGTCATCATGTCATGTTTTAAAGAAATTACCTTCAGTTTTTGATTTTTTATTGCAGTCTTTGATTTCCGATGGTACTTAGTGCGGACGCGCAGATTTCCTTGCGCAGGGGTGATTGGAATTTCCGGTTCCGCATAAATTAAAGGGTTGCGCGGTGGATCTAAGAATTCTTGTTGTGTGAGTGTGGTTTTTTGGGGGTTTTTTATAGATCTATACACACCCCCTAATTCCTTTTTTATTCCGGAAAAAATAATTTGCTGTTTTTTTTTAAGTTTAATGAATTAAACAACAATTACATTGCTTTGGACTTGGTTACTTAACGTTATACAAGAGAAACTATATACATGTAGCTATTTTTTAAATTGAACTGAAATGAATGAAATGATTTTTAAAAAAACCAGTGAGTCGTATCCATTTGCCAATAATGCGGTAAAGACTCAACGATCATCTTATATACAAGCTTTGTTAATGTTATATAATCAGGCTTGTTTTATTTATAATTAAAAGACAGTACTGAAATTGAATAAAAAATGTGTTTTACCAAAATAAGGTTGTCTTCGCATATTTCTTTTTTATTTTTATTTTTTTTTTTACCGTAAACAGTTGTAAATAGGCATATTATATGAAACAAATGTCTGTGTTATAGATATAACACATTCTAAGAGACAAATTTAGATGTTTTGTAAAACTTGTATCACTTACCAGATATGAAGATATATAAACATAATTATGATTTACGGTGCGACCGTTGGGGCGAGCGCAGCCTATGATTAAATAATTATGTATATACGTATCATTATAATAAATTATTTATAGAATAGTATGATTTTACAAATGGATGCAAAAAATAATAAATGAATATAAATACAAATTAAATTCAATATATCTTCTTTTAATAATCCATAATTTTTTCGCTACAGTATATAAGCAATACTTCAAGGATTTTTTATGTTTTTTTTAAAATTGATTAATGATTCTGAGTAGAATTAAATTTTTTTATAGCTTAATCTCGGATAAAACGATGTCGATAAATAATAAAGAGTTTAACATAATGTTCAATTCAGAATTTTTTTCCTTTTTAATTACAATTACACATTTTATCTGGTTCTCAAAAGTTTACTTTGATTCTCGCGAGAACGTGAGAACGCCATTTGCAATGTTTGGAATTGCATTGTGGGTCAAAATTTACTGATGCCGAAAAAATCTGACAGATTTATTAAGGAATGAATTCAATATTTATTAGTTTTATACGATATAAAATGGTTTGGGACAGTTAACGCTTCATAAACCGCGAAGCAGTTTATAAAAAAGCGAAGCGGTTTATAAAGCGTAAACTGTCCCAAACCATTTTATATCGTATTTATAAAACTAATAAATATTGAATTCATTCCTTATAATTTAATTCAGTTTTGCTATTAACTGTAGATAAAAACGGTCATTTGACCCTTAAAATGACATAAAATTGTACAAAATTCAAACGTAACGTCAGGCGGATTAATATAGCATTGAATCATGATTTTTTGAAGTATACACTCTCATAACTGCAGCGGTGTGTGCATACAAATTGAGTAACGCGCGTTAGCGCGTTATGAAAATTTGTATGCATACATCGCTGCAGTTATGAGAGTGTATACTTCAAAAAATCATGATTTAATGCTTATATTTACATTTTTTTAACTTCTTGCCTTGTCTGCAAATGTGATTCATACCTTAAAATCCCTATCTTATCCTAAGGGTAAGTTAATATTAATGGAAGAGCCACAGTAACAGCCACAAGCGTGAACTTTGATTTTCGCTTGTGACGTTGCAGTTTACAGCGTTTAACGTTTGTGACGTCATAATAAAACTCGTCATTTTAACCTTTGAGTACCCAGTGATTACTTGTTGCATTTAGAGGCATTTAAAGATCACAGAATTTAATGGAAAAACACAGGAGAATGTAAATATTACGTTTTTTGACGGTAGTCTTACTTTGACGTAGGCAACATTCTTTATACGATATAAAATAATTTTTTTAGCCAATCAAAAAGCGCGTTACAACCAAAATTAAATTATTGTGTAAGAAAACCTTTGTGACGTCACTCGAGTGTATTGAAATCAAAGCACCTTAACCGTCATCGCCGGATTTGCCGGTGTTGCATTCGTCGCCGATTGCTGGAACGCGCGTCGCCGGGGAGCGATTGTGGCAACACCGGATTTGCCGATAAGGAAACAATATGACGACGAGGTTAATATGTTTTACGGTGTGACCGTTGGGGCGAGCGCAGAAGGAACTACACATCTCTCATCATTGTTAAATGCAACCCGTGGACTTGCCCCAACTAAAAACTTTGGCTTTGTCTCAAAAAATTTTTACCACCGCAAGGAACCCGAAGTTATCAAACATTTATTCCAATTTTCTCACCCTAGGCTAATACACTTACACAAACTACATGTATCACTGAGCATTAATAAAATGTTAAACATACTTATTTATTTAAATATTTTGATATATATAAAGCTGTTTGAGTTTTTTTTAATGTGAATACAGTTATGTTTTATCATTCCTTAACTGACTTTTTAATAATGATCATTTTTAAAAATCAGTAAACAATAAATTGCGTGTCTGTGATATTTCTCATTTTGTTCCTTGTTGTTATCTCTGTTTTAATTATTTTCTCTGTAACATCAATTTTGTTCAGTTTGATTTTTTTGATTTTTTGTATGCTATATATGCGTTGTATACATTCCGCCCCCCCCCTTTTTTTAGTGTGTGATATCCAATATTAGCGAGCGCAGCGCCGGCGAGCGAAGCGAGCTCTAAGAAAAAGTGCGGGGGGGGGAAAGAACAAGCTAAACCTGCAGATATTGCATATTTTCTAACCATTAATTTGGAAAATGGGAAATTACACACCTACAAACAGAGACCGGGGCACGGATACAACGTACGTATGCCAAAATAAACAAATTTCAGTAAAAAAAAATTATAAATCAGGAATAAAAAAAATAAAAGTCAGATAACAACAAGGTACAAAAGAAAAATAATACATATCTACTGTATTTACACTTTTGACTAAATTA
This sequence comes from Magallana ariakensis, assembly GCA_020458035.1. Classification (NCBI taxonomy): domain Eukaryota; kingdom Metazoa; phylum Mollusca; class Bivalvia; order Ostreida; family Ostreidae; genus Magallana; species Magallana ariakensis. The sequence goes on along the minus strand of CM035818.1, from coordinate 49,215,024 downwards.
AACACAAATTACATTTTACAGACTGATCAATTTTCTCCAAAAGTAAAGAACGGTGTTAGGGGAAGCATATATATTTATTTTGTAGGAATTTTTTAATAGAAATATGACATAACTCTCTCTCTCTCTCTCTCTCTCTCTCTCTCTCTCTCTCTCAAAAAAAAAAAATCCTTTGATGTTTAATGATAACTGTCAAAATATCACTAAGTTGACAATGATGCAAGGTATGCGTGATTCTTGCTGCGCTCGCCACAACGGTAGCACCGTAAAATATATTATTTAAAGGTTTAACTTTAACAATTACCTGTAGATATTTTAACAGTTTATTTTTTCACTTTTTTGTTTTATTTATTTATTACAAAATGACATGGCTGCACGTAGATCTAATAATACATGTAATAAGAATTTTCTTTTTTAATAAATTTTTGTCACCTGTACTTAACGTATGCATATATTATTAAGCATGGAACTTGCATGTAAATTTACAGTTTTCGTATGTCGTATAAATTCGGGGAAGGAAATGACGTCATTAAAGAAATGTCATCTAAACCAATATCCTTTGAGTTTGACAATGTATTTCTTTCTTAACAAAATCAACAGACATGTCTGGAATACTAAAACACCCCCTAGGCATTAACTGTTCATTTTCAGGTAATAAATTGTCAAATTTTTTTGCGAATTTATGTTCGAAGCCGCAAAAGAAATTATTGAACGCTTTGGTCATATATCTTTATCTTTAAAATTTTAATGGATAAAACACCTTAAGGGTTTTAAGTGCATTTTCAGGTAGCGATATCGTACAATCATCCACCCTAAAAGTCAGTTAATGTATAAAATACATACATACTTTCGCTGTAAAATTCAAAACCCATGCTATGGAAATAAACAAACAGAATCAATTTTGCATATTACTTGTACAATCTGATTAAAATCAGATCCTCGATGCCCCCGTTTGCGACTGACAAATGTAACATATAAACGAGCATCAAGGATCTGATTTTAATCAGACTGATTACTAGCAGTAACGCTATCAAAGAAAGATACGCTATGAACAGTACTGATCGAAGATGGAACGGGTTCAAGTCTCAATGTGGGCACGGTCTTATAGTTGCATCAATTAATCTTGTCATTCTATTTTCGAGTCGTGTACTAAGCAAGTATCCCCAGTCTTATATTTGGGCTATACCATCGTCAGATTTTCTTTAAGCTTGTTAATTCATTTATTACTTTTATCCTTTATTAATTCAACATCAAAATTGATACCTCAAGTCACCTGAGTAAACCCAGGTGACCTATTGCTATCTGTTTTCGTCCGTCGTCGTGCGTCTGTGCGTCGTGCATTAACAATTTAAAATTTTTAACTTCTTCTAGAAAACTACAAGGCCAATTGTTACCAATTTTGGCGTGAAGCATCTCTATGGTAAGAAGAATCTAAATTGTGAAATCCATAGGCGGGGCCAAATATGCTTTAAAAAAGCCAAATTTTCAAAAATATTTTTCTCTACTCCCACACATGTGAGGAAAAAATGAATGCATGGTTATGATGTCCATGAAGGCCTCTACCAACTTTGTGAAATTCATGGCCCCTGGGTCAGGGGTTCAGGCTCTAGGGCGGGGCCAATATGACCATATAGTAAAAATGTATTAATTCTTCTCTACTCCCATATATATATTTTAAAAACTAAATAAATGGTTATAATGTTCATGAATCCCTCTAACAATATTGTGAAATTCATGGCCCCTTGGTGAGGAGGGGTTCAGGATTTAGGGTTAGGCCAATATGGCCATATAGTAAATATGAAATAAATCTTTGAAAATATATATTTGTTAAAAACCAAAAACATGGATATGATGTCCATGAAGCCATCTACCAATATTGCGAAATTCATGGCCCCTAGGTCAGGGGTTCAGGCTTGAGGCTGGGGCCAATATGGCCATATAGTAAAAATGTATTAAATCTTCGAAAATCTTCTTCTCTACTCCCCCCCCCCCCACCACACACACACACACACACACACACACACACACACACACACACACATATATATACATATATATATATATATATATATATATATATATATATATATATATATATATATATATATATATTATATATATATATATATATATATATATATATATATATATAAATGTTAAAAACTAAATGCATGGTTATGATGTCTATGAAACCCACTACCAAAATTATAAAATTCATGGCCCTTGGTACAGGGGTTCAGGCTCTAGGGTGGGTCCAATATGACCATATGTATGTATGTATGAAATCTTAGAAAATCTTCATCTTTACTCCCACACATGTGGGCAAAAACTGAATGAATTGTTATAATGTCCATTAACCCCTCTATTTAAATTGTAAAATTCATGACCCCTGGGTCAGGGGTTCAGGACATAGGGAGGGGCAATATGGCCATATAGTGTTATTGCATATAATGTTTAAAAATCTTCTTCTCCACTCTCACACATCTTTAAAAAAAACTGACCTCATAATTATGTTTACCAGGAAGTCCTCTACTAAAATTTTAAATTTCATGTCCCCTGGAGTATGAGTTTTGACTCTAGGGCGGGGCCAAAACACTCATATAGTGTATAGGGTAGGGATTCTTAATGCAGGGTGTGGCCAAAATGGTTATTTATTGTTAATATAGATAATGTTTAATAAACATCTACTGACACAGAATAAAAACTGACTGCATATTTTAAAAAAACATTGAGCTATTATCTTTAGTAATAGCTCATGTCACCTATATGTAAAGCAAGGGTTATAGCTGGGAGGGGGGAGGTATATATTTGTCTTATTATTCTATTCTGCTCAGGAAATTCAATGAAAGAAAGGAGTAAATTCACAAATATAGAAAAGAGTAAGAATGGAGCTGTCTATCAAAGTTAAGAGATTGTGAAAGCATTTTGAAAGAGTTCAAAGGTGGTGGGTGGGGGGTAGCAGTTAATTGAGTTATCTTCCCTTGCTTCTTCATAATGGAGTCATCTTCCTTTGCTTGTTCATGTAATGTAATTATAAGGAAGTGAGTTATGCAAGTATTTTTATCATTTGAAACAAAAACAGTTTTTGAACTTTCTAAATAAACAAATAAACTTGTTAATAGTAAAGTAATAATTTGCTAACTAAAATCACTGACATGTAAAATGATTTTGGCATAAATGCCAGATGGTCATTAATTGTTAATGAAGGTTGAATATTCAAAAGCTGGAACAGGAGAAGTAAGTAACTCATGATGGCTTTTAAAGCTGGTTTTTGTTTGTTTAAATCTACACAGGGACAGTTTCTGTTTGCCCCTTGGGATGGGGGATGGGAGGTTGTTTTAGATAAAACATGTATACAATTTATGATTTTTCTACTCCAGAATGAAACTTAATTAAATGCATATGAGACTCCTCGACATGTTTGTGCTACTCAGGTGACCGTTAAGGCCTATTTGCCTCTTGTTTAAAATCTGTATTGTTTTCTGAAGTGGGTGATACTATCGAGTTCTTGTAGTTGTGATTTTTAATCATAATAATCTTAATCATTTGAAGATGTGCTTATATAGATATCGATATAAAAAATAAACCCCATATAAAACTGACGTTTACTGAGAGCATTATCTACATGTGCCATATGTAAGAGCAAAAATTAGGCTTAAATGCTTCCAGCTGTTCGAATTCATTCAAGAAATCAGGAAGATTGTACATGAATACATGTATATCAGGATCACTAGTTCTAGTAATGATGCTTTAGATAGTGCTATTTATAAAATTGGTCTAGGCTTGCGTGTTCATTGGTCGTGATTTTCAGTTGATTTTGAAAGTCACGAAAAGTATTAAAGGATGAAAAAATCTTTGACCAGGAAGATACAAGTATTTATTTATAAATCTTGTTAAAACTTGTTCCTAATTAGGTTTCTCACTGATCTTTCTACAAAAATATGTCGAATACGTTGTTAAAGTTTGTTGAATTTGTTCAAGGCTTGTATTATTCTTAATATATATCATTTTGCAAACATTAAAGCTAACTTCTTAAATGTACACTAAATAATAGTGCATTTGAAAACTTTAAGACGATGTGTCTGACATACCAACTGAGATGCCCACAAACTTAAAACAAATCTGAATTTTCAACTCAATTTTGCCGACATTAAAACTAGTACTGCAAATCTACTCTAAAATTTTTCATGAATCAAAAGGATATATAATTAACTAATAGTATTATTTACTTTTTAAAACTTCTTCTCTGATACTTTTTAATGAACTTTTAATAAGATTTTTATGATAATAAAAATACTTAATAGTATACACTATTTACATTTACATTTTTTTGTGTATTTCAAATAATCTTACATCAATTTTTTTTTATAACAGTTATGTTTAATCCGTGATATTTGTGAAAGTAGTAGTACATTTGGTTACAAACAAAAAATGACGAGAAATTAGGGTTTTAATATTATACATGTCCTTTCACTTTAAATACTGCAATTTTTTTGGCTAGACGCTGTTTTTTAATCCGTTCTATTACCACCAGCGTTAGCGACACACTTGGCAACGGGTAACACAACGAATTGTTACATGCACGTAAATTATGCGCGTACGGTTCGCCGTAGAATTGAAGTTTATTGTTGATCAATAACTAAAGAATTTAAAAGCAGTTAAGTTTTCTTCAAAATTGAGACATTCACAATGATATTATTAATATTGCCTATTTGGGAGGGCAACAGTTGAAAATGACACCCCTCAAAAAACATTGTCAACCTCTGCTGTTACCCTCCGAAACAGGCACTATTTATCTATTATATAGAAAATATTAAATTAGAATATTGGATGTTGATAAAAAAAATTCCAATGTAGGACCATAAATTGTTGTGTTCGTGTGCTATAATTTTTCATATTCATCATTTTTAGCAAATATTTTTGGATATTGCTTTTTAAAAAATTTACACTATGCCTTTATGTTTAGAAATACATTTATTCATTAAACTTTAAGTGGTTTTTTGTTACATGCACAAATAAACAAATTCATACCTGATGCTGCATATGTTGCAAAAAACAGGATTTAGGCAATAACAGATATCTCATAGACACTTATTGGTGAATTATTAAATGTTGAAAATCAAACAAATTATATTTCGGGATGCTAGATTTATTTATAACGATGATTGGAATAAGACATTGTTGTATTTCTTGTGTTCTTTATTCCTTTCATTTTTTACTTTTTATGGACAGTGATGAAGTTGACTGAACAATGTTTTACTAGCGAATCTATCTACAATACTTTGACATTTACAGACACACACGTACATAGTGTAAACCAAATGGTGTTTATTCTCCTTGGCGTTAAAACCAAAGAAAGGGTTGTTAACATGTACAGCTTTCACCGGTCATTCTATAGTCAAGGTGAGAGTAAGCTTAATTATAAGCATATTCGATATTTGATTCGTAGTGGTACAAAAAAAATGACAGAAAAATGGTGTTTCTTCGGGTGGTTGTTGCTTAAGATAATTTAAATTACTATAGATGTTCTATCAGAATAGTTCGATTGTTTGTATCCTCCTTAGTATTGCGGCATTGGTTTGAATAAATATCATGGTATGTATCCGACATATCTATCTTTAGATCAGAACATGACTTTGATATTCTTTTATTCTGCCTAGCAAGCTGAGATACACTGACATAGCAATCGTCTTCAGGAAATTCCGACATCGTGATGATCGGCATTTTACTTCTAAAACGTGCATCAATCGCACTATAATGTTGTTCAGGCATCGCACTAATTGATTTCCGTGATGTGCGCCCTTTGAGGAACAAATGACTATAATCCGAACTTAGTCTATTCTCTATAGTTTCACTGTTGCAATTTCCTTTATCAGCAAGGAGCATTCGAGATTCTCGAATATCATCGTAGTTTTCCTGATAAACTTCGTGTTTTTCAGAAAAGGGTAGTACATTCACTTGAAAACCTACAAGAGAATATTTTCCTACCGCATAAGACGTGATGTTAAAAAATATTTCATATTATTTATTCCAAACAAAATCCATGTAATTAAAACTTTTGATTAATAAATTTGAAAACGAAATCTGACATACAATACACTAATAATACCTGTTTGACTTTCGGTGGGATATATATTGCTTTGCAAAATAGTGTGCCTGAAAACCAATATGAAATACATATCCAGCATAATGATTATTTTAATTTCATCAAAGAAGAAGATGTGATTGCTTTTCATTACTTTTGTTTGTTCTTACCACCTATAGAACATGACACCAACAAACACCAAAGCGAGTGATAGCATGGCTGATCCGGATCCAATCACCCAAAAAAGCATTGTGTTATGACACTCTGTGCTGCTATCTGGTCAATTATCATTTGTAAAATAAAAATAAACTAAATTATCAAAAATATATAAAAGAGAATCATGTGCATTTTAAAATAAAAAGCACGAGGGCTGGAAAATGAAATGCATGCAAAGAAATCTCACCATGTCTTAAAATTTTCTCCTGTTGCTGAATGATATAGACTTGTTTTAATTTATTAAATCAAATTTTGTATTCATGAACAAATGATAACATTTATTATTTGTTCATGAATAAAAAAAATGATGCATCCATGTCTATTCATCAACAATTAGTTACATATTTTTAAGGTACATGAAACTCTGGTAAGAAAGGTTTTAAAGGAACTCACTAATTGTCTGACATCCGAAGAATTTATTGCAGATTTCGTGATTCTGACAGTTACATTGATTTTTACATTGATATCCAAAATAGTCATTGGTGCATGGCTCTGAACAGTTAAACCCAAAGGCTCCAAAACATTCTATATAAGAAAAAACATTACACAAAATACATGTATATCTTCCGTTACACATTTTTGTGCAATAAAAATGATTTTTAACGAAACATTAATTAAACAGACCTGTACATATTCCCTCGAGTCTATAATATCCTGTGCAGCATTTAATACTTCCACTGTAATAATTTTTCATTTTTAAATGTTATTACGCAAAAGCTCGTAGAGAATACATGTAGTTACCTATTTTCTTAAGAAAAACATTTCTAACCAAAGCCTTTAAGGAACGTAAATCATTTTAAAGATTTGAAATGATACTCTATCAAAATCAGACTAAGTAGCTTGACACTGATGTGATAATTCGAACATTACTTACTTATCTTCTTTGCAGGTATTATTCGTAGAATTAGTGTCCTTAATCTGTCCTTGTATGAACTGCACAATCAACACAGTTTTTAACGCGTATTTAAGCATTTTCGCATTAAAGCCATTTATATTTCTATACCGAAAAACGTTTTTCCTGGTGTTTATATCTGAGCATTTATTATAATAAATGATCAGAAATCACGTGATTTATTTTTCATGGCGGTCGGCCAATATAAAAGCAAAATACATTTACATGTGCATTGGAATAACTGGTAACGTGTTTGAATCTAAACATAAGATTTTATGATATATAATGTCATTTTTACAGAAGAACATACTGATATTCTGTTGCTATTGTTAAATCAGTATATAAAAGCTTTTTCAAAAAGTTACATAGTATGACAATGAGCAAACATATATAAGTTTTTAACCACACGTTAGTAGTTTTGCAACTAGATTAATTATTTTTACTAATACCTCCAGCATTATAATTTTATATTAACTTTATATATATATACTTTATGTCACGAACGACAATGTTTTGAACAGATAGCTTTATATACCTATGATAACCTTTGGTGAAAGTATTATTGAAAATACGACCTGTATTAAGACATTTATCCTATATCTTGCTTTATCACAAATACTTATAAAACTGACATAAATCAACCATTGCCCGAAAATAACTTGATGGTTTTACTAAACGTTCTTTAGAGCGTCACAATTCTTTGTAATACAAAATATATACTTGAATGATAAATTTTCCGGGGTAATTAACATATGATAAACTTTTTAGAAGCTCAGTTTCATTTGAAAATCATTTATATCAATGATATCAGATTAAAAACAATCAAGATATTTGGTTTTTATATGAAACTTGAAGAAACATGGAAACTGTGATTTCTGTAGTGGAGTAGAAATCCACCAATAAATATATGCCACTTTAAATCGTAACTTACTAAGGCAACCGAAATATTTATTGCAGATTTCATGCTTTTGACAATCACACAAGTTTTTACACTGATTTCCAAAGTAGTTATTATTGCATGGGATTGAACAGTTAGGTCCAACGGCTCCATAACATTCTATTATGAAAAAAGATTGCAGACACATATTCATAACCAATATTTTTCGTGTAATGAAATTGAAAATTTTGAATAAAATCAAACAGAGCGCACCTTTACATATTCCATCGTCATTATAATATCATGAACAGCATTTAATACTCCCACTGAAATAATATTTATTTATCTCAAAAACTTCAATTCATTTAACAAAAGCTCGCTGAAAGTTAAAAGTTTTAACCAAATTCTTTAAACGATTGACATCATTCTAAAAGTTTGAAAAGTATTTCCTATCTAAATCAGTCTAACCTAAACAATGAGTGTAATAAATCAATCATAGCTTACTTTTCTTTTCCACATATGTTGGTCGTAGAACCAGTTACATTAATTTGCCCTTTTATGAGCTGCACAACCAACAACAATGTTAACGCATATTTTAGCATGTTTGCGCGAAAATCTTTCTAAGTAGAAATACGAATTCCCTGTGATAAAGGATCTACTTGTATACAAAACGGGATCAGAAATCACGTGATTTATATTTAATACTATTGGACTTGACAATACTTGTTAATAAATAAATGTTTATAGAGACCGACCCATACACCAAGACGCCAGCTATGTGGCAACGCACTTTGAAAAAATTACGCTCTTTGAAAATTTTTTTCAAAGTGCGTTAAATTTTGTCCAGATCAACGCACTTTGAAATATTTTTTCAAAGTGCGTTATGAGTGTAGACCAACATTTTTTTACATCATGACACTTACGCACTTTGAAAAAAAATATTCTTAATTTTTTTTTAAACATTTAGATATATAGTTGTGTTTATATATGAAATATTAATTGGTATTTCGTTTTCGACGAACCGGTACGGCGATCCAATCTTTCAGCAAGGGAGATAATAGCGTCAGATGGCATTGACAAGGACGTTTCTCATGCGCTGATCCATACTGGATGAGCTTCCTACATAGAACATTAATCCTACCACACACACACACACACACACACACACACACACACACACACATATATATATATATATATATATATATATATATATATATATATATATATATATATATATATATCCGTGTGTGTGGATGGATGGATGGATGGATGGATGGATGGATGGATGTATTTATGTCTTTATGACTTGGACGTTAAAACAGGAATAAATTTTATTATCAATTTTATCTGAAAGTTCAAGAAATCGACAATTTTTTTTCAAAGTCTGTTGATATCGTCGATATTTACGCACTTTGATAAAAAAGTTATTTTTTCAAAGTGCGTTTAGATGGTCCCAAATTTAACGCACTTTGAAATTTTTTTTAAAGTGCGTAATTTTTCAAAGTGCGTTGTAACACAGCTATTAGTATCTAAACCCAATTTAACAACATAACAATATTATTATCACATTTAATAACTACGAAAACTATCAACATAGGATAACGATGAAATGTATATATAAATTTATTAGGACGTTTTTGACCGGATGCTGCAAATTTGTAGTAATGTTTTATTCTACAAATGACGCCATCTTTTTAATTGACGAACTTTATACAAAGGAAAGGATTCAATAAGGCGCCTTTAAGGTCCTTTGTTACAAGAGTGTTAAGAATATAAGTGATAAGAAACAGCCTAATGAATTTCATTATAAATATACCTTTGTAACTACTAATGAAACACAACAACTTTTGATATAAATGTTGTTCCCCGCCTTCACTGAAGGTGAGGGAAATTAGTTTGAGTATCTCCGTCTGTCTGACTGACTGTCCGTCTATCATTATGTCTATTTCGCATGATTTTATATACTGAGTTTTAAAAAAAAAAATATTTCTATCCTTTTTAGAATTATTATTTCTGTTGTTGTATACATTGGACGAAATTTTCGAAATTGTTTGCATGCATGATATTCTTAAACACACATACAATGTGAAGGAATATTATAAATGAAGTTATATAAAGTTAAATGATATTCACGGACATGAATTATGCTCTTTGGACAGAAACAAGTCAGTTCAAGAGATGCTTACATTTTTATCCTCGGATGTACAAGATGGCCGCACATCCCCCTTAATGAATAATAATGCTTACAAAATAACTCCGAGTTTTCAATAAGTCTGGCCTCATTTTTCAGGTTCATAATCTGATTCTTTCAAAAATCGATTTATTTTAAGCATTTTTAATTTTGTTTAACACATAAATATGAGAAAAGTAACTAATATTTCAAAACTTTTTCGAGAGATTCTAAAAATGATTCTTATGTATATGCTTTGAAACTCAAAAATTTTCATAATAGAAGTACTCCGCATCCTGATTTGACTATTAAAACCTTTCAGTATTAAAGTGAAATATTTCAGTTTATGTGACATACATTTTACTTCATATAATTACAGCAAAACATTTTTGCTAGAATCGAAGAGTGTATTGCTTTGAGTAACAATTGCATTTTGAAGCATATGGTTTTTGTGCTAACAATGTCCGTAGAACGCTTGATTTTGGTACTCGATGCAACACGTGTTGTACTAGAGGGTTAACAGAGATAACCTTCACAATCCCCCATGTATAGACAGTCATATATTTTGTAATCAATGTTAAGGGTACATGTACACTTATTTTTTTATTAGTTGCATTAATACCATTTATGTTTCATAACTTTCATAACAAAGAACACGAGTGTATTTATTTTTGGAAAAAGTAAAGACACAAAACACTTTCACAGACGCTTTTGGATAAAGATTTGCTTCAAATAATGTACACAAGATGAATGACAAAGCTATCATAAAGTTTAATTTTTCCAGAAATTTCTTATAAAGCTGCTTCGTGTAACTGTATATCAAGTTCTATGTAAATATTCTGTATTGTTATGAATATGTAGGAGATTTTTTGATCATCTAAGGTATACTTTTATGGGAGCCTGATGTACAGTGATATGTGTACTAAAGAAACTTTACTGAGAAGATTCAATGAATTCATGAAAAGGTGGTTTTATTTATTTTGACGATGAGCTTGTTATGTTTTTAGGACTTTTTACATCGCCTTATAACTTAAGTAACTTTAATATTTAATTTCCGTAAAACAAATTCAAAAATACCTGATATTTCAATACTCTTCCTAGATATTTCAACAATGATTTCTATGAAAATGTTTTAAACTCAATAATTTTTATAACAAAACTACGCATCCTGATTGGACTTTTAAGCTTTTCAATAATAAAATGTGTATTAAACAATTTGATTTGTGGGGACAGACGCAATATTTCAATTTTTTTGTATGAATTTAAAAGTATTTTGCATTGAGTAAAATTGATTTTCAAGCATGCAGATGGTTTTTGTGCTAACAATGCCCGATGTACGCTTGATTTTGGTACTCGATGCAACACGTGTTGTACTAGAGGGTTAACAGAGATAACCTTCACAATCCCCCATGTACAAGACAGTCATATATTTTGTAATGAATGTTAAGGCTAGGGTGCATGAATAATAAGTTTTTATTATTAATTGCAACAATACTACCTATTTTCCGGAAAAACAATGCAAAATTCACTGCAAAATATGTCATGTTTGCTACATTTAAATAACTTTCAGAACAAAAAAACAAAACAATATATATATATTTTTATTTTTTTGGGGGAGGGGGTTGGGGGGTGGGAATTGTATATACAAAAACACTTTCACAGACGCCTTTTTGATAAACATTCGCTACTCATAAATTGTAAAAAAAAAAAAATAATAATGGTAAAGGTTATTATAATGTTTTCCATAACTTTCAGTTGAAGCTGTATATTAAGTTTATGTACGCTGTATATGTACGGCATTGGTTTGAGTATGAAGACGATTTCATGATAATCTAAAATATACTTTTATGGGAACCAGATGTACAGTAGCATGTTTACAAACCATACTTTACTGAGAATTTAATGAATTCATGAATAGGGTTACAGGTGGTTTCATTCATCTTAATGATGAGTCAGATATGTTTTTATAGGACTTTTATATCGCCCTCAAAAAAGTAAGTTTTTATAGAAATGTTTAAACATTTCATGATTAAATAATGTGTACGGTTTTTCCAGAATCGTTTTGGTACATAAGCAAAAAGGAAATAAATCGCAGACCTTTTTTCTAAATGATTATGCCTTATAGACAGTCTTCAATAGTTATACATGTAAACAAATAAAATGCCAGACTCTACTCATTCTATGTTTATTGGGTTAAGCAAACATATTGAATATCAAATCAGAACACAAACATGATCAAACTATTTACAGTACTTAAAGAATTGCACAGTTTAATATGTGTTGGTGAAAAGTTCGTGTTATAAGTTATCTTTCCTAACATCGAACCATACCGACAGTTAAGGTAAAATAAATGAATTATTTCTATCTTATAAGATCACAACAAATGTCCACTAGGACACTGTTTTCGACTTCCTCTTTTTTATTTAAATATATATCGATAATGTGTCGTGTGACATACCTTATAAATATTTACGAAATACGTTTCCTATATCAATTACATCAATTGCTTATATAAAAAAGATCAATTCGATAAAACAGAAACTTAATTTTTCTAGTCAATATCATAATGGCCTTATATATTATCAGATTTAAAACAGGATAAAAAAACTTAAGATCAATTATCTGTTATAATTAGACATTCCCAGAAATCGGGAAGATTTCTTATCAAGTGTTAACATTTTCAAGGGTTTTCTAGTGCTTTTGATACATTAGAATTAGCTAGAGTCTATTAGACGTGGTTTTCAGATAATAGTAAGATTTAAGACCACATGTTCAGCCTCAGATAAATTACAATGACCAGGAAGATAGTGCTATCTATAAACTTTATTTCACACTTAGGAGCGGAAATTAAAATTCAAAATTAAAAATAAAACCATATTTCGATCTATGACTTTTTGGCAGATCAGAGTTTTAATCACGTTTTCCTTCTTGCATTGAATTAAAATAAATATATATTTTGAGCATAAATGCTGTGTGGATACTAAGTTAAATATTAAGGATATCGAGTGCAATATATACTGTGTACATAATGGTCAATGGTCAAATTCAATATTATTTCTAACCAACTGAAAAAACAGTTTGGTCTTTAAATTCAATGTTAATGCAATACAGGCGCGCGCGCATGTGTTCGTATGTGTTTTCACAACTATAAATGCGCTATTAAATACTTCCATTGGTTTTATTCACTTTGCAATCACGGTGTTCATGAAATCCAACGTTATTACATGTATCTACCTCCGATGTATCAACAGTTAAATCTGAGCATGAATTTGATATCCGTTTATTCCATTTGGCATTTTGCAAAATACTTACATAGCAGTCGTCCTCTGTAGTCGTCATTTGAAAATTCAGACAAAGTTACGTACTAAAACGTGTTTAATATTGTTCACCTATTTCATCCATTGTTATGCTAGGTGTACGCTCTTTGAACAAAAGTCGGTTATATTCCGTTGAGTTTATTCTGTTTTCTATACTTTCCTTCGTCATCGAGAAAGGTTCTTTATAGACGAATTCATCGTAATTTTCCTGAATTTTAATCTTTATTCTAGGTACTGAGAATAAACCAACTTCAAACCCTGTAATGTAAAGTTATCCCCCCGGTTTTTTTTTCTTTGTTTAGGAGGGAGGGGTGAGAGGGGTTGTTCACTAGTCATTCACATTAATTTTCCTTACAAAATAATTACATATATGATTTGAAATAAAAAAGAAAACTCGTGATGATTATCCTATATAAATGAATTTAAACAACATTCACCTTCTATTTTTATTTTTCAGTGTATTTAGGTTTGTTTTGTGAAATCTTATGCCTGAAAATTGGTAAACACAAACATATGCAGTCTTTTTACTACTGTATGCCATGATCCCATTTTAAAAACATCACACATACGAATAACAAAGCAATTAACAGCAAGACAGATCAAGATCCAATGGCAAAGTGTAAGTATATTCTATGCTGATATTACCTAATTAAATCAATAAATGTAATTTAGTTCTTAGCTTTCGTAAAAAAATAGTTAAAGGAACCTGTGGATCACAAGATACTTTTTACGACATCAACTTCATAAAAAAAAATGTAATAATTGAAAATAAGAATTTGCATCGCAAATCTTCCTTTAATTCTGGTAATCTAAGGTTTGAAAACTTGCGAGAGGAACTCTGAGCAGTTGGCAAGCAATGCATTTATTACAGACTTCATGCTTTTGACAGTCAGTGAATCCCCTAGTATAAACTGCAATTCACATGCGCTAGTTTTAAGACTGATTAATCTTATTTACACACAAATCCTATGGAAAAAATGGTTCCATTAAATTCTTCATGTAATTTACTACTAATATCGTCTCTTTCCTTGCCTCAGACTGCTAACCGACCTCAGAAAGGAAGTATGTTAAATTCACGTCGAGAACAAGACTCGCGATTTATACATGTAAACAAGCTACTCCGCTACACTTTACGAGCTGGTGATGATGTTAAAAAGAATATCAGAGACAAGTTAAGTGACGATATCATTAGTAAACTGTACAAGGAATTTTTGGAATCAAATATTTGTACAGAATGTGTTAGGAAATAAGATAAATCAGTCCAAAACTAGTGCATTTTTTGTGCGCTGTAAATTGCAGTTTTTTTACTATGGAAGGCATTGTAGATCCCAGGTCGTCAATCCGAATTTTTTTCTTTACTTATAAGCATATCCGATATTTGATTCATAGTGGTAAAAAGAAGGACCGAAAAATCTTCGGGTAGGTTTGTTTAAAATAATTTGAAATACTATAAATGTTCGATCAGAATAGTTCGATTGTTTGTATCCCCCTTGCACTGCGGCATTGGTTTGAATATATATAATGGTATGCATCCGACTTATCGATCTTTAGATCGGAGAATGACTTTGATATTCTCTTATTCTACCCAGCAAGCTTAGTTACATTGACATAGCAATCGTCTTCAGGAATTCGGAAATCGTGAGAAGCGGCATTTTACTTCTAATGCGTGCATCAATCGCACTATAATGTTGTTCAGGCATCTCACTAATTTATTTCCGTGATGTGCGCACTTTGAGGATTAAATGACTTTAATCCGTTGAACTTAGTCTATTCTCTATAGTTTCCCTGTTGTATTTACTTTATCAGCAAGGATCATTCGAGATTCTCGACATATCATCGTATTTTTTCTGAAAGTCTTTATGATTTCCAGAAAAGGGTAATAAAACCACTTGAAAACCTGTAAGAGGAATGTTACCTACTGCATAAAACTTAATGTTCCTGTAATTATTATATTTGGTGAAATTATATGAAAAGAAAAGGCATATAAAAACAAATTACACGTTGCATATAGGTTGAATATACCTTCAGTTCTCTGTACAGGTTGGGTATTGTTTTGCCGGATTATTATTTTTATAGACAATTTTGAAAATTGAACTTACCTATCATGGAAAATGTAGAAATTAATTTAAGTAAATATTTGATAAACCTGCCTGGTTTGACAAGATATACACTCATATGTATAACTCAGGGTTCTGAATTTGTAAATGAACACTGTTTGAGAATTTGTTAATGAATCTAACAGTCCATCTATCTATTTGTGCAAATTGTCCAGGCTAAAACCCTGTTTTAGAGAGTCTATGAAATAACTTAAGGATCGCTCATGTCGTAATTACGAAAACCCAAAAGGCTCATTCGAGATTCGAGATTCAAAATACGAGATTCGAAATACGAGATTCAAGATTCGAATTTTGAGATTCAATATCTAAATTAACCAATCAAATCATGGATTTGAAACATGTATCCTAGCGACATCAAACTGTTCTAAATAAAGATCATTCGTTCACGCTCTTACCTACAAATAAATGTCTTAATAGCTCTTATTTACTCGTTATATAATGGTTAAATTAACTTTGATGAATTGAACCCACATAGTATATGTATAAACAATTAAATTAGCGATAACACTGCGTGCTTTGCGAATCTAAGTGATTTTGTTCGCCCTTTACACATGTAATCTCTCCCGATATATTTTAAACCGTAGTGTATTCCCCCAAACTGTGTAAAAATCGGTTCGCGAAGAAAGATCTGTTTAATCTAAATAATTAAAATTGAGTGTGGATTTAGCTATGAAACGATATTCAATGAGATAATCAACAGTCGTAGCTTAACCCTTATTAAATTTTATCGGGCTAAGTGTATTTACATCTTTAGAGAGTTTCTTACATACAAAAAACACATTTCTATGATTTCAATGTAATTATCAATTTTGGCGAAGGGGGGAGGATTACAGAGAAATTCGACTAGGATGTTATACATATGCCTGTCTATACCTTCTGTTCTTTCTTGTTGATAGTTATATCAATGAATGAATTATAACAATACAAAAATAAATTTTGAAAAGTTCATGCAATCAATTTATTTTAATTTTACTGTTTTCTACTCATGAAATCGACAATGTGAACAAATCGGCATTTGACTCGTAATTCCTAATTTTCATCTCATACTCCCAAAAAAGTCGGGGGGGGGGGTGGCATCATCATGATAATTCAATTATTTATATGAAAATTAAAGAATAATGTTTGCTGCGAAAAAAGTGAGGGGAGGGCAGCCCCCCCCCCCCCGATGCTACCTGCCTGTGTATCCTTCTACATTGAAAACAATGCGAACAGTTTGACCCATAATAAGCTGTTTACTTAGGAAAAGGATCCTAACATTTTGAAAATTTTTGAATTAATTAATATTTACGTATGATGTGATAATAGTTCAATGTTTAGGTTATAGTCATATTGTATGACTGTATACATAAAGAAAAAACGACAAGTAATGCTCAATATAAAATTGGTTAAATTAGATTTAATATACATTTAGATTGAAACATATTTTATATTCTAATCTTATTGCGCAGATTTAGAGGTCCTCTCCTCTCCTCGGAAAAATTGAAGCTTATATAATTTACATAGTAAAATTATTGAAAATAGGCCTAGGACCCCCCCCCCCCCCCCTCCGAAAAAAAAATGGATTCGCTAATGAAGATCTCTAACATAACTGCATTTTTACACAAGAGGTGAATAAACCCCGGGTTTAAACCATTGGTGGTGAAATATCTCAGGGTTCAAACGCATTAGGTGGGAATGCACTCAGGGCGAACGAATTTTTCTAGATCCGCGAAACACACTGCATTATTACTAGTCTGTGTAAAAATAAATGCAAATAGTTATTTAGTTAAGGAGAACATAACATTTATTTGTATATAAAAGCAAGTACGGATGTTCTTTATTTAGAACAGTTTGATGTCACTAGAATACAGGCTTTCAAATCCTTGATTTGATTGGTTAATTTAGATATTGAATCTCGAATCAATAATATTTCATGTGACATAAATTATTATAAATTTTTACGATTTACGTTTCCCATATCAATAGCCATCAATTTCTATCAGTAAGACACAATGACAAACTAAATTTAACTGCATTTAATTCAAGATTTAATTAACTGCATATATGAAAAACTTTTTATTCTTCAATATAAAATTGTAAAAAGAACATTTATTTGATATAAGATCTCTCATTACTTAACAACAACAAAAAGTCAGATAATAGCTTTTGCGATTCAAGGTTAAGTCAATAGTTAAGATTCTCTACAAAATATTTCAGATCTTAGCGTTCTAAAAAATCCTAAAATGTTATGATTTCTATTTATAATCAATGCAAATTGTGTTTTATTAAAAGTTAGTTTATTGGTGACGTTTTATCTAGACAGTGTCAATTTTACTCGTTTTACTTTCATATGTAAAAACCATAGAGTATACTTTTTTAATTTATTCATTATGCAAGAGCATGCTCTACTAACGAACAGTTTCTTAAACGAGGAAGCTACTAACAATCAAGTTGTTGGAACAAGAATATCAAGAACCTCGATTAAAATCATCTTTACGCAAGTTCTATGGTCAATACAATGACCTTGTCAGCAAGCACAATGTTTCATTAAGACACCTGCTGACTGACGTTTTTCATACTTTTTACACCATTATTTATACACCGGACCGACTACTTTTCCCCCATGATCTTGACAATAACAATGAGCACACGGCGGGTGCGACCGGTCGGCAGGCATAGGCACCTGATCCCACCTCTATCTTTTTAGAGGCTTATGTTGCTCTGCTTTTTATTTGTGATTCGCAATATAGATTTTTGAAATGGTTGACAGTTTATTATTGTCATGTTTCATTAATAATAGGCAATACTAAAGGAAAAGAAATCAACACGAATCAACTTCTCTTAGTTTGATAGTTTAAGTATCGCTCGTGCAGTGTTTCAATTTGTTTCAGTCATTCTAATCCAACTGGAATCTTTACAACAACTATTTACAATGGCTTAACTTATTGTTTAATTGTATACAATACTTAACATTAAAACCAATAGAGGCGTGTTTCAAATTGATTTTCTTAGTTTAATAAAAAGGATCAACATAATTAATCTTGATACAACAAAAAGGACACGTACTTTATCTAGTCATTAGAAAAATAGCCCAATACATTATCAAGATCAACTGCATAATATACAAGTTCTAGAAAACAGGAAAAGAAACTTAAAATCAATAAACTGGCATGACTGGAACATCCTAGAAATCGGGAAGACATTTTGTCAAAACTTAAAATTTTGCAAGGGTTTTCTAGAGCTTTGAATACTTTTGGATTAAGCTAGAGTGTCTAATAAACGTGGTATTTATGTGTTAGTGAAATTCACGACCACATATTGAACCTCAGATAAATAGCAATGACCAGGAAGATAGCGCTAATTGTAAACTAAATTTGAAACTTATAAGCGGAAATCAAAAATTGAGAATAAAAATAACATTTTTCGATCTATGGAATTTTGGAACAATAAAGTTTTCCACCCAGTTTTCCATGTATGCATCAAATTAAAATAAAAAATATTTTGAGTATATATGCAATAGGATTGTTAGTTGAATATCAAGCATATCGAATGCGATTCAAACAATGTACAAGTATATGCAATTGTCAAAAAAATATAAGATAAGATACGAAAAGATATTATTTTATTCCTCCAAATCAATGGAGAGTATTATAAAATCAAATTACAAACTTGTGTACAGTTGATAACAAACGTAGAACAGAACATATTCATATATATTTACATTAAGAATATACAGGTATAAGATGACAATTGAAAAAAGGTTTTTCTTTCAAGATGGAAATGAATCTCATTACAAATGACGATGTAAGAGCGCGGTCATGTGTATTGTGGCTTCACAACTATAAATGCGCTATTAAAATATTTTAATTAGTTTTATCTACTTGAGAATTATTGTATTGATGAATTCCAACGTTATTATATACCCCAGACGTATCAACAGTTATGTCTAAGCACGATTTCGACATCCGTTTATTCCTCTTTGCATTTTGGGAGAGGCTTACATAGCAGTCGTCCTCTGGAAATTCAGACAATGTTACAAGCGGGTGTTTACCTTTAAAGCGTGCATCGATTGCGCTGTAATATTGTTCACCCATACCACCAATTGTTTTGCTTGAAGTACTCTCTTTGGAGAACAATCGGTTATACTCTGTTGAGTTAATTCTGTTTGCTGAAGTTTCCTTGTTGTCCTTTCCTTTGCCATCGAGAAGCATTCTTGATTCGCGAATGTCATCGTAATTTTCCTGAAATATATCCTGTATACTCGGAACTGTGAATACATCCACTTGAAACCCTGTAAAGTAGAGTTTTCCATGTTTTTTGTGGGTTTTTTTACACAAGTTATTTACATTATTTAGCAATCAAAACAATTACAAATATGGTTGTTTTGAAAAAAAAGAAAAGAAATTATACTTGTGATGTGCCAATCTCATATTAATGAAACTAAATGACAATTACCTTCTGTTTTTTCAGCGGATTTAGTTTTGTACAACATCTTACGCCTGAAAAAATATAGATATAGTACAAAAGCTTTGCAGTTATTATACATGTACCACATACAATTGTTTTGACTACTTTAAAAAACCTAGAGCTACATTATATTTTCTCTTACCATCTGTAAAACATCACACCACTGAATAACAAGGCAATTGAAAGCAAGACAGATCCAGATCCAATCACATACAGCAGCAAAGTGTCTTTACATTTGTCTTTACATTCTTCGTTTATATGATCTAATGAAATTAATGTTATTTAAGTTCTCGGCATTCGATTTAAAAATTATTCAGAATAAAACTTAAAATTGACCGACACTTTATATGAAATTGACTGCATGATAAAAGTTAAGTCATTGAAAAAAAAGAAGAATTTGCATTGCTCATAATTTTTAAACCTTTTTAGCCATTTGTTAGATGTATTTTGATTTTTTAGAACTTGCAAATGGAACTTACAAATCGTTTGGCAGCCAATATATTTATTGCAGACTTCATGATTCTGGCAGTCACACCTTTCTCTGCATCGGTATCCGAATGATATATTATGGCATGGTTCTGAACAGTTTAACCCAAATGCCCCGAAGCATTCTATTTTATAGATACAAGTTTAGTTTATATATACCTAGATGTAAATCAATAGTAGTATGCATGTATGCATCAATTACATGCTTAGTAAATAAATCGAACCTATACATTTTCCATCGTGCCAATAATATCCAGTACAGCAGTGAATATCTCTACTGAAACATTTCCATTTAAAACATATTTATTCAGCATATACTCAGAGATAGTACCAACAAAACATTATCAATATCGTAAAAATAACCGAACAATAAGTTTGAATTATTTATTCTTTAAATGAAAAACGTATATCTTGATATGAATAAATGAGGAAACATTTCAAATTAGCAAAATTAACAGGGAATATTTTAAAATAAATAAATGGAACTTACTTTTCCTCTTTGCATACATTATTTTGAGATATATTCTTCTCATTTTGTCCTTGTACAATCTGTTGTAACACCAACATTATTGTTGCACATTTCGTCATGTTTATATTCAAACTAATCATTTTACTTGATAATTCGCTTTTAGTTTTACTCGATTGTGATTCGTACATTCACATGTTTTCCTTGTTTAATCATCCCAATTGTATCGTTTTTAAATCGTTAATAGCTACTCATCTATAAATATATGTGATCAGAAATCACGTGGTTTGTTCAATGGCAAACGACCAACCTGGCAACGAGTCATGCGAGATTGTCTAGTCAAAAGACAGGTTGGCTATTTGTTGGAATGTACAACAATTTCTATTAATTTGAAAGTAAAGCAAAGTTTTAAAACCTGGTGAAGTTATGGAACTGGAAAATGTTAATGAAATGATCATATACGTATAATAAGTATTTGCTTTCTTTTTTTGTTAAATGTATTGATAGGCTAGAGCAAACTTGTACTTTATGCACACTCTATTCACCTTAAGCTTTACTTTATCACAAAGAAAACATTTTAAGTTGGAATTGTCCAAGAACTATAACTAAATTTAATGCAATTTACAATTGTGTTATTAAATAAATAGTATTGTTGCTGCGAAATTCACTTAAACCTGGAGTGACCGATAATTCTTAAAGATATTAAAAAATAATTCTGTTCCTCTTTATATCATGTTCTGTTTTTACTTTAGGCTTTACTTTGTAATCCCCTCGCAGTGGGATATAAAGTCTTCAAGTTTGACATGTATACATCTATTTATTCGCATTATTTCGAATTTACCAAAATCCAATTTCATCTAAGAGAGCGGGATGATCGTGGACATTTAAAGACTATAACAACGCCATTGAGACGAAGAGCACTTTACAAACATATAGGAAAAGTTTCAAATTATAAATCCTGAGTGTTTAGATATTATAGTTCATGGCTAAATATTTAAATTCAGTGTATATTTCCCCTTATGTTTGCATTGGAAATCTGCGACGTTCAATTTTCTATGAATACACGTTGTTAATTCATGCGCCATGAGCACAAATATAAACGTCACCACGTGTTTTTAGTATATTTATTTTTGTAAGATTAAATGAAACGTTCAACCTTACATAAATTATTTGATATGTACTTTTGAAAATTAATCATTAAATTATACTTACTCCTTAATTTAAAAGATTTTTCTCTACAAAGTTTTTGCACTATATTCTTAGCTGCGGAAGCGTACTAAATAACAGGTGGTACTTAAAGGTGGTACAGGACACCTGCATATTGCTATGTATTCCATATTGAAATAAACAACGTTATAAATAGTATGGTATAAAAATTATAGATATAATATTTTTCGCAAACATAATATTACCTAACAGTGAAGTGCAATGGGTTAAAACGTAAACTACGTGTCTATAAGCAGAGAGTTCAAATGCTGCTGTGGCTTTTCTATTTTTTACTTAAGATTCCAAAAATTTTAAAAACTTCTTTGTTTTGGCCAAATACATGTATTATAAATTTTAAACGTCACTGTGAAAGAATTTTGATTATAACGCACTGAACTACATGTTCAGGCTTTCCTTGTTATCAAAATATTCTGATGTTTATTTATCTATGAGGAATGTGTGTGAGGGGGGGGGGGGCAAAGTTATACATGTAATTGTGTTCGCAGGTGGTGGGGGGATTGGGATCTGAGGTGTATTTTTAGATGTATTTTGATTTTTTAGAACTTGGAAATGGAACTTACAAATCGTTTGGCAGCCAATGTATTTATTGCAGACTTCATGATTCTGGCAGTCACACCTTTCTCTGCATCGGTATCCGAATGATTTATTGATGCATGGTTCTGAACAGTTAAACCCAAATGCCCCAAAACATTCTGTTGAAAAAATATTTTATAGATACAAGTTTAGTTTATATTTATCTGAATGTAAATCAATAGTAGTATGCATGTATGCATCAATTACATGCTTAGTAAATAAATCGAACCTATACATTTTCCATCGTGCCAATAATATCCAGTACAGCAGCGAATATCTCCACTGAAAGATTTCCATTTCAAACATATTTATTAAGCATATACTCAGAGATAGTACCAACAAAACATTATCAATATCGTAAAAATGACCGAAACAGTAAGTTAAAATTAGTTATTTTTTAAATGAAAAACGTATATCTTGATATGAATAAATGAGGAAACATTTCAAATTAGCAAAATTAACAGGGAATATTTTAAAATAAATAAATGGAACTTACTTTTCCTCTTTACATACATCATTTTGAGATATATTCTTCTCATTTTGTCCTTGTACAATCTGTTGTAACACCAACATTATTGTTGCACATTTCGTCATGTTTATATTCAAACTAATCATTTTACTTGATAATCCGCTTTTAGTTTTACTCGATTGTGATTCGTGTATTCACTTGTTTTCCTTGTTTACTCATCCCAATTGTATCGTTTTTAAATCGTTAATAGCTACTCATCTATAAATATATGTGATCAGAAATCACGTGGTTTGTTCAATGGCAAACGACCAACCTGGCAACGAGTCATGCGAGATTATCTAGTCAAAAGACAGGTTGGCTATTTGTTGGAATGTACAACAATTTCTATTAATTTGAAAGTAAAGCAAAGTTTTAAAACCTGGTGAAGTTATGGAACTGGAAAATGTTAATGAAATGATCATATACGTATAATAAGTATTTGCTTTCTTTTTTTGTTAAATGTATTGTTAGGCTAAAGCAAACTTGTACATTATGTACCCTCTATTCACCTTAAGCCTTACTTTATCACAAAGAAGACATTTTAAGTTGGAATTGTCCAAGAACTATATTAAATAAATAGTATTGTTGCTGCAAAATTCACTTAAACCTGGGGTGACCGATAATTCTTAAATACACTAAAAAATAATTCTGTTCCTCTTTATATCATGTCCTGTTTTTACTTTAGGCTTTACTTTGTGATCCCCTCGCAGTGGGAGATAAAGTCTTCAAGTTTGACATGCGTATACATCTATTTATTCGCATTATTTCAAATGTACCCAAATCCAATTTTATCTAAGAGAGCGGGATGATCGTGGACATTTAAAGACTATAACAACGCCATTGAGACGAAGAGCACTTTACAAAGATATAGGAAAAGTTTCAAATTATAAACCCTAAGTGTTTAGATATTATAGTTCATGGCTAAATATTTAAATTCAGTGTATATTTCCCCTTATGTTTGCATTGGGAATCTGCGACGTTCAATTTTCTATGAATACACTTTGTTAATTCATGCACCATGAGCACAAGTATAAACGTCACTACGTGTTTTTAGTATAATTATTTTTGTAAAATTAAATGAAACGTTCAACCTTACATAACCAATTTGATATGTACTTTTGAAAATTAATCATCAAATTAACTCTACTCCTTAATTAAAAAGACTTTTCTCTACAAAGTTTCTGGCACTATATTTTTAGCTGCGGAAGCGTACTAAATAACATGTTAATATGGCTGTTATATCTCTGACTGAAAGCGTATATAATAGCTTTACAACGACGATACACATATATTTCATACAAAAAAACATCAGTATGAATATAGATATAAGCATTGAATGCTTTGTTTTTGGATGTCGTCGGTCCTATGTCACACCAATTCTGTGCAGAAAATTTATCATACCGCGCTAACGCGCGGTATTCAATTTGTCTGCACCGCATTGGTTTGTCATAGGACCGACGACATACAAAAAAAAGCATTCAATGCTTAAATATATCCTATCTAAAATTTTAATGTAAATCTAATAGGTAATTTGTTGAACACCAAGCCCCCTTTAAGAAAACAGAATGTACAAACATCTATCGATCTGAGACAATATTGCATTGTTTTCAATTTTAAAACGACATCGAAATAATTTTATGAATATGGCATAATTGTGTAATGCAGCACATCTTTGTTAACCAGCTTCTTGTAAATACTTAAACGTATTTTAATTGACAATTCCGTTCACATTTAAATTTGTCTCCGCACTTTCTAAAGAACGTTCGGGTATATTGTTGTTACATGTACATTGTTCCGTCCATTCGTCCGTCTGTCACGTTTTACTTTCTCCAACTGCTCTTACATCTTATAAACCAGCAAACTGAACTCCTGGAGTTTGATCTGGGGTATCATGTTGTTTTGTAAAAAGGTTTCAAAAATTCTCTGGTAGACCGTGGTCCTGGGGGTCAAATAATTGGTAAAAAATGACGTTTTTTCCACAAAAACCCTTCTTCCTCCAACCCCTCCTACATTTTCAACAATAGACAAATCATCTTTTGGAATATGTTTTGGGGTATTCTATAGATGCGCGATAAGCTTTCGGGAATTTCAAGTTTGTCCTGGGGGTCATTTGGTGGCTGAAAAATGACGTCTTTTTACAAAAAATCTTGTTTCAAAAACGTCAACATTTTTGCAGTAGCCAAATGAATATGATTAGGGTGTCATTCTGAAGTGTGATCGGATTTCACAATTTTTTTAATCACAGGGATCGGTGATTGGGGCTGTCCTATAGATGTGCAATAAGGTTTTAAAAAATTTAAATTTCATCCAGAGAGTCAAATAGTAGCAGAAAATTGACGTTATTCACTTTTAAAAGAAAACTAGATACCAGAACTCCTCTTATGATTTAATGAATAGATACATCATATCTTGGGATATGATAGGATGTGTCCTATTGATGTGCAATAAGGTTTAAAAAAATTAAATTCCATCCAGGGAGTAAAAAATTGCAGAAAATTGACGTTTATCACTCCTAAAATAACCTATATCCCAGAACTCCTCTTATGATTTAATGAATAGACACATTATATCTTGGGATATGATAGGGGCTGTCCTATAGATGTGCAATACGGTTTTAAAAACTTAAATTTCACCCAGGGAGTCAAATTATAGCAGAAAATAATAATTATGCCATTCAGCCACCTTTCAAGACCATTCAGTTACCATTCAGTTGACTGAATGGCATAGATTCATCCTGTGTTTGGTATTTTCCTGTTTTATTGGGTCAGAACAATCCCATAGGGTGATAGCCTACATTTTATTTTATGCATCATAATACATTAAAAAAAGACCTCTTTCTTCCTATTATAACTCATATAGACATGATATGTCTCTACATTTATTTACATGTAATACACTAATTTAATACAAAATGTCACAGGGTCAATATGGAGTCAACTCAATAGTGTAAGTCTGACAAATGAAAAAATAACTTTTGCAGCTAAAATGACAGAAAATGTACAAATTCGATAGGATAAGAAACGATGATAAGCTTATTAAATATTTAGAGATGATGATACAGTATGCTGGCAAAGGAGATGACTTATTTAGAAAGTGAAAGTTATACTTATGTATACAGGTGTCTCATAATATTGTGTTATAACTACATGTATTATGCTTACCTATATTGGTCAACAACATAATTATAATCCACTCAGAGCACAATATGAATCCCTTTATTAACTGATCATCACAAAAGAAAATTGTATGCATGTTCATTAATCATATTCTGCATATGGAAAACACATACCGGTATGTACACCACGTGAAAACCATCTTAAGAAGAGCTGGGTAAAACTGATACCCCTAAAGCGACCTGTAGACCTGTGTTGTGTACATAACTTCGGACAAATATCATTCACTTGTAACATGCATGTATTTTCATGACTTTATTCTTTAAAAGCCCTTGCACTATTTTGTTAGGTAAATATTTAACTATATCAATCACACACTTCAGCTTTAAGGTGTTACAGGACACCTGCATATTGTTATGTACTCCCTATTGAAATAAACAACATTATAAATAGTATAGATATAATATTTTCCCCAAAAATAATGTTACCTAACAGTGAACTGCAATAGGTTAAAACGTTAACTACGTTTGTGTAAGCAGAGAGTTCAAATGCTGCTGGGGCTTTTATATTTTTTACTTAAGATTCCAAAAATTTTAAAAACTTCTCTTTTTTTGCCAAATACATGTATTATAAATTTTAAACGTCACTGTGAAAGAATTTTGATTATATCGCACTGAACTACATGTTGAGGCTTTCCTTGTTATCAAAATATTCTGATGTTTATTTATCTCTGTGTGTGTGTGAGGGGGACAAAGTAATACATGTAATTGTGTTTGCAGGTGGTGGGGGATTGGGGTCAGATGTGTATTTTTAAATGTATTTTGATTTTTTAGAACTTGCAAATGGAACTTACAAATCATTTGGCAGCCAATGTATTTATTGCAGACTTCATGATTCTGGCAGTCACACCTTTCTTTGGATCGGTATCCGAATGATATATTATGGCATGGTTCTGAACAGTTTAACCCAACTGCCCCAAAACATTCTGTTGAAAAAATATTTTATAGATACAAGTTTAGTTTATATTTATCTGAATGTAAATCAATAGTAGTATGCATGTATGCATCAATTACATGTTTAATAAATAAATCGAACCTATACATTTTCCATCGTGCCAATAATATCCAGTACAGCAGTGAATATCTCCACTGAAAGATTTCCATTTAAAACATATTTATTCAGCATATACTCAGAGATAGTACCAACAATGACCGAAACCGAAAGTTTAAATTATTTATTCTTTAAATGAAAAACGTATATCTTGATATGAATAATTGGGGACACATTTGAAATTAGCAAAATTAACAGGGAGTATTTTAAAATAAATAAATGGAACTTACTTTTCCTCTTTACATAGTCCATGATTTTGAAATATATTCTTCTCATTTTGTCCTTGTACAATCTGTTGTAACACCAACATTATTGTTGCACATTTCGCCATGTTTATATTTAAACTAATCATTTTACTTAATAATCCGCTTTTAGTTTTACTCGATTGTGATTCGTGTATTCACTTGTTTTCCTTGTTTTCTCATCCCAATTGTATCGTTTTTAAATCGTTAATTGCTACTCATCTATAAATATATGTGATCAGAAATCACGTGGTTTGTCCAATGGCAAACGACCAACCTGGCAACGAGTCATGCGAGATTATCTAGTCAAAAGACAGGTTGGCTATTGTTGGAATGTACAACAATTTTTATGAATTTGAAAGTAAAGTTTTAAAACATGTTGAAGTTATGGAACTGGAAAATGTTAATGAAATGATCATATACGTATAATAATTATTTGCTTTCTTTTCTGTTAAATGTATTGATAGGCTAAAGCAAACTTGTACATTATGTACACTCTATTCACCTTAAGCCTTACTTTATCACAAAGAAAATATTTTAAGTTGGAATTGTCCAAGAACTATAACTAAATTGTGTTATTAAATAAATAGTATTGTTGCTGCGAAATTCACTAAAACCTGGGGTGACCGATAATTCTTAAAGATACTAAAAATAATTCTGTTCCTCTTTATATCATGTCCTGTTTTTACTTTAGGCTTTACTTTGTGATCCCCTCGCAGTGGGAGATAAAGTCTTCAAGTTTGACATGCGTATACATCTATTTATTCGCATTATTTCAAATGTACCCAAATCCAATTTCATCTAAGAGAGCGGGATGATCGTGGACATTTAAAGACTATAACAACGCCATTGAGACGAAGAGCACTTTACAAAGATATAGGAAAAGTTTCAAATTATCAACCCTAAGTGTTTAGATATTATAGTTCATGGCTAAATATTTAAATTCAGTGTATATTTCCCCTTATGTTTGCATTGGGAATCTGCGACGTTCAATTTTCTATGAATACACTTTGTTAATTCATGCACCATGAGCACAAGTATAAACGTCACTACGTGTTTTTAGTATAATTATTTTTGTAAAATTAAATGAAACGTTCAACCTTACATAACCAATTTGATATGTACTTTTGAAAATTAATCATCAAATTAACTCTACTCCTTAATTAAAAAGACTTTTCTCTACAAAGTTTCTGGCACTATATTTTTAGCTGCGGAAGCGTACTAAATAACATGTTAATATGGCTGTTATATCCCTGACTGAAAGCGTATATAATAGCTTTACAACGACGATACACATATATTTCATACAAAAAAACATCAGTATGAATATAGATATAAGCATTGAATGCTTTGTTTTTGGATGTCGTCGGTCCTATGTCACACCAATTCTGTGCAGAAAATTTATCATACCGCGCTAACGCGCGGTATTCAATTTGTCTGCACCGCATTGGTTTGTCATAGGACCGACGACATACAAAAAAAAGCATTCAATGCTTAAATATATCCTATCTAAAATTTTAATGTAAATCTAATAGGTAATTTGTTGAACACCAAGCCCCCTTTAAGAAAACAGAATGTACAAACATCTATCGATCTGAGACAATATTGCATTGTTTTCAATTTTAAAACGACATCGAAATAATTTTATGAATATGGCATAATTGTGTAATGCAGCACATCTTTGTTAACCAGCTTCTTGTAAATACTTAAACGTATTTTAATTGACAATTCCGTTCACATTTAAATTTGTCTCCGCACTTTCTAAAGAACGTTCGGGTATATTGTTGTTACATGTACATTGTTCCGTCCATTCGTCCGTCTGTCACGTTTTACTTTCTCCAACTGCTCTTACATCTTATAAACCAGCAAACTGAACTCCTGGAGTTTGATCTGGGGTATCATGTTGTTTTGTAAAAAGGTTTCAAAAATTCTCTGGTAGACCGTGGTCCTGGGGGTCAAATAATTGGTAAAAAATGACGTTTTTTCCACAAAAACCCTTCTTCCTCCAACCCCTCCTACATTTTCAACAATAGACAAATCATCTTTTGGAATATGTTTTGGGGTATCCTATAGATGCGCGATAAGCTTTCGGGAATTTCAAGTTTGTCCTGGGGGTCATTTGGTGGCTGAAAAATGACGTCTTTTTACAAAAAATCTTGTTTCAAAAACGTCAACATTTTTGCAGTAGCCAAATGAATATGATTAGGGTGTCATTCTGAAGTGTGATCGGATTTCACAATTTTTTTAATCACAGGGATCGGTGATTGGGGCTGTCCTATAGATGTGCAATAAGGTTTTAAAAAATTTAAATTTCATCCAGAGAGTCAAATAGTAGCAGAAAATTGACGTTATTCACTTTTAAAAGAAAACTAGATACCAGAACTCCTCTTATGATTTAATGAATAGATACATCATATCTTGGGATATGATAGGATGTGTCCTATTGATGTGCAATAAGGTTTAAAAAAATTAAATTCCATCCAGGGAGTAAAAAATTGCAGAAAATTGACGTTTATCACTCCTAAAATAACCTATATCCCAGAACTCCTCTTATGATTTAATGAATAGACACAATATATCTTGGGATATGATAGGGGCTGTCCTATAGATGTGCAATACGGTTTTAAAAACTTAAATTTCACCCAGGGAGTCAAATTATAGCAGAAAATAATAATTATGCCATTCAGCCACCTTTCAAGACCATTCAGTTACCATTCAGTTGACTGAATGGCATAGATTCATCCTGTGTTTGGTATTTTCCTGTTTTATTGGGTCAGAACAATCCCATAGGGTGATAGCCTACATTTTATTTTATGCATCATAATACATTAAAAAAAGACCTCTTTCTTCCTATTATAACTCATATAGACATGATATGTCTCTACATTTATTTACATGTAATACACTAATTTAATACAAAATGTCACAGGGTCAATATGGAGTCAACTCAATAGTGTAAGTCTGACAAATGAAAAAATAACTTTTGCAGCTAAAATGACAGAAAATGTACAAATTCGATAGGATAAGAAACGATGATAAGCTTATTAAATATTTAGAGATGATGATACAGTATGCTGGCAAAGGAGATGACTTATTTAGAAAGTGAAAGTTATACTTATGTATACAGGTGTCTCATAATATTGTGTTATAACTACATGTATTATGCTTACCTATATTGGTCAACAACATAATTATAATCCACTCAGAGCACAATATGAATCCCTTTATTAACTGATCATCACAAAAGAAAATTGTATGCATGTTCATTAATCATATTCTGCATATGGAAAACACATACCGGTATGTACACCACGTGAAAACCATCTTAAGAAGAGCTGGGTAAAACAATAACCCGCTAAAGCGACCTGTAGACCTGTGTTGTGTACATAACTTCGGACAAATATCATTTACTTGTAACATGCATGTATTTTCATGACTTTATTCTTAAAGAGACAGTACGGCGCATCTTATTAAAAAACCGACTTAAAAAAAATTTCCGATCGGGTTCGGTATTTTTGTACTACTCATAAATGTATAAACTTTCAGAAAATTACAA
This sequence comes from Magallana ariakensis, assembly GCA_020458035.1. Classification (NCBI taxonomy): domain Eukaryota; kingdom Metazoa; phylum Mollusca; class Bivalvia; order Ostreida; family Ostreidae; genus Magallana; species Magallana ariakensis. The sequence continues at coordinate 49,183,623 of CM035818.1, read as the reverse complement.
ATTCCTCCGTGAAATAAATCTAATTGTTTCATTAAAATTAATAATTAGGTATAACCTATACATATATACATCGCCACGTGTAACGGGGTTCCACTTTCTATACCATTACGCATGCGTATTTACTATAAACAAACCAGCATGGCGAGTAAGAGACCGGGTAGGCCTGCTTACTTGACTGAATTGGCAAAGAAAATAAGGTAATAATTGTTCGAAGTTTTTGAAATAACCACAGTTATTATTTTGTAAGCATGTATTTTGCGTGTTTATCATAGGAGTTGCTACAACCTAAATTCATTTTTGTAAGTGAGGCTCCTTGAGGGATAATTTGACATATTTATGTCTGTTAATTTTAAAATGAATTGAAATTGGTAAGCCATTAATAAATTATCGAGAAAGTGATGATGTGTTCCGTTTAGAGGGTCCCTTTTACCTCGTATACCACGATGATCGTAGTCGGGCGAAGATATTGTAGTTTTCAGCTCGTGTCAATTACTGTCAATCAAAATCCACGTGGTACAAATAAACGATATAAGATTATTCAGGTTTGTACGACCCTTAAATTTCCGGAAGCTAATAATTACATTAATTAGGTATGTAAAAGAGATTTTTATGTACTTCAACTGTCACAATCAACGTTATTTCGTATTTCCTAACGATACAATGGGTAAATCTGAAGTTATTCACACATGTGTTTTCAGCTGTACTGTCGCTTTAAAACCACTTGCACTATTTTATTAGGTAAATATTTAACTATGTAAAGCACACACTTCAGCTTTAAGGTGGTACAGGACACCTGTATATTGTGATGTACTCTCTATTGAAACAAACAATAAAGTATAAATATAATATTTACCCCAAAAATAATGCTACCTAACAGTGAAGTGCAATGGGTTAAAACGTTAAAGCTGACATGAATTCATAAAAGCATTTGGTCGCCATATTAGTTTTGATCGCTCTTCTACTGCCACTGGGGTATATATACCGGTCGAGAAAGTTACGGTCGATTGCTTTCCAATCGAGGCATTCAGTTTGCACGGACTTCTAAATGCATGAACTACACATTGTAGTAAAATGTTTGTAAAAAAGAATAAAGGAAACTACAATCAATAAAACACAAAATATATTTATTCTTTGAAAGAATTTCCAAGGTATCCGTATCATTTTGCACAGAAAGTGCTGCTTACTTTGCATGCACATCGAACACGTGTGTCGTTCATACAGAGTGCATAACGTCTGCTTCTTTTTGATGACCACAGCGGCACTACATCCAACACAGTAGATAAATGATAGTAAATCCAAGAAAGTAACAACATAACATCGTTTCCATAAGTTTCTACAAAAACACCCAGTTTCTAAAATCCATGCGATCATTGACATTGCTCGATGGCCACAGTGTGTAATTTGCGCATGTGCGATGTTATAACTTACACAGGAAAACGTTCTACAATTATCGAGGATTTTGAAATTTGTGTTCCTGGGATTTCAGTCTGCCTTGTTTCGTAGTTCTTTGGATATTCCTTACCAGTGCAGTGGTTGTCATAATATTTTTGTTCAAAACGCGTTTCTACAAGTCTTTTCGTCCAATGTAACGTGTTCGGGTGAATGAAATACCTGAATGCGGTGAAGCATGAATAGTGCTATCGGCCTTATATAGGGTGTGTGTAGCGATGAGCAGAACAATAGAATTCGACAACTAATATGGCGGTAGTCCGAGATAAAAGGGAAATAATGCGTATTTATGAATTCATGTCAGCTTTAACTACGTGTGTGTAAGCAGAGAGTTCAAATGCTGCTTGGGCTTTTCTATTTTTGACTTAAGATTCCAAAAATTTTCAAAACTTTTTTTTTTGGCCAAATACATGTATTGTAAATTTTAAACGTCACTGTGAAAAAATTTTGATTATAATGCACTGAACTACATGTACATGATTTCCTTGTAATCAAAATATTCTAATGCTTATTTATCTATGAGGTGTGTGTGGGGGGGGGGGGGCAAAGTAATACATGTAATTGTGTTTGCAGGTGGTGGGGGATTGGGGTCCGAGGTGTATTTTTTTTTGTAATTTTACTACATGCATAAATATAAATTATTTTTTCAAGGGGGGGGGGCGGTCTGGACCCCTCACTCCCACCCTTCTCTAAATCCGTGCACACGATGATGTTGACACCTAGAAGCAAATCTAAAGACGGCAACCGCCGAGGTTAGGGGGCATAATTCAATTTTGTTTGTAATAGTTACATATATAGACCATACTTTATATGACATGAAATGTTAAGATTATTGATGAATTCAAAATTTACATGCAAACAGTTCAACCCCAAATTGTACATAAATGGCCGCTCATGTGTATTATGGGATGGGATCCCATCCTTTATGAAAATTACAGGAAATTGGATGTGGCCTTCATTTTTACTAAAACTGTTACAAAACAGTGTTATTTATGGGCAAACATTTGGTGCGGGTATTACTGTCTATTGACAGCATCTAGTTTAATTTGTATACTTCTTCAGCTTAAACAGTTTTATAAAATATATTAGTTGTGAAGTTAATTTTAAGAACATCCTATGGTATTTTCAACATTTCAATTTGAATGTAAGCCAGATTAAAATAATAATGTGCACAAATAAGTAATTTGTTTTATAATTTTCAACAACTTTGCTTTCTCATTAACATTTTAAATGCATATAATTCTATTTTATAACTTATATAATAAAAGAAAAGATGTTGTGCTCTTCGGTAATGAGGTGACAACAACTTTCGTTTCCTAACGATTGAATATTACGTTTTACTTTTCTATTATATTAATATAAGATGGCATTTAGTCGACATAGAAGGCTTGGTTATTATTAAATAGTGAAGGCACCGAATGTTTTAAAATGTTATTCCATATGCTATTTTCAAATTAAGAAAACAATGTTTTATCATTAGAATTTGAAAGTTTTCCTACAGTTACTGAGTATTTTTCAGGAAATTAAATGCCCCGAATTGCCACATCCACCCAGATAAAAGACTACATAACGTTTAACGATATTAAGTCAAACTAGCTTTGTTCTTATGGAATACTAGTAACTGGCAACATGTTAATTGTTTATAATGATTTCATTCTTCTAATAGTTATAATTTGATCTAGGTACACTTAAATCAATAATTCTTTCAGCTTCTAAATAGTTTTACGCTTCTCTGATTTTCTGGATTTAAGAAGAAAATAAAACTGCCACATCTTCATGTTTTAGTCTTTAGTGCCTATTGTGTAGTAGATTTTGGTCCTTTGTCGTGCTATACTCATCGGAACAGATATCTACCATCGCAGCTTTCTGGAACTGGATATGGTTGTATTCGTTACACGTCTCGTGTCCAGAAGTCTCACATCTGTCTAAGGGCTGATCGTCATCGATCTCATGGTTTCCCGTATCATTTCCATGCTTTTTATTTTTTCTCTCGGAATGGTTTACACGCGCTTTAAAACTTCCCAGATTTGTTATCTTTAGATTTTGTGTCCACTTCATTCTTTTTCTGGTATAAATATAATAAATGAAAGAAATAATTATCATTTGGTATTTTTTTGCAACATCACAAATAACTGTCTTTCGAAATTTATGTTAATACATGAAAAAGAAGACCTGAGTGGTATTTTATTAAGTGAACATTTTACCAATTACCTCAGTGCACAACTGATGCAGAAAACCGAAATTAAACCTTGAACACATAATAAGCCGATCAACAACTGCCAACTGAGGTTCTTTTGCTCTAGTTGTCGCTGCCTCTCTAAAATTATTTTTATACGTAAAGTTAATAGTATCACCGTAAAGAAGAATACAATTTTTGATAAGTGTAGATATAATTGAAAAATAAAACAAATTACTTCCAACCGAAAAATATGCTATTATATTTAAGCTTGCAAGAATTCGTAAAAGAATATTTTCGATCGTTTCTTCTTTTTCTTGGGGATATAGGCCACTTCGGTTCAAACCTGGGTACACACAGGAGTTGGACATCACATGACTGGAATCGAAATTTTGTAAACACTTTATTTTTAACCGACCGGCCGAGGTTCGAAAGTAGTCATCACAAAGCAAAAAATATCAACTGAAATGCACTTTTAAGCTTTTAAATAAGGTTGTTTAGATTTGACTTTTAGTTTTAATATAATATGATATATTTTCTAACATTACTGTTTTATACATTTGTATTGTTTACAGGTTTATTTTTGCCCTGTGTTTTTCGCCCTTTTCACATTTGCAAACAGTTTCGTTCTGTCTTGAAATCGCCCAGATAATAGATTAGATGATACATGTATACACTCTATCTAAATAATACAGTATTCAATTGTTAAAATTTGAAAGAGGTGATAATAAAATGAGGGCGAATATTTCCCTGTATACAGTATCGTATTTCGATAAAAACAATTAATAATTTATAATTATATCATGGTCATTTTATAACCAAGAGGGCGCTTCCATTAACAAATGGCTAGGTTTATTCAAATTATCATTTATGATAAACACTATTTAGTTACAAAGCTCATTCAAATATTTATCGTAAATCAAATATGACATTACACTTAGATCATCGTCGGAAACCCACGGTTAATTACGCGTCGTTCCTCTCTCCATCACCGGATGACGATGTACTTAGATCAGAGTTGGTAGAATTCGAAAGATTATATGATGATAAAATTGACGAAATTGCAACAGAAAAAGTCTACGAGACCTGGTATTCCCAGGCGGTTACCCATCTAAGTACTAACCAAGCTCTACGTTGCTTAACTTTGGTGATCGGACGAGAACCGGTGCTTTCAACGTGATATGGCCGTATACATTACCTAGGGTTTAAATTGCTTACATATTGATACATTTGTCAAAGAAAATTTTTAAATTATCATCATTGATACATCATTTTAGGACAGAAGACAAGTGATGTCAGTATCTTTTTTTTTAAAGTTTATAATGTCTTCCAATTCAAAAGCATGCAGTATTCAGGTTTAAAAGCTGGTATCTTTTCTGTAACGAGTAAAACAACTTTGAAAATGCCCAAAATGATGAGAAAGATAGACCATGTGATTATAACCCTTTTCTGACACGTTAAAATGTTTCCAATAAACTTTCATGCTCACTATCTAATTACAGAAAATGTTAAATGCACGTAAATGCTAATTAAAAAAAACAACTTTAAAACATTAGAGTTGAACTACATTTAATACCTTACAAACAAAGATGATTAAATTTAAATTCAAATTTAACAAACAAACAATTCCCAGCAGACGGTACAAGGAAGTGGCATTAAAGAGTTCATGTTTTTAAGAAAAAGGAAATAATTAAGGCTGAACAGGTGGGTGGGTGATATTGGGTTCTATTTGTATTGAGTTATGAGCAATGATTTCAATACTTGCATTTATGCATCAAGGGATTTGACAGTAGAAATTAAGGAAAACTTTAAAAGCTTGTTATATAAATTGGCAGTATCTGTATAAACTCAATAAATTTATAGAAACGCATTCGCAACGTTTCTATCGAATATGCTTTAGAATCATGATCACTTAGCTAAATATTTTATTAAAAGCTCGATACTTTTTTATACGCTGTTTCCTTTCAGAATTTGTATAATCATGTTACATTTATCTTGAGAATTATTAGTTTTTTTGATGATTTTACAAGTGTTGCATTTGTTTGATAAGTGCAAATGTAATTCTTTTATAGTTTAGGAGGCTATATATGATTTTAATAAGTAAAGGAAATCGATGGGAAAAAAAATCATAGGAATGTATTAAATCTCTTCTATATTAAATATAAATTTACGTTTTGGTTATAATAAATTATCTGAAATAAGAAAAACAAAATAGTGACAAATTAGTTTTTTTTTCTATGATTACGACAAAATATCGGAAGTAACTTTAATTACATTATATTATGTTAGTCAACAAATAGCTGAAAGCAAATCTTTATGAAGAACCGATATTTGTTGATGTTATATACTGTTTACATTTGATATCATCAAATAGGATGACGGATACATTATGCAGAAAACTTTGCAGAAATACCATATAACAGCAATCTTCCTTCACTACCTATTCTGACCTAATAATGAATGTATAAAAGCAAAGTTAATGTGAAATGCATTTCACAGAAAGAAAACGGGTAAGAATTTAAGTTTTGCAGTCCTTTTTTCAAATTCTGTAGAGTACATTCCTCATTTTTAGTCTATTAAGATAAATGCGTAGTATAGATGAGAAAAAATGGTTTTGAATGTAGAATGCAGTACATTATGTGTGATGCAGGAAAAAATTTAAGTCGTTAATTTGATAAATAGCGGAACTGTTCAACAGATGCTTTAAAAAAAAAGAAATATGTGTTCTAGTTAAAGGGACATAGTGACGCACAAACTGATGATTTCCAAATATCGAATTTTTAAACGATTTTCCACATTTTTACATGAAAAGACAATTTTTAAAAATTAAGGTATTCGAAAGTAAATAAATCAAATTAAAAAGAGAAAAAAGTAGAATTAAGCGTTGTACTAAACAAAAATATTGAGTTTCCCTTCCGCGTTATAACCACGCAATCGCAGGGGAATGTAAACACTGCAAAACGTCATATATCATGAGTCATAAGCCATTCATTGAAACATGTTGTCTTTAAGATCTATGTATTTATTAAGATGCACTCTCCATAAATGCCTATTTCTTACTACATACATCGAATAGCTTCAAATTCAAATTCTTTTCTCCGTGTGTCAATCCCACTGTATCTATATTTAGATAGCAACCGTAATCACGTGACACTAAAACCAATATCCAACACAACTCGGTTTGTTTACATGTGAAATTTCTGGACGTGTTTGAATGACTTGTAAACTAATAGGTAATGACTTATGTCGCGTGATACCTTCCGTATGATGAAATTTCCTATATTTCTTCCTATTTCCGTAGTCATAATCAAAATTTAAACCATCTATTTTGAGTCACCGCGTCACTTAAAACTCAAATGCATAGAAAACAAAAAAGAATTAAAAGAAAATTAGAATGACTATTATTGTTATATCAAACTCTTACCACACGTGAAGTTTGATATACAGCCAACAAACTGATTACAAGTATCGTTTACAGAACAATTACATGTTGTTTTACATCTTGGTCCATAAAATCCTGGTGAACAGGGATAACTGCAGTCGTATCCAATATATCCGATGCACTCTTATTGAAAAAAGTATTTCAAAGTTGAAAAAATATCATAAATATTTCAAATCAAGTCTTTATACAATATAATTTTTTTTTTTAAAAATGGCTACCTGTGCATGTTCCGTTTATAAGTCGAAAGCCAGTACAACATCGTGTAGAGTTGTTACTAATATATAAAAAGATTTACTTATATTTATGTAAAATATTTATACATATATATGAATAAAAATGTATTGCTGCCCACTTACTTTTCAATTATGCAATCATGTTGGCCTCTGGATATCACAATAGTAAATGCAAATATAACAAGCCATAAATACACATGAATTTGATGACGGTTTATCACATTTATCTCCATGTTCATCCTAAACGTGTATTACATATATAAGACTGCGTATTAAATAAACTACTCAACCAAAATTTAGAATAATAGAGATGTACGGGAAAATACAATAAGGAAATTAAATCCGAATAAGGAAGTAAAATTCTTGAAAGTAGGTCAATAAAGAACCATGACCGCGCATATTGTTGCCTAATCCATTGAGTAGCTTCAAAATTGAAATTATATTTAATTAACTTTTTACTTATAAACTTTAAAGAACACAATCGCATTGTGTTGTGAAGGATGACGGCACTTAACGCCGAGTTTTGGGCCCTTTTTTGATCTCTATTGTTACGTTTATTCTTCGCTCAATTTTACCTCAAGTCATTTGTCATATAGTTTTGTCATTTTCCAATAGATATTTCTTATCATAATGATTTGTAAACTGTGTTGAAATAAAATAATACATTGGTTTTTTTTTTATCTTTACTGCTCTGCAAAAATCTTGAATTTAGACTTGTCTGCCCTTGATAAGTCATAAATATGCATGGTGGGTTGATCTAATATTGTAATTAGTGTCCAAAAATAGAATAGAGGTTCTATAATTATAATTGAATATTCTCTCTCTCTCTCTCTCTCTCACTCTCTCTCTCTCTCTCTCTCTCTCTCTCTCGGTTTCAAATCAAAATATACAACATATATTATCGGCCAGTATAAGTAGCCTTTGATGATCGTAAATCAGTAGCTGATGTCAACAATTTACGTGTGTTCATAAAGAAAACAACCAGTAACGCACAGAACCGATAATCTTCTAAAAATATCCCAGAGAAATAAAGAAATCATCACCTGATTGGAATAAATAGAGATATGCACGGACAAATAATATCGCCTAACAGTATGCATGCTACATAACATGTTTTTGTTTAATGCTCTTCTATATATATATATATATATATATATATATATATATATATATATATATATATATATATATATATATATATATATATATATATATCAATTTCCATTAATAGGAGAACAATAGACAAGCATGAGCTGACTATGTATAAAGTTCATAAAAAAGAGTCTTTATTATCCTATGGAGATTTAAAAAAAAATGGAATGACCCCTGCCTATGAAAACGCTTCGTACTTTGTAAATATTAACGTAATATTAAATAAATGTAATGAAATAAAATTGCAGTTAAGACATGGATAATTTTTACAATTAAAAGAAATATGTCCATTTTTAACATTTATTTTGTCGCAATTTTTGGATCACCTTAAGTGTAGTCATCCTTTTGGTTATCAATTTTTAATGGTTCCGGTCCTAATGGATGGCCTAATTTCTTTTTCGACGATAATCTTATCTAAAGTATTTTTCCGCATTGATTGAAGACTCATTTTGTAAGTCATAATTAGTTTAAAATTTAAAAGTTGCATGTTTTGTCACAACATTACAAAAATTACATATCACAAAAGACTTTACAGAAAAACAAAGACTTTTCAATGACCTTTGCCTTTTTTAATTATACACAGCAAGACATCAACTTTTTAAATGGGCACATGTGAATGAAAGTTGTTTGATCATGTAGAGAATTAAAATAGTGTGGTGTTTTCTTCAAAACGCATTGAAATAACAATGCTATAAAGACTGTGCCTTATCAAAATGTAATTACAGTGTAGTTTATTGTAATTTACTTTCATCTTGATAAAAAATGCAATTATTGTTATATATATTAAAATCATAACTGTGCGACTTCATTGCATACATCCAAGAGATTCACCATGGGATAAGCGAATATAAACAAAAGCAAGCAATAACAAATTAAATAATAATTTTGATGTGAAATTGGCGATGTGCAACCTGATTTACCTTTCTATATTATTTTTGGTCTGTTACTAGCTGACAATACCGAAAAACTTCGCTAGACGAACAACACGCTGATAACAGTTTGTATCAGACGACGAACTTGATGAAATACACAAAAACCGACGACTCGACTAGAAGCGTATCTTATAATATAATTTTCTTCTCCCAATTGGGTGCCTCAGCCTCAAATGAGATGATAAGCTTACCACCTGATTCATAGGTAAAGCAAACGTGGTTCGTACGGCAGCAAAAAATTTCGCTCTTTGATTTTATTTATATTTTCTTTTGTTTATATTTTAGTGCAATAATGTTAAGTGTTATTTGTGTTTTTTAGTTACTTAGGGATTTTACAGACTCTAATAATAAATGAATAAACAGCCTACACAATGTTACATGTAAATGCTCTTTAGTGTCTCATATACCAAACATTTTCTCTTTTTTTAAAATGTTAAATTTCTAATGGCAAAACTGAATATAGGTACAATGCTTAAACATAATTATTTGTATGCATATAAAAATCCGAAAAAGGAATGTTGATACTAAACAAAAGACGGAAATATGGTGACGAAAATTTGATTATTCAGCAAAATCATTCATAATGACGTTTGCCGATGTTGTTCTTGCTGTGATTTTGATCAGTCTTCTCAATAAAAAAATGTATGTTTTTATGTGTCTGTCCTTTACCCATATTTGATCATTCGCGTAGTGTTTGTGTCGAATTCTGTTTTATTTATTATTCGTGTATATTTGGCATTCTTATATTTCAGAGTGACCTTTACCTAAGTTGCATATTTATGACGTTTCATTTTGGGTTGTTCCATGTTTCAGCAAACGAATTGAAATGAGTTGGAGTAGAAAAAACACTGTAATACAAAAACTTGTTTTTATTCATGTTTCACTAGACATGTACAATTCATTAAAAGTCAAATTGTTTTTCTGTCCAATTTATTTCCTTATTAATCGATTAACTTTTCAGTTCCGTTCCACCTTTCAGCAGCCCCCGGGATACAATAGCTGCAGTTGTACTTTAAAGTTGGTCACCAAGGGTATTTAAAACATGTTTTACTATAACATTGCTTTAAAAAGGATATCGACGATTTCTTTTCCATGCCAGTAAATTAAGCTACTGAAAGCCAAACATATATACATTGAATGAATCACATCCAATTAACCGTTTAAATGTAATTTAATAGAAGAGAAACAATGAACATTCAAATTTAAAATAAAAAAGTATGTGTTTTAAAATCAGCTTAATGATTGTTTTCATATGTTAAATTGTCTATCATCTTTTAACTGTTATTGTTTCAACAGAGTCTTCAAGAAAATTGATATAAAACAATAATGGATAACGACTACACACTAGTACAAAAAACCCATAGAGCTTATGATATAATAATACAACATATTCATTAAACATTCCTAATGACAGAAATTTTCTATATCGTTTAACCGATGTTCTGTATATATTTAAATTAAAATATGTACATTTTCAACTGTCTTTGTCTGTGATAACAAAATGGGCGTTGTTTATAGCATAACAGATAAATGGTATTGACTGCGCCGCATAGTAATACATTGCATGTGCTACTTAAAAAAACTAGTGGTTTAAGATAATGTTGTTTTAAAGTGTACAAATTGGAAATAATATTAATATAATAAGGAATCATTCTTTGAATATAATGAGGTGATAATTTCGGTCGGAGCGTGGTCAAATCTATCATAAAGCCCTTCGGTCTTTATTGGATTTGACCACGCCCCGACCAAACTTTTTACCTCATAATACTCAAAGAATGATTCCTTATTCCTTAAATATTTTCAATATCAATATTTTCGTCGCATATAAAATCAATAATTAATAATTGCCTAATTTGGAAATATCATTTCCCTTTGTTGTGTTTCCCTTAAGGATGTTTATGTAGTCGTCAAATAGTTAATTAATATTTCAATGAGAAATTGATTTGAGTATAGAAATGTCGATTATTGTTCCAACAGCTTTTCTGTTTATCGGGATGTATCGATTTGATAAAGATCGTCAGATTTCCGTATCTTTGTGGATGTCTGGGACAGTAGATTTGCATTGTTTAGTGAGATGCCTATTGTGTATTAAACTTTGTTCCCTTGTCGTGCTATAATCATCAGAACATATATCAACCAAGGCAGCTTTTGGGAAATGAATATGGTTATATCCTGTGGACACCTGTCCATACGATGAACCGCTGTGTAAGGGTTGATCATCACAGGTCACATGGTTTCTTTTATTTTGCCGCATTTTATATTTTCTCTCTGATTTTTCCAAGCGACGTCTGAAACTTCCTTGATTTTTGATCTTGAGATTATGTGTCCATTTCATTCTTTTTCTATCAAACATATTATGAAATATTTTAAAAAATATAAAAAAGATTCAAATCGTGCGCTAGCATATTTTGTATAGAATTACTGACTTTAAAATAAGACAACAAATAACAATATATTCTATAATTTTTTTATATTAAATATTTAACATGTAGCTTAGTCCCATTTATTCAAAATAGACATAATTCTATTTACCTTAGTGAATAACTGATGCTGAGAACAGAAATCAAACATTGAATACATAGCAAGGCTATCAATAACTGCCAGATGAGGTCATGGTGCTCAAAATGCTGCTGCTTATCTTGAAGAAAAAATGTAAATAAATCTGAAAGTATAAACAAAACCAGCGTTTTGTTAGATTACTATTCTTATACAAGTAAGTTGATATAATTTTTAGCAAGACAGATAAATTACAACGAATAAATAAACACACTATCTACAATTTAATATTTTTAAGATTTGACTAAGTTTACTAACTTTGCAATTTTAATTAAATATTTTATTATCTATGTTAGCATCCTTTACAAATTCTCAGATTTACTAGTTTCAAATGTCAGTTTTTCCATCGATAAAAAAAGATTTTTGAATTTTTTTTATATTTTGTAACCAGGAAACGCTCATAGGTGGATCTGCGTTCAAAACATAAAATCCTACGGGAAACCTTCAAACAGTTTCTGGCTTTTCATTAAAACTTGAATTTAGTAAATGACGTGCACAGATAATGAAATACTGATGCTTGACTGTAACGGACCATGGTTATTTGCGTGTCTTTTTTAATATCTGTAAGTTAGTTTTCTAGAACTGCATTTCACATTTATACCTATGGAAATTAAGCTACATTATTCCTTTTATTTTCTTCTAACACAATCCACTTCATAACATTTTACTTCTTGAAGACTTGTTTTATAAAAAGAGAAATATCAGCTCTTTCGTATCTTATGAAAACGGCTAACAAAAATTTTTTCAAACACTTTGAAATGAAATGTGGTGATAACAAATCGTATTCAAGATCAAAAGTCGAAAGGAAAAATACAGAACAGGCGCAGAGCAAACACGGACCTCTACAAAAATAAGAGGAAGGATCAGGTGGCATGTAGGAGTGAGCATCCTCTGCTGACGGGTCAAACCAACCATGTGGTCTTAAGAAATAAGTAAACATTAGGATCATCTATGGTGATGAGTATAAATTTTAAATTCAAATAAGATAGCTTCAACTTCATCTCAATTGCATGGTATTTTAGATCAAGTTTGAAATCCCCCATCTTGATTGATGAACATATATGAATACCAAATAAACATTCTTAATAAATCATGCATTCTCCAGAAGGAACGGTACCTTAATCAAAACAGCTTTTCATTTTAAAGATTATACAGGATAGTTGTTTTGATTAAAATAATTGACTGATTAAATCACGTTTTATGACTTCACAGTACTTTTAAAATGTGTTTTGGGCCATGAGCATTTGTAGAATACCTAATTAATGTGATCAATATCTTTCGACTTCTTTTTTTGTCAAACATCGTAGCCTCAAATAAGGAATAACAGGTTTGAAAGCGTGTTGAGTGTGTGTTCTTTTCTTTATTTCAATAGCACAATTAATGACTATATTTCTATTCGGGGGGGGGGGGGGCAATTTTCATGGGTAGGTAAACTTTTTTTCTGGCTCGTAGAAACGTAATTTCGTTAGTAGCAAGTGGGGGGGGGGTTCTTTAATGAATATATTTTTTAAAAATGGTGGTAAATACAATTAAAAGGAAGTAAGTGCGGGGAAAGGTTACCCACGAAAGCCACGACCATTCGCCTTCCACGAACAATGATGATTCCACAGTATAGTCGATTGAAAATGTCACATTTGTGTGCATTCTTTAGAGCACTCTAAGAGGATTGTAGAATAACAAAATATTGACAGAAATCGACGTAGAAGGAAGGTATTTTATAACTAAATCGCGGCAGCTGGTAAAACTACAACAAGTACAAGGAAGTAATCAAGGATTGAAATAACAACAAAATAAGTTTGGGGAAAACCTGAAATAATAGCACACATTGTTCTAATCCAACTTGATTATTCTAAAAAAATGGGAGAAGAATAAAGGGAAAGGACATTATATATAAACTGATTCCATTTTAAAGACATTTTATCAAGCATACACTGCTCTCGTTTAAATTATCTTACTAATGCTGTAATAAAGACAATAAGTAAATGTATACCAGGCCTATTATGTTTTTTCTAGTAAATCTAAAACTTATTCGAAAAAGAGGTTGAAAGAGATAAGCAAATCTATTATTTTCATTTTCTTTTGCTATTTAAAAGTTATGCATATTCTGTTAAATGACTATTGTTTCGATATGTTTGTTTTAATCTTACCACATGTGAAGCTTAAGTTTGATATACAGCCAACATATTGATTACAGGTCTCGTTCACAGAACAGCTACACGGTGTTGTACAACTTGGCCCATAGAAACCTGGTGGACAGGGACGACTGCAACCGTCTCCGAAATATCCGATGCATTCTTTTTAGCACAATAAAATTATGAGCTTTTTTAAAAGAAAAACTTGTTATCGAATATTATCAAAAACATTTTAAACTTGTTTAAACATAAAACTTTTTTTACCTTTACATACTCCGTTTATTTCTCGAAAGCCGGAACAACATCGTACAGATGAACTTTATAGATGAAAAAAAAAACTAAGGTAAATGCAGTGAAAGAACAAGTATTCCTTTTTGTGAAAAGCAAAGGTGTATTTTGGCCGTTTAAAATAAGTGATCATCTATCCAATATATATGAAAAACATATGCATACTTACTTGTTTATCTCTCTGCATTCTAGCTCTCCACTGGACATCCCATTAGTGACTGCTACCATTATTGCTAAACATATACGTAAGTTAAATTTGTGAAGTTTTGTCATGTTTATTCCCATAATCATCCTTAAAAGTGTAATACATGACAATTAAAAATATTGATTTGAGCAGCTTGATCAGTATAATATGATATATAATAGCTTTAAAAGAACAGAGATATTCATTTGTATGAAAACGGAAATTAAAAATGAAATCACAAGGAAGTAAAAAGTTTAAACTCTGTCAGATACAATCAAGTTGATTTGGAACCACAAAGGTAGATTTAAATATTTTTACATTGTCTACTCCATACAAACAAATAAATAAATTGTAAGCTCTCCACTCCCCTTTTCAGTTAAAACTATCGAAAAACGACGGTTAATGTGGCAATATCTTTAGACGTAAAACATTATCTGCTATCGGAGAGTTATATTTAATTTAAAATACATTTGGCGACGATATATCGCAAAAGACTTTGCTGATTATGGTCCACATGTACTGAAAAAACACCCTATCGTTGGATTGTTATTAAACTAGTTCATTAAAGCTGTATTATAATTGCAAATGGCAGTGTCTTTTTGATTTTGTGATTTGTGTACTAATATGTCATTGTATGACTAATGTCTCATTCTTTTATTTCAATCTTACCGCACGTTGAGTTTGATCTACAGCCAACAAATTACTTACACGTCTTGTTTACAGTTTCATTTTTGTCTATAGAATCCTGATGCGAAGAAACGACTGCAACAGTGTCAAAAAATCCTACGCATTCTGTTTTGCAGAAAGAGTTGATAATTAAAGTTAATATACATTTTATAAACATGAAGTACAATAAAGTTTTTCACAGCTGTAAATCTGAATAAAATCTTTATTGCTTTGTAATGTTTATTTACGTAGTCAATTCCTTTAGTAACACCAGACATGTTCTTCACTCATTCACTCATTTACATTATTATAAAACAGCTGCCATGCAGCAAATTCCACTTCATGGACACATGTATGTAATAAACTCAGTTAAGTTTTATCAGTTTAAAAATATGTTTTCCCTATATGTTATGCTCATAAATAAAGTTGTAATTCCTTTCTCTTATATAAAAATTCAATAAGATTATATTTTATTTATTGGAATATTTATACGCCTCTTCTTGCATACAGGGACCTTAAATATACTCACACAAATCTGAGGTATTGAGCATACATGTATCTTTAAGGAATTTAACAAAACACATTCTCTTTAGTTGACCGATCTCGCTTTTATATACATGGCCAATAAATTACATTTGAATCAGATGTGGATACTAAAAAACTCTAAAGAATTATTAGAAACTTTGAGGTCACAAAATCTTACCAAAATCAATAGCAACAAAACGTACGATTTCTCAACGCTTAATACAACCTTCTCCATGACAAATTAAAAATTTAAGCTTTTTGATATCATTGACAGTTGTTTCTTTAATAAAAACGGAAGTCGTAAAAATGCTTACATTGTCATTGGAAATCTACAAATTATTTTGTTAAAAACCATTCGGATTGCACACACAAGTACTCTGAAGTTGAAATTAAAACGATCCTTGAGTTTCTGATAGACAACATCTATGTAGTTTTTGGAAATCAAGTCTTCCAACAATCTGTTGGAATTCCCAATGGGTACTTATTGTGCCCCATTGTTAGCAGACCTATTATGTATTCTTATGAAGCAAACTTTATTCAAAAACTTGTACGTGAAAAAAATAAATCACTCGCTGTGGCCTTCAACTCAACAGTCATGTTATCGACGACGTATTATCAATTAACAATTGCTATTTCCATACTTACGTCGACTCAATATTTCCCAGTGAACTTGAAATTAAAGATACCACAGAGTCAGCGTCATCTGTTTCATATTTGGATATTTTACTGGAAATGGACATTGATGGTAACCTAACAACAAAACTATATGATAAACGCGATGACTTCAATTTTTCTATAGTCAACTTTCCTTACTTATGTAACAAAATACCTTTATCAACTGCATATGGTGTTTTTGTCTCTCAGTTAATTCGATACGCAAGGGCATGCTCTTCGTATGAACAGTTTCTAAGACGAGGCAAGCTACTGACAAACAGGTTGATAAAACAGGACTATCAACAGTCTCGTTTAAAGTCATCTTTTCGTAAGTTCTATGGTCGATACAACGACCTTGTCAGCAAATACAATCTTCCACTGAGTCGCATGCTGACTGGCATTTTTCATACTAATTGTTAGACCATAATTAATTACCTAATTGTCTACAGACTTTTGCGGTTTTTATTTTCCCGATTACGACAAAGAGCACACGGCACGTGTGACCGGTCAGCAGAGGATGCTCACTGCTCCATGGCACCTACTCCTACCTCTATCTTGTTGCTCTGCTTTGAATATGTATTTCGTTTTTTGGATTTTTTGAGATGGTTGACGGTTTGTTATTGTCATTTTTTTCATTAGCATTTCCAATATATATATCTATTATCATAATTGTTTTAAACTGCGTTGAAAAAAAATAATGCGTTGTTTTCTTACCCTCACTGTTGTGCAAAATTCTTGAATTTAGACTTGTCTGCCCTTGATTGATGATAAATTGTATATGCATGTCTGCATGTTTTGCTTTGTTAATGTTTTCGAATTTCAAATCTCATATTACAATGTTGGAATTTAAGACTTGATGCAAAATGCAAACATTTTCATATATGAAAAATTTTATATATATTATGGGTTTTTTTCCTCTTACAAATGACTTAATTTGATGTTAAAAATAAAGTCAACAACTTCCAGAAACGCTTTTATAAGTGAAATGTACAATCTGTTTGAAGGACTAACGTGCGTTTTACTTTTGTTGATAAATAAATGTCCTAATTAATATAATAAATGTTCTGGATTAAGCTTGCACACTTGTTTCCATACTTTATTAGTAAATAGCTACAAAAGATAAAATGAATTGTTGTTACAATACACATACATTTACAGACATAATAACTATGACAATAATGCGACTCCATAAATTTCCGTATACAAATGTATTATTGATTAGAACTGCTTTCCTTAGATTTAAGTTTTGTTTAGCAAAACTTTCCAAAATTACAACATTAACATCTACTTATACATCGTAAATCTGCCAAGAACTTATACTGTATGATAAAATACAGACTTATATTGTATGCTTATACGATGAAACAATTGCATGCTATGCAAACTATGAATCTGCGCACTATGCAGAAAGTAGGTCATGTCGGTCGATAGACATTGGAGAGAAATACTCAACTATCATGAAAATGCAAGCTTATGCATACTAGAATTTCACTCAAAACTCTGGAAAGATACATATACAATGCGATAAACATACACTTACACTATGGCACTGCACAATTCACACAAAACGACATAATGCTCTGTGGCTCCAGCCGACATGTGAAACTCAGGTAGCAAGGGACAGTTTCAATATTTTTGTAAAATTGAGACTTGCTGTACTTGAAGGCTTATGAGTGTTGCTAAAATTCATGAAATTATTTTTAATGATTATCATTAGTTAGAGGGATGTCTCTTGTTGAAATTGACATGCAATATGTAGGCCCCATATGTTAGGTACAGGAAAATCAGAAGTAAAATGCGAAACCGCGGCTATGACTGTTGTGTTGACTTTAAACAGTGAAATTGCAAGTGACAGACGGGAGGTAAAATAACACGAAAAGTAGGTGGATGGGACATTGTAAACTATACACCGGTAAGATTCTGACATATGATGGTGCAACATGCACACGGTACGGAAGGTCAACCCTTTGCAGGGAAATAGCTGGGGGAGGTCTAAAAAGCTGAAAGATCATGAAAAATTAACAAAATATGAAAGGGTCAAAATCTCATAAAATCCAGTATGTAGAAAATTTTACAGGTTTTGACTAGCAATTTTCTTCAGAAATTAGTGATTAACCCTATAACAAGTGAATTAAAGGTATTTGTGCTCAATGGGAAATGAGGAAATTCTAGTTACAGAGTTCCGAAGACACACATCCCCTGGCTACAATGAAATTTATCAAAAAAACTGTCCCGTGCCACCTCAAAATGTTAACTCAGTAAGTCGTACATAGAATGTTTCTTAAACATAGATTACTTTCGTTAATGTGCATTCATTCTAATTACCAAACAAAAAAACTATTAATTCCTCATAGAAATGAGATAGCATAAAAATGGTTAACCTTTAATTGACAAACATACTGCTTTTATATTTGTCTTTAAAAAATGAATTGTGAAAACACGACGGAAAAGAGAACCATGTGAGTGAGCATTTTGTATATTCTTGTTAAGAAAATATTTCAAACCCTATCTTAGACATAAACCGACAATAATCAAAGCACGTGTAAAATCATTAATTTGGCTACCACTTTGTTATTAAACTATTTGATACTTAATAAGATGTTTTACGCTGTTATTAGATTTGACAGAAAATTTAGTACTGTTTGGAAGAGCTGATCTTAATGCGACTTAAAGACGATTTGAGCTGAATATTTTTAATTTTATTTTTCCATTTGTAATATTTAGAATAGTTAATATGCGTAATTACAATCTTTTTTATTGATATACATTTCAATAAAATGCGTCTTTCGTTTGTTAATAATTTTATTTATGAACACATCAAATCAGTTTACCTTGTTTGCCACGAGTCATTTTGTCAAAGAAATGACAATTCCATATTTTACCGGAGTTGTACCATGCAATGCACTGTAAATGGTTTGGTTTGCTTTACTGACAATTAACAACTATTTAATAAGTAAGATTTTCGTAAAGTTCTATATCTTCTTCTGTATGACAATGGATACATTTGGTAATTTCATCTTCACATGAACTCCCAAGATGTTTTGACAGTTCGTTCTTAGCTTCATTCATACCAAAGATGGTTTGACTCGGAGTCATACCATGCCATGCATTGTAAATGGTTTGGTTTGCTTTGATGACAATCTACAACTATTTAATAAGTAAGATTTTCGTAAAGTTCTGAATCTTCTTGCCACTATAACCAATGTTACATTGACATGAATTTTTTTTATTAGCTGCACACATCTATGATATTAAATTAATCTATTAGAATTCCTTTTGATTCTATATTACTGTTTTATTGAAAATTTATCTTTTTTAACACACTGAATTGTTATGATAATTCTTTTTATTGATCACGCCAAGATTTTTAAAAATGTCTTACTCCTTCCATTGCAGTGTTTTCAAACAGCAAATCAAAGTTACTATCTGAGTTACGGTGAGAGCAATGACTGACAGGAATAGGGAAGAACAACTTTCATTCTGAACTGATTTCCTGTATTCTTACTCTGTAACAAACAGCAATAATGTAGTTCCAAAGTTATTTTTAGGGAAAAAACCGATTGCATAAAAATGTGAGATTGTGCATAGTTTACCCATGGAAAAGTGTCCATACTTAACACATGATACATTTACTTTTAAAAAAAATATTCAACGCATTTAAAAAATGTGAGAGGTTGCGAGATGTATATTTTAATTGAGGGTAAGAAAAAAATCATTTGAAAGATGAATTACTCTGTTTTTTTTTACGATAAATATTTATTGCTAGTATCCAATGCTTAATGCGCATCGAATATCATTTTGTCAGTAATATCATCGGTACAAATTGTTATCTTTAAATTGCTGATTAAATGATTTGTAACATTTACACATTTAGATTCTTGAAATATCCATAGGTGAACTTTGAAACATGTAATAACATCACGTTATTTTTGAGACATTCATCGGATTGATGAGAACAGGCTTTTACTGTCTCATTAATTGAACAGTCAGGTAATCGCTGCCCCGCAGGACCTGACATGCATTGTTACTTGTTTCTTTTTACACGTAGGGTCCTCGTGACCTTTCCTTGGTGCCAGCTTTACAATAGACAACAGCTGTATAATTTTCATTACATTTATTAATGACTTGAACAAACATATACAATATAGCATTACTCATAACTGTGATGGACATCAGGAAATTGGCATTAAATGGCCGCATTGCATAAATGTACAATCAAAAAATTGGGTCCAGGAGGGATAGCTGGCATACCGACTAATAAGTACCGGGCAAAATCAGTGGCCCTGTGTTGGTCACAGATGCCCGAGATCCCAAATTTAGGTACTAGACATTAGGGACCAAGAGATTTGCGAGCACATCTGTATACCCTGCTTCCGGTGATTGCTACTGGTCAGCAGTACTTTAACACCCAAGTACTCCAGTACTAAGCCTCCCCTCCTGTTACAAGAGGTGGAGGGGGCCCCAGGCCTGCAGGCTTGGCTGCGACCCCAATCGAAAACTTTTTTACTAGTCTTTTTACTTGACTTTTATTACACATTGCCATAGGTTGGATACTTTGTAGACAACCTGTCTACCCAACAATGTGCCCACCAACTTGTCTGCTGGCTGGGCAGGGAAACAACGAGCCAGATGTGCCCACAACCCTCCCACTCATCCCTCCGGACCCGCCCCCCCCCTTAAATACAATGCGACAAGGGTTTTGAAAAAAGGTCTTATAATATTGTTGCTAGTAGAAAAAGACCACTGTCACAATTAGTTAGTTTAATCACAAGTCTTTAATCGCTGTTCCAAACTGGTTTTTGTGCACGATATTGGATCCGCTGTCCTTACTCCGCATCAATCCCTATAAGCTGGATTTCCTGTTGGTACCTGTTTGTTGTTGAATATCTGAAAAACAAGAGATCTGACAGCAGATTACTGCAATTTGGTGGTATTTTCATTAGCCAATGATTGCATTGGCTAATGACGGATAACTCTTATATATTAATGATAGGTTTGGGATATTTTGGTAGAATTTTCTTAAGGTTTTATGGAATATATGAGGTGGCATAAAGGAATGTACAAAACAAATAATGTGAAATTACATCTATGAAAAAAGAGGGTGGGTGGGTGGGTAATAATTTTGATGCAGATCTCCAGCCTCGCCCTGTTGCTGGATGGCGGAAAAAGGAAGTGCTACTTAATTAATCAACTCGTACCAATATGAGTCTTTTTCCTTTCGGATTATAAACAATTCGTTCCACTATTGGTTTTTAACGATATTGTAACGTGCTTCCGTCAATTAAATGAGATTAATTTGGTATAAAGGCCAATTAATCTGCCTTAATTGAACAGTCAGGTAATCGCTGCCCCGCAGGACCTGACATGCATTGTTACTTGTTTCTTTTTACACGTAGGGTCCTCGTGACCTTTCCTTGGTGCCAGCTTTACAATAGTCAACAGCTGTATAATTTTCATTACATTTATTAATGACTTGAACAAACATATACAATATAGCATTACTCATAACTGTGATGGACATCAGGAAATTGGCATTAAATGGCCGCATTGCATAAATGTACAATCAAAAAATTGGGTCCAGGAGGGATAGCTGGCATACCGACTAATAAGTACCGGGCAAAACCAGTGGCCCTGTGTTGGTCACAGATGCCCGAGATCCCAAATTTAGGTACTAGACATTAGGGACCAAGAGATTTGCGAGCACATCTGTATACCCTGCTTCCGGTGATTGCTACTGGTCAGCAGTACTTTAACACCCAAGTACTCCAGTACTAAGCCTCCCCTCCTGTTACAAGAGGTGGAGGGGGCCCCAGGCCTGCAGGCTTGGCTGCGACCCCAATTGAAAACTTTTTTACTAGTCTTTTTACTTGACTTTTATTACACATTGCCATAGGTTGGATACTTTGTAGACAACCTGTCTACCCAACAATGTGCCCACCAACTTGTCTGCTGGCTGGGCAGGGAAACAACGAGCCAGATGTGCCCACAACCCTCCCACTCATCCCTCCGGACCCGCCACAGACATCGATATGATGTTCCTCCATTACTTTACATTAGGGGATACTCCCCCCCCCCCGAATGAGGGACCACAATCCACTTTTTACGTTATATAAGAAATTTCTGTTGCCAAGCTCGGAGAGGTGGGTACCATCAAATCTAAACAAGTCCGGGTTGGCAACGGATATGTTTGCATGTGAAATTACACCCCCACCCATCTCTGTCACAAATTTTGAGATATTTTTGTTAATTTGTTAATTCTTTTACGTTTCTTGTCAATGTTTTTTCCACTGTTCAATGGAGCTCCATGCCAATAACGGCGTGGTAGAATGTGTGACCACACCAGTTTAGTGTTTGGGAGAAGAGCATTATATCGCAGGAAACTGCACTGGATTTCTTCTATGAATATGAAAGCACATGTGAAAAGTTTGACCTCGTAGGTGGAGCAACACACTGACTGTAGCGACACAACGAGCTTTTCCAAAATTGGTAGGGTTATTGGGAGGCGGTTGTCTGGAACAACTCTGTTGTTGCGCTTTAAGCCTTGAAGTGCTTTGTTGATTAGGAAGGACTTTGTAGGGTCAGGAAGGTGATTTATTTTGTGGAAGTATGACAATGCACTAATGTAGAGGGACACTGAATTGGGCGACATTTTTTGAATGGATAGGTAGGCTATAAAATAGAGTAATATGTTGCTGTGGAGGGGCCAGGTTGGCTGTAAGCCATAAATGTTTAAAAAAGATTGGAATTTGTTCAGTGCAGCCCGGTAAGCTTTGGAGGTGTTTTGTGATAAGGAGCTATTAATAAGGCGTTTGGACTCCGCAATTAAATTTCCCATATCTGCTGGGGGAGCTGTGTGGGCCACATCTCTGCCTCTGGAGCCAGGTTGCGAAACTTTCCCCACTGTGAACGAGAAATACTGTCAGCTATTTTGTTGAGTTTTGTTGGGATGTGTTGGGCTTTAATTGTGATGTTGTGTTGCAAAGTGAGGAGAACAAGTTTTCTGACAATGTTCATTACCCTTGTTGACTTAGATGTCAATGTGTTAAGGACTTGTACCACTGCCATGTTGTCAATGTGGAAAAGTATGCGTTTGTTTGATAACCATGGGTGCCATAACAGGAGTGAAACATATACGAGAAATAGTTCTAAGAATGTCATGTCACGAATAACATCAGAAAACACCCAGTGGGTAGGCCATTTTGAATGAGCCCAGCGGCCAGCAAAAAAGATTCCAAACCCCCCATTAAACCCCCCTGCACTATCTGTGAATAGTTGTAGATTGTTATCTGATGACCAAATACCGGAGCATATGACTGTGACCCCATTAAAGTGATTCAAAAATTGCTGCCAAACTGCAAGGTCTGCCTTCATGCCTTGATTAACTCTTATCATGTGATATGGTTTTTTGATGCCAATAGTGGCATCAACTAGTCGCCTGCAAAAGGCTCTACCTGGTGCTACTGTTTTGCAGGCAAAATTGAGGAGACCGATCAGTGATTGTAAGGCCTTTAAGGAGACCTTTTTACTTATCATAACTGTTTGAATGCTTTGTCGGAGCGAAACTAACTTGTCTTGCGGAAGTCGCATTACCATGTGGATAGTGTCAAATTCAATTCCTAGAAAAATTATTGTTGTGCTGGGCTCAGTGGTTTTGTCGAGAGCTATTGGTATTCCGATATGGCTACAGATATTTTTGAAAAGTTCGAGGGTAGATAGGCACCGGTTAGAATTAGGTGGACCTGCGAAGAGAAAATCGTCTAGATAGTGTAGAATATGGGGGTTACGTGAGCTAGATTGGATGATCCAATGTAATGCAGTTGCGAACTTCTCCCAGATTGCACAGCTGATAGATGCACCAAATGGCATCATTTTGTCAAAAAAGTATTTACCCTGGAATTTAAACCCCAGTAGCTCAAAGTCATTCTTAGCCACAGGAATGAGCCGGAATGCAGATTTTATATCGGATTTAGCTAATAAAGTACCTGCCCCCAGTGTCGCGGTGATGGCTGCTGCGTCATCCACTGAAGCGTAGTGTACTGAACATGCAGCTGGATCTATAAAGGAATTGATTGACTGATGTTCTGGGAAGGACAGGTGATGGATGAGTCTAAAATCGCCGTCTTTTTTGGGGACAAGTCCTAATTGAGAGATTTGAAGGGATGGGAAGGGTGGGTATTCAAATGGTCCCCCTACCCTCTGGAGCATGAGTTCTTTATGTATTTTGTGTTCCACTATACTGGGATTTACTATCGCACTTTTTAAATTTTTTGATTCCCTGTAAATTCTAGGGCCATTGTACTGGAGTTTAAAACCATATAGGAAACCGTTTATGAGAAAAGATTTAGCACTGTAACCGTGTAGATAAGCAGACAAATTGTAGACATCAATTGGAGTTTTTCCCAAGCTGTTGATATCCTGGTTAGAATTGGGTATTTCTATTCCTGCATTTGATCGAGGGGTGTGATCCGCCACATGAATTGCACGAGTGGACAAACCTGCAATTTGGGTAGAATTTGCATGACTTGCCTGAATTAAAATCGTAACAGTAACGATTGGGTGGTGAATTTACCTTTTTCTTAGCTGTTGGTATGTTAAGGGGTTTATGTTGAGGGAAAAATTCTGTGTGGGGGGTATGGGCTTTTCTTGGGCTTGCATGGTGTAATTGTTGGTGACATGGATCAACCACAGTTCAGAGTTTATGATTCCCCAAGATGAGTGTGGGTCTGACACTTTGCGAAGGCGAAATTGTTCATCATATGTGAACCAACCATTCCCAGATCTGTCGGCTGCCAATCTTACATCCCTCATATATTTCAAAAATTCTTGGGCTCTAGATCTATATTTTTCTAGCATAATACTTGTGAAGATGATGAAGGCTGAAGTCCATTTGTCGATTGACAAAAAGGTGCGGGGTTTATGCTTCACAAGGCACATTGTGCCGTTGCGTATTTGTATTTGGCCTTGTGTATCTAAGTGATCTGAGATTTCCCGCGCCGATTTTAATAGTATGGAGAGATCAACAAATTTTCCCTCCCAAATTTTTTGTTTAATTTTAAGGGGAACATGGGCGCTAATGGGATCTATAGAACTGGGGGTCTGAGGAGGTTGGTAGTCCGAAATGTTAAAAGGGGGGCCATCGAATTCGCTATTGTTTGTATAGTGTGTTAAGGCATCTACTGTGGGGAGCAAAATGTCACACTCACCCGAGATGTTGCTCGATGTCTCCTCGTTTTGGCCCTCTATACCTCCTGGGGGGTCGAATTCGTAAGCCTCGTGGGTTGCTTCCGCCACCGTTACTGTGGCTGGGGACGTTGATGTTGCAGTATTGGTCCGTTTTCCCCGGTGTTGTGGTCTCGTGTTGGTGGGCTTTCCCGCCTCGTGTGTGGTCCGCTTGGATCTCCTTCCTCGCCCTCTGCCCGGCGAAACAAAATTACGATCGCGCTCCTTTCTGGAGCGAGAGGTGATCGTCTGTCTAACTGGCGGCATAGTTGAGACCAGGTAGCGTGAAAAACCTTCGGATGATTGCGATAATAATTTTGATGCAGATCTCCAGCCTCGCCCTGTTGCTGGATGGCGGAAAAAGGAAGTGCTACTTAATTAATCAACTCGTACCAATATGAGTCTTTTTCCTTTCGGATTATAAACAATTCGTTCCACTATTGGTTTTTAACGATATTGTAACGTGCTTCCGTCAATTAAATGAGATTAATTTGGTATAAAGGCCAATTAATCTGCCTTATCATATTATGGTGTATATTTCCCTTATGTTAACGTTAGTTTAGAAAATCAGTGACGTCCAATTTTCAATAACACACACGGCATAAGAGCACAAGTGAACGTCGCCACGCGTTTTGAATAAATTTATTCTTGTAAATTAATGAAAAATTACATAACCATTTTGTTATGTACTTTTAAAAAATAATCCTTAAATATCTTTTCGATCTTAAAAAAAAGTTTTCCTTGCAAAATTTCTGGAGCTATATTTTAAACTGCGGAGGCTCAATAAATAACATGTTTAATGGTTATGTCATCAATTATTCAATATATTCAATAACTATCCCTGACAAACATCTTATATAAAATGGTTTATAAGCGATGATACTATTACTTATTAGGTTTGTTACTGATTTAATACAGAAATATATTAGGTTGATCAATCTCATAGCGAGTCGAAGCCCAGCCGTCTATGAGATTGATCAACCCAATAAATTTCTGTAGTCAGTCGGTGAAAAACCTAATACACTGTAAGTGTTTTGTTTTCCGGAGGACTATCAAGTGAGTCATTTATTCACAAAAGGCGATGATCTATGCAAATCCATGTACAAATTGCCGTACATCTCGTCCAATTTAACTCATTTAAACTCTTCAATATTATCAAAATCACCTTTAAGGTAGCTCCTGCCTTTTAAATTTATCTGAGAAATGCAAGTAAAATTGCTTTTAATCATCTAATTAACATCTCATGAAAAAGAAAAACACAAAAAATCTTGATATAATTAGATTTATGTAATACATTTTGACGTAACATTTGATTTTTCCGAATTTTTAAATAGAATAGCTTAATCATAACAATCATGCTCAATATTAAACAGCACAAACACAAAATTGCGTGATATGTCATTTATTAAAATGACATAGAAAGATTATACATATATATATTTGTACATTATATATGTATATACATAATCAATAATGCAAAAAGGGGAGATCACAAATATATTATTATATTCCCTAACAATACATAAGTATAATGATCTCCCCTGATAATAATTAAATCATTGTAAACTGATCAACAAGAGATCAGACTGTAATACATATAATACATTATACCACAAAAATTGTTGGCGTTCAAAATTAATAAATTGCCCACAAAAGGCAAACACATGTTTGCAAAACCCACACAATGCCAACAAGAGTTGACAAGCCAAATTAGGATTGTCAACCTACAAATTAGTGCAGAAAGCTACAAGAATGTTAGGAAAAATTATATCTCTTTCCTAATTGTCTGAAAAATCTACAATTTGGAATACATACACGTATTATAAATTTATGTTTTAGAATTCAAGCAGGAGATGTATTTATTAGTATAATATTAAATATTTTTAAGTATTCCTGAGAACCAGTAGGCACAGCTAACATTTGGGAACTATGGAGTTTAATGAAGACAGATAATTGAACTAGATGTATTAACAAAACAAAAAAAAAATCACATATATCTTCAACAAATCAATAGAAACAAATAATGTTTACCTTTAATAATTATTATTAAGGTAACTCCAGTGTTTTAGAAATCCGTGTTAAACCAAACATTTTTTAATTTCAATAGTTAAAACAACTTATAAACTTACTATAGAGACCAAAATATTTATACCTTTGCACGTTAGTTTTCCTACAGTGAGCTTCAGCTCACAAGGTCCAAAAATTTAACAGCCAAATTTTAACACCATGATGCATGATCTCATAATTTATTAAATTATACACCAAAATACATGTTAGGTTATAATTTAAGCAAATCAATTGATTATCATAAATCATAAAAAAATATTGATTTTCTACAGAAAATATAAAAATATTATATTTTTTCTTGCCACGACCTTCCCAAAAAAATCACAAAATTGCATATTTTTTAAAAAAATTTAAAAAGTTATTCTGTTTACATACATTTTTTAAAGAATATTTATTACGAGTTACATATTGTGTTAACAAAAAAACATAGTTTATCAAAATTGACCATCTAGTTTTTGCTTGATAGTCTCTTGAACATGTGTACCCCCATATTGAAAATGTAAATTTATCAATTAAGTTGTTTTTTGCAAACTTTGGAAAAAAATGAAATGTACCAAAAAGACACAATCTAACAGTCACTTAAACTGATATACTCAATGAAACTGTATTATACATATAAAATTAAGGTCGAGACTGTCAAAAAACTCATATAGTTGAGTGCAGTAGTACCCCCATTTCCCTTTCTGTCAAATACATTCTATCCCTGTTTTTTTTTTACATATTTATCTGTAGATTAAACACCAATCAGTGTTGTGTAGTTTTAATTACACAAGTACTTACTTATCCTCTCTTTGTCCCGGAGGACACATGAGGTCGTCAAGCTACATAAACACAGTGTAATTACAGTGTAATTGATGGAGGAGAATGCATACAATACGTACAATTATATTACACACTCATTTACCTTTTTACATTTCGTCGCTTTCCTTGTTTTCTCCGATCCCTCTAAACGACGGAGATGCTATATTTTAACAAACTTTCCACTTTTTGACCAAACCATAATTATTTTAAAACACTTGTTGTGTGCCAGAATTATAACCGGAACTTTATCACGCCATGTAAAAAAAGAACCGGATCCGAAAGACACTGGAGTTACCTTAAAGGTCTTAAAAAACACAGCAGTTGACTTCCGACCTGTGTACTGTCCAAATATTCACACAGCAGTTTATTTCTGACCTGTGTGATATTTTTTACAAATGCAAACAATCTCGCAGCAGTTTACATATGACATTATAGAATAATTAATACGCAGTAATATATAAAACAAACAGTTAAGTTGTTTTCGTTAGATAAATTACAGCAATCGAATTTTGACCTATAATTTATCATTAATCATAAGTTGTTATGAATTTCCGAAATGGAAAAGATGATTACATTTCAAAACTGTCTAGTCGAATGTATCTTCGAGTAGCATCTGAGTTCCAGCGACCCATCTTTTGTATACAGTTTTCAGAGAAACCTAGTTTTGCTGCATGTGTAGCTGCTCCAATCCGGAAGCTATGGCCCTTATATAAAGCTGGATTGAGACCAATGAATGAGATAGTGTTTTGGAGATTTTTTGATACAAAAGTATAAGTAACTGGTTTTCCTTCAATGAACTGGTAAAGAGGACCAGTTTGATGTCCAAATATTTGCAAATATTCATACAAGGTGTGAACTGGACACATAGTCTTCTCCTTTAGGACCTTCAAGTGGATTTAAAAGATATCTTTTGTTTTGTTTGTTTTAAAATGTTTCATGACAATTAAGACTGCATCAAGAGAATTTGTATGATTGAATTTAAATGAAATATCCTCTCGTTAAATCACCATGCTTGCTAGACCCTTTGACTTGACTACTAATTCACCTAGACGCATAAATGCATTGAATGCTAATAGGAAAATAGACTTTAGAAGAATTCTCTGTTGGTGATTGTTAATTGTAGACTCGAGACCTTGTATCAATTTGTGTAGCATTGGACCTATAATGGGTAGTCTAGAATCTTTACAGGGAGCACTATGATGGCAACCTTGCATGACCTTTTTTACTAGAAAAGTAGTAGATGGATTTTCTGCACCAAGCAGTTTATGTATGTAACTGATTGCTGATACATGTGATGCAATACTGTTAGGTGAGTATCCATTGGTGAACAAAGAGGAAATGAAATTACATAACAAAATAGGAGATATTGGTAGTGAGTTGACAGATGGGTATGTCTCTAACAGCAACATCCATGACCTTCTATATGCTGTCCTTGAACTGTTTGAAAGTGCCATAGACAAAAGATTGCAAGCTGCCGAATTGAAATGATTAAGCTGGTTTTGGGCATTGGTGTCTGAAGACAGTTTAACTGAAACGCTGCCTGAAATTGAAATCGAGAGAGGCAATCAGCTGTGACATTATGTTTACCCGGTATATGTTTTGCTCTGAAGTGTATGTTGCATTCTAAAGTTGCTAATACTAAACGACGCACTAATCTCATAATTGTTTTATCTTTTGAGGATTGTTTGTTGATGATCTGAACAACAGCCATATTATCAGACATGAATAAAACTTTGTTATTTCTGATACTGTTTCCCCATATTTCTATGGCTAACACAATTGGAAATAGCTCTTTGACTGCAATATGAAAACCTTTATGTGAATGATCCCAGTGAGAAGCAAACCATTCACATCCTAAAACTGCAGCAAAACCTAACGATCCAGCTGCATCTGTGTAAAGAGTAAGGTGATCTGAAGATAACCATTTCTGAGGAAGAAAAACTGACTTTCCATTGAAGGAGCTTATAAAAGTTAACCAAGTTTGCATGTCAGCCTTAGAGTCTTCAGTCAGGTGAATGTGTGTAGCAGGTTTTGTAACTCCCCAGGTTAGATCAATGAGACGTCTGAGAAAAGCACGGCCAGGGACCACCACTGAACAAGCGAAATTGAGCAGACCTAATAGAGACTGAAGTTCCCTTAATGTAGTGTGATTTCTATGAAGCATGTGTAAAAGGTATTCCTTGATCTTATCTACTTTATCTGAGGGTAAACGAGATTCCATAAGGTCTGAGTCAATTTCTATTCCATAGATTTTTATTTTGGTGGTCGGAGTTTGAGTCTTGGCCATTTTGATTGGAACTCCAATTGTTTTGCTAAGAAAGAGAAAATTTGTCAAGTCGTTTCTACAACTCATAGAATTTGCAGGACCAATAAAAAAGAAAACATCAAGTATATGTGACATACCCCCAGCCCCGTATTTGGATTGCATGATCCACTGTAATGCCACGCTAAATTTTTCAAAAATCTGACAACTACTGGCACACATTGGTAAACATTTGTTAAAGTAAAACTGTCCTTGCCAAGAAAATCCCAATAAATGATAATCAAATGGACAGATTGGAATGATTCGGAAGGCATCTTCTATATCAGTTTTTGCCATTAAAAAGTGATTTCCATGATTTTGAACCAAATTTATTATCCAATCAATAGAGTCATACTGAACTACTGAGTTCTCTTTTGGAATATACGTGTTGACTGAATTAGATTCTGGGTATGAGAGGTCATGAATTATTCGAAATTTACCAGTTTCTGATTTTGGTACAACACCCAATGGAGATGACACAAATGGATTGAATGGTGGATGGGGAAAGGGGCCTGCTATACGACCAAGCTCAAGGCTCTTTTCTATATGAGCTTGTATAATATCTGGGTGGTTTAATGCTGAACCATGATTTTTGGGAAAAGAGGCAGTAGGGGTAGACATGCAACCTAATGGAAATCCAGAACTAAAACCTTTTACTAAGTAATTTCTCAGATCATCATCATATCCTAATAGTTGTTCATTTAGCATGGCTGAATTTACTGGGGTTGGGATTTCTGTCACGTTCAGATTTTTCAAGAGATTTGCATTTGATTTTTGGGTGTTGTCCCCTACAGGATTGGCATAAGTGTGTGAATTGGCACGGGGTTGTTTTACATTTGTTTCCTTGATTATAGGCATAGCAGAATCTAACCCCACTAGTCCTCCCCACCTGTCTTCCTCGAAAGGGCTGCCCATATGACTGTTTTGAAGATAGTGCTATAGCCTTACCCCGAAGTTCTTCTACTGGCTTTTGCCAAGAAATATTAACTGTTTCCTTCAATTTTCTGAAAGATTCATCATATACTCTCCGTGATGAATCACCATGAAGTTTTTGTAGCTCCCTAACAAATGACATATATTTTAGTAAGTGGGGAGCCTCAGTGGGGTTCTTTTGTAACACAATGCATATAAACCCAAGAAATGAATCAGTCCATTGATTGATAGACAATGGAGACTTTGATTTTTGACAATGCTGTAGATTATTAACACCAGGTGTAATCAACAAGGTCACTGGGTCTTCCTCTTGGTGCGATAACAGACAACGTAGGTCTACAAATTCATTTGACCAAATTTTACTTTTGATTTTACTTGAGACAGCTGCACCAAGAGGAATACCATCAGTGATAGAAATACAATTACTGCCGGTACTATGATTGGGTGCTGTGCCTACTGGCTCACCTTCAAATATCCTGCCAACCAGTTGAGAAATAGATTCTGATGATGCTACCTGTGTGCTAACAGTCTGGTCATTTTTCACGGTATTGATGACGTCATAATCGAAGATAGCACTAATAGGTAGCACTAATAACCCCAGCGTAAAATACAACGGCTATATAATTTGGACAAACAGAAAGATTTATTTATATATGCAATATTGCAGCAGAAAATACACCATGATTACATAAATGCTATTATCTAACAATAATGCTGTATAATTTTACTGTAACAGTCCAACATATACGCATACCCCATATATTCAATTGAACTTCAATCACTGCTATAAGCATACCTTTACATTTTCATGCATAAAAAGTTAATAAATTAAAAACCACTGTCCATACTTTGTAAAATAATGCTCTTATATATTGTTATGACAAAAATTGTGTATTTTTATGGATGAGATGCAGTTAGAGAACTGTTTTGACTATTTATACAACATACCCCCCTAAAAAGATCAACACATCTGAACCGAAAAAATACTTTAAACACATTTTTTTTTTTAAATTTCCTCTGAGCCAAACATTTTAAATTAAGTAAAATAAATACAAACATCTACTGAACACATTCAACAAATAAAACTTATCTATCATCACATAAAATTTTGAGCCACACCCAAAAACTTTGGGTACCCTATACAACATCATACAGAAAAACATGAGTAAATCACATATTTATGTCAAAACAGTCTTTACGTGCTCAAACCTCTCAAACTAGGTGTAAAACACAGCATCAGCATAGCTTATTTAACATATTAATGTACCTATCAAATTGCTAATGTGAAAGTTACACATCATAATGAAGTCAAACAGTGTGTACATGCCTCGTGTGAAGACAGAAGTACAGGTAGTTTTAACTACAAAACTCACTTTAATTAACACAGTTTTGATGTTAAATGTAAAAATAGTATAAAACAGGGGGCTCAAATATCGA
Source organism: Magallana ariakensis (assembly GCA_020458035.1). NCBI lineage: Eukaryota > Metazoa > Mollusca > Bivalvia > Ostreida > Ostreidae > Magallana > Magallana ariakensis. Next base: position 49,150,475 of record CM035818.1, on the reverse strand, counting down.
AGCTGAACATAAACATTTGGGCAACACATGAATATGGCACGTTAGACATGAGGACTAGGTGTGCAATCAGGTGTAACAAAATCGAAGGTCTTATTTAGGCCTTTTATACATAGTTTTCAGAGTTGTGTTAAGATTAAAAATTACAAATTTGAAAGATACTGCACAACTTTGCTAATTACAGCTTTTGATTTTGAAACTCTTGGTTTCTTAGAGTTTGATATGTTCTCACAAAACACATTGTGAATCCCGTTCTGGGGATCTCGCTGGTGGATAACCTGCAGTTTTGCCATGGTTAACGAGAGGCTAACAAGTTTCTTTAATGTAACAGAAGAAATAACTTTGGCTTTCACAAGTGGATCCAAAGATTCCTTACAACTGTAATATGACAACTGAAATATGCCATCGCTAACACAGTGGGATTTCAGTTTCAGGTTAAACAGGTTCTAAAGAGAAGAAACATCTGCGATGGCATTGTGTGCTTCATAGGTTTCTCCTATCGGCTTCTGAACAAGATTCTGCTGCTTGTAGTTTCCAACATCAGCTTTAGGGAAGCCTTTTCTTGAAAGCTTCAAAGTATCAAGGTATCCAGATACTACAGTTTCAAACTCTTTCAAAAGGTTGTGCTTGGACAGCTGGTATATGAGAACTGGCAAGTCAAAATTCTGGATGTTATGTCCAATCAAAATGGAATCTGGAAACTGTGACAGGAACTGGAGGAACCTTTGAAGTCCGTCAGATGCTGATGTTGAATCTACTCTTTCCCATTGTGTTTTAAAACACCTCCAATATAAGTAAGACCTGTTTTTAAAAAAACATTTAGAAATGATACGTAAATACTTTGTAAGGGACAATAGAAGGGAAGAGAACACAAAAATATTTCTGCTCAGGATAAATTCTGTATACGAACCTGTTGCTTCAGATGAAGAAATACTAATGTTACTGTACAGCATGTTGGTGTCATGTATACATTAAAGCTCTCTGTTCCACAAACACATGCAATCCGGAGGATATCTGAAGTCCTGCCTACAGGTGAAGAAAGGCCTCAAATTTAAGCAAAATCTGCAAATTCATCAAAAGAAACCTTTGCGAAATTGACAAGGGAAAAAAATGACAAGTCCATATTACACATACCTAGTCTAGTGGTTTCCAGATCAAAAACTATAAACTGACTACTCTGCAGGCACACTGACTTTGGCATGCTGATGTCCTCCAAATCCACCGACTCCTCCAATCCAATCTTCGAACTATATGTTGCACCTACATTTTTTATCAAATAAATTACTTTCACAACGAGACAATTATATTTGCAGATTAACTTATTAAAATTGGATATAAAATATTGCCCTCTAATACAGACTGGGAAGCATCTTTTAGTGATCTTTCATTTTTCAATTCCAGGCGGGAACATCATTAACAAGCCCACATTCTAAATAATTACATTTCACCATCAAAATGTGAGCCAGCCCAAACTTCTTTTTTCCTACACAATCTATCAGATGGAGAGGGTGGCCACATAACTGGCATGCTTTCAACCCATCAGCAAGAACTCCTACATTGCAAATACAAAATTTTCAATTTCAATTATTAATTCCCTTATATAAATAGGCATATGCTCATGGATCAGTAATTTCTGGTTAATCAGTACTCATGATGAGAATTGTTAGATTCGAGAATTTCGTTTATTTCAAAATATATCCAGTATGTCTTAAGTCACCCTTTTCATATTGTTTAGAGATTCTTACCTAGCTCTACAATTCGGCGTCCACAACGCCACCCAAGTTTATCGACGTCTGCACTTTGCACTTCTTCTTGCTGACTTACAACTGGTTGAACATCCAACGTGTTGTAAGCATGGTCGACGTAAGGAAATGGTATATCCGCTATGGAGGCACTACAACTTGGCTCTGAACTTTGTCTTTCTGTTCACCTTGCTTCTATGGCCTTTGCTAAACTTTTCAATCGCTCTGCCTTTGAAGATTTACAAAACTTTCCGTTATATCGCGCCATTATTTTGCATCACCGGATATTAAGCTTGCCGTGTAAAATTCGAACCGAAACATGTCAATCCGGAACAATATTCCGTATCAATATCGGTTTTGACATTTATAACTATTTATGACGTAGAGATACCCGGGAATTACTTTAAAATGCTCTTTGAAATTCTTCGCTTTACTTAATCTATTTTACGCTATTCAAATTTAAACGTTTTCCACCTTCCATCTGGAGAGATTTGAGCAAATCTCGACGCTGTCATTTTGTTCTGCTCCAGACACAAAAATGTGACGTCAATATTCAAAGGGCAACTACTCTAATTTTAAAGAATTTCAAAGGGCAACTACTCTAAATATTTAAAGAACTTACGGCATGCGGTTTATGTATTAAACAATATGAAATGTCGAAATGAGTAGGCGAAGCGTCGGCAAATGACGGCCAAATTGCCTAATATTAATTTTCATCGAACTTACATAGAGATATATGAGGCAATCACGTGCCATGTTTAAACCAACGAAAGTGTGACATTTTAGTCCAAGGGAAAACAAAAAAATATATTATACAAATAAACAAATAAAAGCTAACGCGCGGTGTTCAATTTGTCTGCACGGCGTTGTGCACATGTGTTAGGACCGACGATATCTAGAATAAACATTCAATTCTTAATTACAAGCAAACGTAGATAGTAATCTGCAGCCGACAAACTGATTACAAGTCTCGTGTACAGAACAGTTGCACTCTGAGATACATCCTGATCCATAGGATCCTGTTGGGCATGGAATACCACAGTCTTCTCCGTAAAATCCAATGCATTCTTGAAAAAAACAGAAAACATTCTATCTTTAGTTACTGTCCACTGATATATATGTAATAGTTTTTTATGACAGGGGAAGATCAAAACAAAAGTTAGAAATATCTTAATTTTTTTTAATTTGTGTTAATGTTCACCAAAAATGTAACACCGTAATTAGTCGGTTGAAAATCACGTGTGCTTATATTAATGATGAAACTAATCTTTAGATCTTTTGTGCACTTCTAATGCTTATGAAATATATAAACAGAAAATATGCAAAGTTTAGGTAATTTTGAATTAAAAAACCCAAACATATTTATCATAAAAAAATCTATTCTACATCGGTACCTCATGTGTATGCATGTGATGTACGTAATGCAAATGTAATTCGCAATTTATTTTTAACCCTTTTAAAATATATGAAATCCTTCTAACCATTGGTTCGAATAATATCAATAGGTTTCAATTTTGCTCTTTTATGTTTTGACTTCATGTGGGAGTTGTCAAATTTTTTTATCAGGAAACCAAAACAAATTAAGTAGATAAATTAACAAACCAAAGGGAAACGATTTTTGATGAGTACAATGTTCTTAGATTTCTCTGATAATGCTTTTAGTTGTATTTTGACACCAGTAGACATTGTATAAGGCGTTTAATGTTCGTTTTCTTTGGAGAAGACGTTAGAGTTTTGTGATTCCTACGTCACTGTTTACAGTTTCTTAGGAGTTTAGTTACATATTCACGACGCTTTTTTATCTACACTGTAATTTCAATTATGAGTCTCGTTTGAAGTCATCTTTTCGTAAATTTAATGGTCGATAAAACGACCTTGTCAGCAAATACAATCTTCTACTGGGGCGCATGCTGACTGACGTTTATCATAAACCATAATTAATAACATAATTGTCTACGGACTTTTCGGGGGGGGTTCCCGATTACGACAAAGAGCACACGGCTGGTGCGAGGATGCTTACTACTCCTAGGCACCTGATCCTACCTCTATCCTTTCTAGAGGTCCGTGTTGCTCTGCTTTGAATTTGTATTTCGTTTTATGGATTTTTGAGATGGTTGACAGTTTTTTGTTGTCATTTTTCATTTTATATTCACGACGCTGTTTTCTCTTCAATGTAATTTTAGTTATGAGAAAGTTCATTGTTATTGACTTTAAAAAAGGATTCTTTCTTCAAATATTTTGTTTCCATAAGTTGAGGGTTTAAGCACTGATATAGACATAGTCCAAGTTCTCAACAATTGAAAATTTTAAAAAAGTCATTAAGATTATCATAAGATATAAATTGTGGCGTAAAGAAAAATCCATAGGAAATTTTAAACACTTTCATTATATAGTATCATATAATTAAAATAAATAGTGCTTGTTTGGTCTCGCGTCGGCTAACAATGGTTTTCTCGAGGGTGTCAAATTAATTGTTACCCTCCCAGGCACTATTTATATAAAATCAACCAATCAATTGCATCTTGTATGTAAGCTATATTCTAAGTTTTTTCAAATGAAATTCATTTGCATATTCATAAGGTCATTTTAAAACAAAGTTGATTATTGTAAATTTCTGTAAACAAATTGAATGGGCGAACCCTTTATCATACAGAGTAGTAAGGCAGTATGAAATCACCATAGGAACATGAATAACGCTAGATCTGAAAAGATTTTACAAAATATTTAAGGTTTAAAAGTCTAACGTTATCTTACGTTCTGCGATTCCACTATGCTAATCCTAATTGAAATGTATTTAATGTATAATAAAGGGATGTTGGACAATTTTGAATTATTTTGAATAAGTTAAACATGTACATGTATTGCTAGATAACGATGAAAGTGAAATGAACCAAATTCACATGACTAACAACATATAAGAAGCCGGTCATTATGCATCATCAATTATATTTAAATTGTAATCTTCCCTGGATAAAAAGAAGAAATGATTCAATTTATTTCTTGTTTAAATAAAGGGAAAGTTTATGCATATATTCACCAAGAGATCTGTAGGAATTTAAAGTTATTTTCTACAAAATCTTAATAAAACATTCGTTGTCCATAGACTTCAATGTAAAATTAAATTCAAGGTGCTATTAATTGGACAATAATCAAAATTTTGAAAATTCCTTTGCTGGAGTATTTTTATTTGATAAGAACTTCAAAATGACATCATGATTGAGAATATCGGATTATTCATTTACTAAGTACAAAATGTACGTGGTCGTTAAAAATTGATTAAAAACTTACCTTGCGTATGTCGAAGATGGACAGTCACTAGTTCGGCTGATGTCAGGTTCTCAACGTGGGTTTGTTGACAAAAGTTCACGCTCTTTGAGTAAAAACGTGTGAAAGATTACTACGCGAAACGTTTGTATGTTTACAAAAAAATTAAAAGCATCGTACCATTCTAATCATCCTTTTTCTAATAGAAATATACACACCGTTGTTCTTTAAAAATCATTTATCACCGGTGCCCCTATTAATTTTTCCTACTGTACTCATTAACACAATTTCATATCGAACTATTTTTCCCTCGTAATTTTAGATACAGCAGAAGCTCCAGACTCCGTGGTTGTGAAACGCTGAACCCCTTTGTTCCTGTCGCAATCCAGAACAAGAGTTATCTTTCATGTACTATCAAATAGAGATAAACGTAAATTCATACTTGCTATCTATGCTATAACGCTTTTATGCATTTTCAATGGATATCTATAAACGGATCAAGTACAAATTTATACAATATACAAGAAAAGTTTTATTATCAAAAACGATGTTCAAACAGGAGTCGAACAGTGAAAGAGGGGTGTAGAGAGTTGTATGCCCTTAGATTAACTAACATCCGATAGAGTTACCATTAAAAAGGGGAGGAATTTGATATTTGACGTAGAAGGTCCTGAAAGCAATTGAAATAGGCGATTCCGCCTAAAAATGAAATATGTGTTCTATCTTAAGGGACATAGTGACGCACAAACTGATGCTTTAGCAAATATTGAATTTTTATACGATTTCTACATTTTTTACATGAAAAGATGAACTTAAAAAAAAAAGGTATTCGAAAGTAAATAAATCAAACTAAAAAGAGTAAAATAGAATTAAGCGTTGGGCAAACACAAGAATAATGAGTTTCTTTTCCGCGTCATAGCCACGCAAGCGCAGGGGAATGTAAACGCTGCAACGTGTCATATATCATGAACCATCAGCCATTCATTGAAACCTGATGTCTTCAAAATCTCTCTCTATAAATATATATGTATTTATTAAGATGAACTCTCTATAAATGCCTATTTCTTACCACAGACATTGAATATCTTCAAATTCAAATTATTTCTCCGTGTTTCAATCCCACTGTAACTATATTTAGATCACAACCGTAATCACGTGACACTAAAATCAATATCCAACACATCTCGGTTTGTAAACATGTGAAATTTTCGGAAGAGTTTCAATGACTTGTAATTTAATAGGTGATGACTTATGATGCGTTAAAACCTTCCATATGATGAAATTTACTATATTTAATTTCTTATTTCCGTAGTCATAATAATAAATCAAAACATCTATTTTGAGTCATCGCGTCACTTTAAACTCAAATGCAGACAAAACAAAAATAAATCAAAAGTCAACTAGAATGACCATTATTCTTATATCAAAATCTTACCACACAAGTTTGATATACAGCCAACAAACTGATTACAAGTATCCTTTACAGAACAATTACATGCTGTTTTACATCTAAAATCCTGGTGGACAGAGATAACTGCAGTTGTTTCCAATATATCCGATGTACTCTTATTGAAAAAAGTATTTAAAAGATAAAAAAAATATTATAAATGTTTCAAATAATGTCTTTATACAATATCAAAAAATCAAAAAAAATATGGCGACCTGTGCATATTCCGTTTATAAGTCGAAAGTCAGTACAACATCGTGTAGAGTTGTTAGACCTATATAAAAAGATTAACTTTTTTATTTATATAAAATATTTATACATATATATGGATGATAATTTATTGCTGCCCACTTACTTTTCAATTATGAAATCCTTTTGGCCTCTTGATATCACAATAGTAAATGCAAAAATAACAAGGCATAAATACACATGAATTTGATGACGGTTTATCACATTTTTATCTCCATGTTCATCCTAAACGTGTACATGTATTACATATTATAAGACTTCGTATTAAATAAACTACTCAACCAAAATTAAGAATAATAGAGATGTACAGGCAAATACAACAAGGAAATTAAATCCGAACAAGGAAGGAAAATTCTTGTCAGTAGGTCAATAAAGAACCATGACAACTCATATTGTTGCCTAATCCATAGAGTAGCTTCGAAATTCAAATTGAAATTTAATTAACTTCTTACTCATAAACTTTTTAAAGAACACAATATAAATGTGTTGTAAAGAATGACAGCACTTAAAGCCGAGTTTTGGGCCCGAACAAGGAAGGAAAATTCTTGTAAGTAGGTCAATAAAGAACCATGACAACTCATATTGTTGCCTAATCCATAGAGTAGCTTCGAAATTCAAATTAAAATTTAATTAACTTCTTACTCATAAACTTTTTAAAGAACACAATATAAATGTGTTGTAAAGAATGACAGCACTTAAAGCCGAGTTTTGGGCCCTTTTTTTTTTGGTCACTATTGTTACGTTTATTCCTCGCTCAATTTTACTTCAAGTCATTTGTCATATAGTTTAATCATATTCCAATAGATATTTGTTGTCATAATGGTTTTATACTGCGTTGAAATATAATAGTACATTGATTTTTTTTTATTCTCACTGCTCTGCAAAAATTTAGACTTGTCTGCCCTTGATTAAAAATAAAAGTCCTAAATTAGCATGGTGGATCTAATATTGAAATGAGTGGCCAAAAAATAGAAAAGAGGTTCTATAATAATAATTGAACATTCTCTCTCTCTCTCTCTCTCTCTCTCTCTCTCTCTCTCTCTCTCTCTCTATTGCCTTTTAATCACTCAAGGTAGCAAATCAAAATATACAACATATACTATCGGCCAGTATAAGTAGCCATTGATGATCGTAAACCAGTAGCTGATGTCAACAATTTACGTGTTCGAAAAGAATTTATAAATAGTAAAACAGTAACGCACAAAACCGATAATCTCCTAAAGATATCTCAGAGAAATAAAGAAACCATCACGAGATATGCATAGACAAATAATATCGCCTTACAGTATGCATGCTACCTAACACTTCACGTGACCGAGTCTTGTATTCACACAGTTACCTGGGGCTAGCAATCACGTAGTGAATTATAAATATTTAACAGCTCGAAGTAGACCGTTTAGATGCGCAAGAAGAAACGGTTTTTGTCTGTTTTACCATGAGCGCATATTTGTCTATTGATCTTCTTTTAATATATATATATATATATATATATATATATATATATATATATATATATATATATAGCACAGAGAAATTCAGCTTATTGGAGCTCCACCTCCGCCCCGGCCGGGGCTTGAACTCACGACCTCTGGAACCCATTCTCCTAGCAGTGAGCGGCCACCGCGCTAACCACTACCCCATCTAGGCAAGATAAAAATCTTGCTTTCGATGACGAAGGGAACCTAGTGCGCCGGTCGCTCACTACACGGTCGTTTGAGATACAGGTGGAATACAGTTAAACGACAATTTGAGAGGATCGGGACGATACACATTGCATAGATATATACATATATAATAAGCACAAACATTGCAATAACTCTCAAATTGACATATACCTGCCCATAGTGAATGATATAGATATACATAAAGCACAGAGAAATTCAGCTTATTGGAGCTCCACTTCCGCCCCGGGCGGGGCTTGAATTCACGACTTCTGTATATATATATATATATATATATATATATATATATATATATATATATATATATATATATATATATATATACACCATTAAAAGGAGAACAATAGACAAGCATGCGTTGACTATGTATTAAGTCTTTAAAAAAGTGGGAGTCCTCATTATCCTATGGAGACTCAACAAAATGTAATGACCCCTGCCTATGAAAACGACTTCGTCCTTTGTAAATATTAATGTAATATTAATGTAATTACATTGTATTGTATTGTTTATTTGCTAAAATTTAAATGAATTATAAGCAGTTGAAACATATGTACATAATTATAAATATATAATGCTACACTCTATCCAATCAGAATCAAACAGTTCGCTATTGACGTTAAACAATATTCTAAAAAAATATTATTCATACATGTACATTCATAGGAGGAGAGACCATATAAATCAATAAATCAAATGATTATAATAATGATAATAATAGTAATATTAATAATAATAGTGATAATAATAATACATCAGTTGGATGTACTAGTTATCCGACATCCCGTTTTTTACCTGCCTCACGCAGAAACATTGCGAGATGGCACAATTGTTTGCGATTATGAATGGCAAGGAGTTGAACTAACTTAAACATTGAAGGACGAGACCAGTAATATTTTTTTAAATACAATACCCGTAGACTATTATAAAATGGACAGATAAGTAAAATGGACAGATAAGTATGAAATGGAATTCATCCTCGACTTCACCTAAATTACAATATTTACAGATACGCATCGATCTGACAGTTCCATTATAACGGCCTTGCTCTACCAAAAGCATATGCGATGACAGTCTATATTTTGTTAAAAGGACAACAAGGTTTTCCGGAATATTTTTACTCAAATAAAATTGTAACGAAAAAGTGTCAGGCAGATACTTGTACAATAAACATTTAGAGGATGACTCGAAAAATGCGTCTCTTTCCTGAATAAAAAAATCAGACAACCTCTGCTTTACAATTTTTAAGAAAACATTAGTGTTAGCCACATTTTGTGAAAGCCAGACTTCATGCATACCCAGAGATACTAATAATTCTCTGACATTAAAACACCATGTATTTGGTATCAACTGTGAGACCATGGCTTTATCTAATTCACTAAAAACAGTATCAGTACTCCTCTGCTCAAAAAATGGACTTTCAATGTCTACAATATTTTCATCTACATTACAAACACTCTTAAAATGTTGATAAAAAGCATCTAAATCTAAAGAGCTTTTGATTGTTTTTCTTTTCTTGAAAATCTTGTAAAACTGTTTTGGATTGTGCTTTCTTGTCTGACAAACCTATTTCTAGTTCTAAGTACATGCTTTTTGTAGACACGTTTGTTTTCACATAAAGTGATACGATTTTGAACAGACCTTTCCCAATTAAAAATACGTAAGGAGCTTTTATAAACTTTACGGAGTTCTTTACACTTGTCATTGAACCATGGCTTATTACTACTGGAAGACTTAATGTCAATAGACGAACCACCTAAAAAGTTGGATACACTACAAAAAGGCATAAAAACACTGTTTAATATACTAGTGAAATTATTTACAACCTGATCTATACTAAGGATCCCACAGTCCATTTTTTCAAAAAGACTGTAAAAATCAGACACTTTACTGTGTAAGATAGATTTTATGGACTCAAAAGCTTCCTCATTCCATCTGTACACACTGCCTGCCGTTACATTACTACAGAAAATGTTATGATTGTCATAGCGTTGGTATTGTTTAACATTATGAATACACACTTCAACTGGAGCGTGGTCTGACCATTCATTGAAATCTTTAACAGTAAAACTCTCGATGGCATCAAAATCATCCTTACCAACTAAAACATAATCTATGACACTCGAACCTAAATGGTTAAAAAATGTATATTTGCCCTGCGTGTCCCCGGAAACCCTGCCATTACATATTCTAAGACCAGAGGCTCGACATAATTCGAGTAATTTACGACCAAAATTATTGACATGTTTGTCTTCCGATCTACGTGAACAAGTATAATCCTTATCATATGACAAAAATGCAGGCATGTTATTTAACAAATTGTTAGCCAAAATATCATATTCAACATAATCTTTTGATTCACCCACACGACTATTAAAATCTCCAGCTAATATGATAACACCCATATCACTGTACTTCACAATATCGCATAATAGAGTGTCAAAAAAGTCAATATCATAAGTAGTATAGAATACACTGTTTTCATGTGCAATGTAAACAAAACAAATATAAACGTCATTTTTATATATACCTGACAATTTTACCCATACCATACTGTCACCAACATATTTACAAACTGAAAAGTGAGCTAGTAGTTCGTCTCTTACCAGAATTACCATTCCACCCCCTTTGCCTCTGGTACGTGGGTACATAAAGGACGCATAACCTTGAGTAAGATGAAACAGGTCTAAAGTAGACTCACTGTTTACCCAACACTCTGATAAAAATACAATGTCATACGAGGAAAGAAGTTTACAAAACTCATGTTCACCTAACTTCTTTTCCAGACCTCTGTTCACGTTCCATGACACGATTCGGAGCGGTGGTCTATCCTCCGCGTCCCCCTAGCTCTGGGTGGGTGTCGGCGAGTCAGTACTACCTTGCGCGATTAACTGGTTCTCGCCTTCCATGGGTTGATCTTCAGGTGTACCCTTGTCCATATTGCCGATCGGTGGCGCAGGCACAACGTGACTTCCAAAATACGTTGGATCCTCTGTAGGCTCTGTCTCGGGGTCGTAACGCTGACCGTTGACGTAAAGCGTATCTCGAACCATCTTCACATTGTCGCCACAGCTCCTATGATACATAAAGTTGCAGTTATGACATTGGCAAATCCTACAATTAAAAGAAATATGTTAATTTTTAACATTTACTTGTCGCAATTTTTAAATCTCCTAAAAGTGCAGTCATCCTTTGGTTTATAAATTTTTAATTGCTTCCAGTCATAATAGATGGCCTTATTTCTTTTTTCAACGATAACCCTACCTGAGGTATTTTTCCGCATTGACTGAAGACTCATTTTGTAAGTCATGATTAGATTAAAACTTAAAAATTGTATGTTTTGTCACAATATTATAAATTATTACATATTACATTGTAATGAAGTTAAGACAAGCATTTTTAGACTCTACAGAAAAACAAAGACTTTTCAATGGACTTTGCCTTTTTCTATACACAAGAAGACATCAACTTTATTATGGGTACATGTGAATGAAAGTTGCTGTATCATGTAGAGAATTAAAATATTGAGGTGTTTTCTTTAAAAAGCATTGAAATAACAATGCTATAAAGGCTGTGACTTATGAAAATGTGATTACATTGTAGTTTATTGTAATTTACTTTCATCTTGATAAAAACAATGCAATTATTGTTATATATATTAAAATCAAAACTGTGCGACTTCATTGCAATGAATCCAAGAGATTCACCATGGGATAAGCGGATATAAACAAAAGCAATAACAAAACAAATAATAATTTTGATGTGAAATTGGCGATGTGCAACCTGATTTACCTTTCTATTTTATTTTTGGTCTGTTACTAGCTGACAATACCGGAAAACTTCGCTAGACGAACAACACGCTGATAACAGTTTGTATCAGACGACGAACTCGATGAAATGCACAAAAACCGACGACTCGACTAGAAGCGTATCTTATAATATAATTTTCTTCTCCCAATTGGGTGCCTCAGCCTCAAATGAGATGATAAGCTTACCACCTGATTCATAGGTAAAGCAAATGTGGTTCGTACGGCAGCAAAAATTTCGCTCTTTGATTTTATTTATATTTTCTTTTGTTTATATTTTAGTACAATAGGTTTTAGTGTTATTTGTGTTTTTAGTGACTTAGTGATTTTACAGACTCTAATAATAAACAGCCTACACAGTGTTACATGTAAATGCTCTTTAGTGTCTCATATACCAAGCACTTTCTCTTATTAAAAACGCTAAAGTTCTAATGGCAAAACTGAATATATTTACAATGCTAAACATAATTATTTGTATGCAAGTAGGATATTTAAATCGGAAAAAGGAATGATGATACTAAACAAACGACGGAAATATGGCGACAAAAGTTTGAATATTCAGCAAAACCCTTCATAATGATAAATATTTTTTTTAAAATGCTTGTTTATACATTTGTGGTAAAGTAAGTTTGGGCAAGTGTTACCCCAAAAAACTGTTTTCATTTTACTGACAAAATGGGAGACGAATAAAGGGATAGGATATTATATATAAACTGATTCCATTTTAAAGACATTTTATCAGGCATACACACTGCTCTCGTTAAAATTATCTTACTAATGTTTTAATAAAGACAATAAGTAAATGTATACCAGCCCTTTTATGGTTTTTCTAGTAAATCTAAAATTTATTCGAAAAATAGGTTGAAAGAGATATGCAAATGCTATTATTTTTATTTTATTTTACTATTTAAAACGTATGCATATTCTGTTAAATGACTACTGTTATGATATTTTTGTTTTAATCTTACCACATCTGAAGCTTAAGTTTGATATACAGCCAACATATTGATTACAGGTCTCGTTCACAGAACAGTTACAGGGTGTTAAACAACTTCCTCCATAGAAACCTGATGGACAGGGACGACTGCAACCTTCTCCGAAAAATCCGATGCATTCTTTTTGGCACAATAAAATTATGAGCGTTTTTAAAAGAAAAACTTGTTATCGAATATTATCAAAAACATTTTAAACTTGTTTAAACATAAAACTTTTTTACCTTTACATACTCCGTTTATTTCTCGAAAGCCGGAACAACATCGTAAAGATGACCTTTATTGATGAAAAAACAACTAAGGTAAATGCAGTGAAAGAACAAGTATTCCTTTTTGTGAAAAGCAAAGGTGTATTTTTGCCGTTTAAAATAAGTGATCATATATCCACTATATATGAAAAACATATGCATACTTACTTGTTTATCTCTCCGCATTCTAGATATCCACTGGACATCCCATTAGTGACTGCTACCAATATTGCTAAACATATACGTAGGTTAACTTTGTGAAGTTTTGTCATGTTTATTCCCATAATCATCCTTAAAAGTGTAATACATGACAGATGAAGTACATTTCAAAATATTGATTTGAGCAGCTTGATCAGTATGATATGATATATAATTGCTTTAAAAGAACAGAGATGTTCATTTGTATGAAAACGGAAATTAAAAATGGATACACAAGGAAGTAAAAAGTTTAAACTCTGTCAGATACAATCAAGTTGATTTGGAACCACAAAGGTAGATTTAAATATTTTTACATTGTCTAATCCATACAAACAAATAAATAAATCGTAAGCCCTCCACTCCCCTTTTCAGTTAAAACAATATCGAAAAAACGAAGGTTGATGTGGCAATATCTTTAGACGAAAACTTTAGCTGCTATCGAAGAGTTATATTTAATTATAAATACATATGGCGACGATATATCGCAAAAGACTTTGCTGATCATGGTCCACATGTACTGAAAAAACACCCTATCGTTGGATTGTTATTAAACTTGTTCATTAAAGTTGTGTTATAAGTGCAAATGGCAGTGTCTTTTTGATTTTCTGATGTGTGTACTAATATGTCATTGTATGACTAATGTCTCATTCTTTTATTTCAATCTTACCGCACGTTAAGTTTGATCTACAGCCAACAAATTATTTACACGTCTTGTTTACAGTTTCATTTTTGTCTATAGAATCCCGATGCGAAGGAACGACTGCAACAGTGTCAAAAAAATCCTATGCATTCTTTTTTGCAGAAAGAGTTGATAATTAAAGTTAATATACTTTTTTTATCAACATGAAGTACAATATAAGTTTTTCACAGCTGAAAATCTGAAAATAATCTTTATTGCTTTTTAATTTTTATATGAGATCCAAAAAAACCTATTTTAATTTTTAATATGTTTATTATTATATATGTTTGTTGATTAATAATTTAAAAATTTTAAGTCATCACAGGATGAACCTCTGCCATTCAGTCAACTGAAAGGTAACTGAAAGGTGGCTGAATGGCATAGCTATGCCATTCAGTCACCTTTCCAGACCATTCAATTAACATTCAGTTGACTGAATGCCAGAGGTTCATCCTGTGCATATAAAAGGAAGAAATGTATAATACTAGTACAAGGAAGTTCCTATGTAAAGTATATATGACTGAAATAAAAATGAAAGAGGGGCGTCGAACAATTACAACCAAAAATAGTTTTATTTACGTAGTTAATTCCTTTAGTAACACCAGACATGTTCTTCACTCATTCACTCATTTACATTATTATAAAACAGCTGCCATGCAGCAAATTCCACTTCATGGACACATGTATGTAATAAGCTCAGTTAAGTTTTATCAGTTTAAAAATATGTTTTCCCTATATGTTATGCTCATAAATAAAGTTGTAATTCCTTTCTCTTATATAAAAATTCAATAAGATTATATTTTATTTATTGGAATATTTTTACGCTCCTTCTTGCATACAGGGACCTTAAATATACTCACACAAATCTGAGCTATTGAGCATACATGTATCTTTAAGGAAATTAACAAAACACATTCTCTTTAGTTAACCGATCTCGCTTGTATATACATGTATGATGTATATAAATTACATATGAATCAGATGTGGATACTAAAAAACTCTAAAAAATTATTAGAAACTTTTAAGTCACAAAATCTTACCAAAATTAATAGCATCAAAACGTACGATTTCTCAACGCTTTATACAACCATTCTCCATGACAAATTAAAATCTAAGCTTTTTGATATCATTGACAGTTGTTTCTTCAATAAAAACGGAAGTCGTAAAAATGCTTACATTGTCATTGGAAATCTACAAATTATTTTGTTAAAAACCATTCGGATTGCACACACAAGTACTCTGAAGTTGAAATTAAAACGATCCTTGAGTTTCTGATAGACAACATCTATGTAGTTTTTGGAAATCAAGTCTTCCAACAATCTGTTGGAATTCCCAAATGGGTACCAATTGTGCCCCATTGTTAGCAGACCTATTATGTATTCTTATGAAGCAGAATTTATTCAAAAACTTGAACTTGAAAAAAATAAATCACTCGCTGTGGCCTTCAACTCAACATTCAGGTATATCGACGACGTATTAATAATTAATCAAAGTACTGAAAGTACTGATACGATAAGTTTTTATTTGTTTTTTACTTGATGGTATTGAATAATCCCCTTGTTTCAAATGAACAAGAGATTCAATTCCGTATTTGGAATGCTGTCGAGTAAAATATTATGCAAGTATTATAAGCTTAATAGATAGGACCCTTTACAGATAATAGTGCAACAGGATTATAAATCAGATTTAGGAGTCATTCTATTTTCAAATTCATTTCTATAACTCTTGTATCACAATTGTATGTCGGCAATCGATCCCAAAAGTTAATGAAACGGGAAAAAACCCAAATAGACTCACATGTTAATTCAAAGTAACTGGTTTATTAACAATAAAAAAAAATGTAGCACCAATATTGACATCAGTGGCCATAAAATTACAGTTCCTGATTATCAATTTTCATAAAAGTTGTTTCAAAATGACTAGACATTTTAAGTAAAAAACAAATAAAAACTTATATATTTAAGATGAGACATTTAAGTAAAATACCAACAATTTAAAACAAAAAAAATCTCAAAATGTTTAATAGTTGTAGTTTAACACAATTATTGCAAGTAAAAGCAAAAGCAGAATAAGAAGTTGAGATGAATTGTATACAATCACTAACAGTATTTTTTCATCATATATGCATAAACAATTTCAATTAAACACTTTCAAAAGAACAACAGATATATATACCGAATATTGAGAAAAGAATCAGTGCTATCAAAACTTCTACTTATTACATGCACTTTACGTCCAATGAGTGATGCATTCTACCATCAGTTTACATAAAGAAAAATTTAACTATTCTAGAAGAAAAACAAAGAAATAATAAATCTATCTACACGTAAACAAATAATATCAGTTGTTCCAACACAACCCCCCCCCCCCCCCCCCAAAAAAAAGAATGAAAAAAAACTTCTAATATACAAGTGCATATATCCAATCCAATAATGAACCCAAAATGGGATCAGACAGGCTTGATTACAATAGGGTATAAACTGGTTATATTTTCAAAAGTAAACTAGGTTAATAAAAACTCTTTGTTTTTCAAAAAATGAAATATTTGTGATTGTCATTAACAAGCATTAATTAACTTTAGAAAGTATCACACAAGATAGTTGTGCACAATAAAACTTGCAAAGGATATAAAAATTGCATATTAAAAACAGTATAGTTACCCAGGTATAATATAAAAAATAATGAAATAGTATTTATGCTTTTAAATATCACATTTACTTCTGCTCAGACATGTATTCAGCCATCAGTTCAAACAACAAAGTAAAATTTAACTGTTCTAAAAGGAAACATAAAAAATTGTACATATATCTACAGGAAAACAAATAATGTCAAGAATCCAAACATACAATGGTAAAAATTGAAATGATGCAAGCATGTAAACAAATGCATTAAATTACCAGTAAATGCAGCAATGAACCTAAATAATGAAAAGGTATCCATGCTTTCAAACATTACATTTACTTCTGCTCATACATTCAACTAACAGTTCAAACAACAGTAGAATTTAACTACTCAAAAAGGAAACAATAAAAAAAAGATAGTACATCTATCCACAGAAACAACTGTAATGTCAAAAGTTCAACACACAAAGGTAAAAATTAAAATGATGCAAACATGTAAAAAGTGCATCAAATAACCAGTAAATGCAGAAATAAACTTAAAATGATATCAGAAAGGGTTGATTAAAATACAATTAAAACTGGTTATATGTCATCACAATTCTTGTTTTGTAGATAGTTTAAAGCAATTGTGTAAGTTTGTAAAGAGTACTGTAAAGCTGTTGTCACCAACCTCATACCCAACAACAGTCCCTTCCAAACTTGAGGTTGGTGGTTCTTTTTCCTAAATAGAGAAATATGAAAAAAATTGGAAAAATATTTTTCACATTTAAATTATTGAATTTTGTGATCAAAATCAGATTATGTTATTTCTTTAAAGCAAGTAGAATTTATAATAATTTAACAGTACATACCTGAATGGTTGTCTTTGATGTTGTTGACATAGAAACTTCATCATTGAAACTTGTGACAACTACATCAGTGAAACTCAGGAATTTTCCAACTGCTGCTGAATCTGATAGATTTCTCCACAGCGACACCTTTACACAGTCCGTTTCATCTTTTAAAGTTACAGATTTCACTTGCACATCATTTCCTTTGACTTTAACTGTTTTAATCATATCTTCCTGAAATAATGAGACACATCAATGTCAGACTAAATTTTTCCCTGTGTTATATATTTGAAATCAATTACAATTTTCAAAATCTTTCTGTAACATTTATGCATTTTCCATTATATCATATATATGCTTTGCTATGTAAAGCATCTAAAAAGAAGTAAAAACAAGGTTTACTGTGAAGTTTATGAATACAATGAGTATTTTTCACATACTAGTAAAAGCAACATTTTCATGAGAAAAACTTAAATATCAGTAAAAATTTAACATGAAAGTTACTGTAATTTAATTTTCAGTCTTCTGCGAGTGTTCTATTAATATCAATGGGAATTAAACCACACTTTTTGAATGGCTAAGTTGACTCGAGTTCATATCAAACTGACTATTTAAGTGAGACATAAATTGGTTTATGGTCAGAGTAATATGACTCTAGCGTACCCCAAAAATTAATCTGAATAGGTAGTATGTTTGTGTAAATATGGTCTAAAGCAGAATCATAGTCTTTGGTGCTGCCAGTCTGCAAACATCGTAAATTCAATTCTTTCAACATATATTTGGCAAATGTATCTGATTTTGAGTTATCAACATTAAAATTACCAGCTAATTTTGCTGGATTACTTGCATGAATTTTTATGCTGTTTCTTAATGATTTTTTCACCTTATCGCTTTTCTCTTGTGGAGGAATATACAGAAAAATCAATGAAACTAGTTCTCCAACAGCAATATTTACTGACAAAACCTGTATTCTCCCAAAACTACTTTTTTTTTTACATTTTCTACTCTAGACAAAATGGTTTCTTTAAGATAAACAGCCAAACCATAAGAAGGTCTGTTTCCATCTGTGCTTGGAAAATCATTACTATGCAATGTAAAATCTTGAATCTCAAGTGAATTATCATCATCACCAGCCATGAGGCGAGTCTCAAAAATAAAAATAATATCTGATGGACGAATACTTGTATCTTCTTTTAAGTCAAGAATGTGAAGACGAAAAGATCTTGCATTGAAGAATGAGACAATAGATCCTTGTGACAAATTATCTTGTAAATTTCTGACACACAGTTGAAGCATACATTCTTGTCTTAGCCTATCCATTTCCTCTTGCACAGATACTGACACAGAGATTTTATTTTCATTTAAATGCAAAATATGCAAGTTTTTCAGACATACAACTCTACTTAATCCAACATAATGCATATGCTCATTTTTTTCTTGTGCCCAAGTGAACAACTGCATCTGTGAGTGTGGAACCTTGGGATTTGTGAATGGTTTTTGCAGCACTCAATTGTAAAGGGAATTGTTTTCTTTTAACCTGATATGTTCCATTCATGTGGATTTTAAATATTCTGGTTATTTCCAAGATTGGTGTCCATGTTTTACTTATATCAGGTTTGTACAATCTTGCTAAGTTTGTCCTCATTGCTTTTCCAATTTCTTTTTCAATAAATTCAACCCAGATGATGCTACATCTGTTAGATCCCTCTACTCTAAAATCAAAATGCTTCACTATGCAAGAAGCTCCATTTGTTATACCATCCTGAACATCTACATTGTTTGTTATTTCAGCCGGAATGTTTAGAACTAGTTTAAGTATAGATGACAATCCCATGGTTTTAGTATTTTCAACTGGGATTCGATCCAGAACTCTAGATTGTATTTTTGAATCTGAAGTGCCAATTACCCAGTCAATAGCCTGAATTTCAATTTTCATATTCACTTGTGCAATATCATACACCCTTGTGTTATACATTTCTACTTCTTTTCTTGTTGTGTACAGATGTGGTATATCAGAGAGCTTAGCATCATCTTCTGTTACATGCATTTCAAAAACATCAATATCAACTGCATTGTGCTTTCCTTCTCGTAGTCTGTTTAACAATTCTGCAAGATCCTTGTCATACTTTTGTCGCATTATTTTTGTAAGTTCATACATGTGAAAATTGTCCTTCCACAGATTAGCACCCAACGGACCATAATCTCGCTCAGATTGGGAAAATATCCATTTATCCGTGACTGGTTTCAGTTGGTATAAATCTCCTACTGTAATCACACTCACACCACCAAAGGGTTTTGGACAGCCCCTTATTTCTTGCAGCCTCAAATTTACAAAATTGAACATGTTTTGGCCTACCATGGATATTTCATCTATGATAAGAACTTTCAAATGCATATATTTTGTTCTTAGAGTATTCAACTGCTGCATGTCAAGTGGCTCATATGCAAATCCTTGTCCAACAGGAATACAGAATGATGAATGTATGGTAGCACCACTTATATTGTGAGCTGCTTTCCCAGTTGGTGCACATAACAAACATAAACGTGTCTGGGGATTCATTTAACTGGTGCGAATAATATTTCAGCAACCCTTGATATAGAGCCCTATTAACAACACTTTTTCCAACACCAGCTCCTCCTGTCAGAAAAACATATAATGGATTTATCCTTGTTTTTAGCCAATGTATTACATGGTTGAAAAACTCTTTTTGTTGCTCATTTAAACTTCTCACCATTTTTCTATATGAATTGTCATCCATTTCTCCAAGCTGAGATATGTCTTCTTGCAGTTGTTTTCGAACAATCCCAATGTCAAGCCCAATATAATACTCTGGTGCATGTTTTCCTGGATCAAAACAACCATACTTCTCTGATAATGTATCTCCTTCCTCTTTGTCGATCTCATCTTGATGTTCACAACCAGGAGCAATATACTCAGAGCATGCATTATCGTCCATACAGTGTAACATTTGCTCTACATCATTTATATTGATTTCTCTTTTTTGGTATTCCTTCAGGTTATTTTTCAACTTGCAATCTGCAAGATTGGAAGCTTTCCTGAAAGGATGCAAAAGTTTTAATCAGATCTTCTTCCTCATTACGCCATGGAATGAACAGCATAAGATGTTCACGATAATATTTTTCCGAATCCGTTTCTTTATCAAAATGAACCCATCTGAAAACACATGGTTTTTTCCTTTTAATAATTTCTACACCATTTTTGTACACATAACTTTGGGCTAGCTCTACTGCTTCTAATGGAGCATAATGATAGTCCTCTGACATATCTTCTTCATATTCATTTTCAGGTAAAAATTCTTCATTTAATGCTTTTTTATTCTTTGCAGTTTTATACTTTACATATAACTGTGATACAAAGTCTGCCAGACACAATCCTTCTATTATTTAGGGTCTTTGCTGGTATAAAGTCAAAATATTGCCTGATTCAATGTCAGTGCTGTCATCTTTTAAATCTTCCAAAACATGTCTTGGCTTCAATAATACTACACGTTCCTCAGGTGGTGAAGTGTTTATATAGGTTATACACCTTGAAGAGTGCCGCAAAGGCATTTGAAGAACAATATAAACTGCTTCCTGAGCCCCAATTTCAACATGAGTTAAAAATTTGTTTCCTATTTTGCGAACCTGTTGACGAATATCAGATTCATTCCTTCGAGCCTCTTCACATGCATGGCAAAGCAAATTTGACATTCCCCTTTGCCCCTTTGATATATATGAAACAATATATGTTGCACATGCATATGGATCCAAAACAAATTGGATGTCCAAGTTTGCTAGCCAGCTTTCAAGTAATATGGGATTGTATGCATTTACTCGACTATCTTTTGGGCTCCTTTTCAAGAATACTCTGCCTTGTTTCAGAGGTGATCGAATAGCATGAAAGTAAGTCTCAATTTCTACATTCAATACTGACAAATATTGTTCAAATGTTAAATCACTTCCTTTAAATGCATCAGAGTTCAGATATGCACAGATATCATTGAAAGTGACAGAGGCAGCAGCAAAATTGTCATCTTCGTCATCTAAAGGTGAAAGGATAATAGTGTATGGCATGTATGGCATTGGTGGGATAGGAAAATTGAACTTACATATTGGTTTGTTTTTCTTTTCATACATGTTTTTGCATGCCTATGTGTCTGATAGTTCACAAGTGAACTGTCTGCTCCATCTTTGTTACATGTGACATACTTGTTGATGAATTCTTCTATTTCTTTCTTTTCATGAGTTACCATGTTTGGAGCATCTTTAATCCAAAGAAGCATATGGACATGAGGGGAACCTCTCTGCTGAAATTCAATTCTGTAGAAGTCCTGAATTTGGCCAACAGGGTGTATCTCATTACACAAAACATCCGAGAAAAATCTGTAATCAAAATATCTTGCACATGTTATAGGATCGGCCTTAATTAATTTACTTTTATGCTCCCAGCTCATGTTCAAGATCTCATCATCTGTATATGATACATTTTCAATCAGCTCATCTAAAGTTTTCAGTAAAGGTGTCCACTGTGTTTCAGCAGCTGAAAATGAGCAAAACCATGCTGGTAATCCTAATTGATTTATCATGGCAAAAATGTCTTTTTTGGCCTTTTCCTAGTAAGGAGGAGATCCCCGTAATGTTCGCAAGACTTGATATCCTTCATTTAATTTTACAATTGACTGAGCAGTTTGCGAGTCAAGAATCTGTGCTGCTGTATACTTTTTACCTTTCATTTTGCATTTCCGGATTGCCAGCATGACATTGTCTTGAATTTGTTTAATTTGCAATTTTTTCAACTTGTAAAACAAATTTGGTATACATGTAGCACATCGCCTATCAATTTCTCTCAATTCCCATTTACATATAGTGCTATAATGTAGAGGAACAAGTTTTGAAGCATTGTCTCGTCTTGATTGTCCACAATAAATGGCAGGGAATGCAAGAAATTATGAATATTTATCTTGGAATGTGCTTAGTTGGGTATTGTTTTCTCCAGGTGCCGCACTCAAAATTTGATTAAACTCTCGAAAATCTATGCTTTGTAGCATGGTATCTGTATTTCCAGAAGGTCTGTCTTCAAGATTTGTATCTTCAGTCTAATAATCAATCAAGCAATCATTACCTGATTTAGACATTAAAATTTCCTCAGAATTTTCATCACTTTCA
Organism: Magallana ariakensis; assembly: GCA_020458035.1. NCBI lineage: Eukaryota > Metazoa > Mollusca > Bivalvia > Ostreida > Ostreidae > Magallana > Magallana ariakensis. The sequence continues at coordinate 49,127,557 of CM035818.1, read as the reverse complement.
TATTCTTGGTTTTGAAATTCCCATTCCTGATCAATTTCTATTCATTCACTTTGAAACAATGCACTGTTTTGCATTAACCATTTTGCTGCGGCTTTTACTTTGTTTGGACGAATTCTTTCAAATGCAACGGAATGCTTAAAATTTAGACTACGTTTGAATTTCAATGGTATGGTTTCGTTTTGACTAAGAACTCTTGGAAGTTTCTTTACTGTTGTTGTAACATCAGCCGGAACGTTAACTACATTTCCAGTTATATTTAGTTGTCCACCCCTTGGCTTTTCCCGTAATTGCATAAATGGAATTCTTGGTGCACAGAGACGTTCTTCTAAATATGTTAAATCAAGCTCTGAAGGTTTGACAGGCAATTTTAAACCGTTCATTGATGAGCATGGGGGAATCTTCTTTTCCTTTAAATGTCTATAACATGTGTGGCATAATATATCATCTGAATTCAAGGAGCAATACATTAGAAAGTCCTCTGAAATACCAGTAGCCTTTTTAACAGAGTGTTTAAACCATGTTTGTGTGCAACTTTTACATACAAATAAAGGGCCGGTACTGACAGAGCTGTGAAAGTTCTCAATTACATTTCGATGTCCAGTATAATCATCCTGGAACTTTGAAACATTTGTACAAGCAGTGCAACTGTCAATATTTGATAAACATAATCGCAAAAAAAGAATTTTTACCCATACAAGATGTTTTAATTTGATGCAAGTCAAAAGTACAACTTCCATCAACATGAAATATTCTTCGCAATAGAATTTGAAGTTGTAGAAAACTCTGAATTGTGAGTAGAACTGCTGAACCATTTGAGCATGGGTTTCCAAACTTGTCACGAGCATGAGGATCAAATACATGAAAATCAGAGTTTGAATAAAATATTGCAACATCACTTTCTTTACAAACTAAAATCCCAGAACATGAACCATCTGCAAGACAACAGTTCAAAGCTGCTGGCAGAGAATAAAATGGGGGTATTATCTTGGAATGAACTACTCATGTCCCCAGAAAATGTAGTCTGAATGGTCAATTTCAAAAGTTTATCAGAAAAACATATACCCTTTGGAAGATCACTCGGATGTAAATAAGGAAATAAACATTTGCGACGTGTGTGTCTGTAAAGCTCATCACCCTTATAAAGCAAAAAATGGAGATCATCTGAATCCCATTTTTCAACTTCTTTTCCCGGCAAACTTTTGAATGCTATACTTGCTAGTGCATTGGCAACACACTGCCTGCCTCTACTTAATTCTGAAAAATCCTCTGATCCTTGATGCATCATAGCTGCAACACATTGAATTTCTAATATTTCATTAGACTTATTCCTTTTGCTTTCATAATTACTGCTTACACTAGTGTGTGCATGTCTTTTATTGCCAACATTTTCTTCTGTATTATTACTATCACTTGCTCTTTTTCTCCTATTTCTCAAGGTATAATTATCTGAATTTTCCATTTTTTTTCTTCTAAGAATCTTATAGGGCCAATTTCTTTCTTTTATTTTATATCAAAATTGAACCCCTATATCAAGGGAAAATTTTTAGCATTAACCCATAAATATTAGCTCTTTAAAATAAATGAATTTTTAACCACTTTTTTAATTCAAAATCTTTCATTTACATAAACATTGAATGTTTCAACACTTAGAGTTTGTCTCCTTGATCTTTATTTATATATTCATATGCCACTTCTGAAATTCAACTCCTTGATTTGAACGATTTCCAGTTATATGTAAAGTAAATATTTCATTTTCTTGATTTTTTTCCAACACTTGAAACTCATCTTGATTTTCATTCATATACATTTGTCTTATATGCCACTCTTGAAAATTCAACTCTTAGACTTCCAGTTATGTGCAGCATAAAAACTCAATTTCTTGATTTTTTCAACACTTGAAATTCCACTCCTTGATTTTCATTTATTAGTATCGATATATGATATTTGCCACTCTTGAATTTCAACTCCTGGACTTTTAGTTATATGCAAAATAAATATTACATCTTCTTGATTTTTTCCAGTCTAGATTTGTAACTCTTCTCTATGACATGAAACTCTGATTTATATATACTGAAGTGAATTGAACATTCTTTATATTTCGTTAATACATGTAAAAGAGCTCTGCAAATTTTTCCTCATACACTTTGTTTGCATATACTGTATGTACATAAGTATTCTGTAAGGAATTTATCAGACAAGCATCTGCAAAAAATGCACAGCTGGAGACCCAAGCTGAAACCACCCGGGACCCCTATATTTGCAATGCTGATGTGTAAATCAATATCTACAGACTATAGCGATGTGATAAGCTCTTGCTGTGAAACAGATGTACAAGAACAGGGACTATAATTATGGGCTGAACAACTGCTTACTAATATACACTCTACTTATTCACTTTAATAACTATTGAAAGAAAATAACTGTTTAAATTCAATATTATTCCCCAAAACTACCCATTAAACAGTTAAAAGTCTAACACGTACACCCACTGACACATTTCATGTATATCCCGTATAAAATCATGCAGTATTTATTTCTCGATAATTTGTAAATAATAGGCTTTCTAAAATTGTACACATTAAACAGTATCGCTATCGCTGATAAACATATCCATTCAATCGATAAATACAGGAACTTATATAGGTCGCTGATAATTATTCAAAAATTGCTAGCTTCATGACTGACATGAGCATGGACGAATTCACGCCACGGCCGAGTACATAAATTTCAAACAAACAATAGGAACGACTTGTCAGGCCTCTCTGAAAATGGCATTTCACAATTAGTGGAATGTAAACTTACCTTTTCAACTGGTACTGCTCACTTTAAGCTGTACTGCTCACTTTAAGCTGTAGATTCTTCGATTGATAACTTCGAGACTGCTGATCTTCTCCCTCGACACTTTGTTTACAAACACGGACAGCGTGTCGCGTATTGATACATACGTCTACTTCTCAAAAATTCCATTTTTTTTCACTTTTGACGCTACATTTTCATAACACTATTTTTTCTCGCGGATTGATAATATTTTTCTAATTAATCATTGCCAATTATTAAAGTAAATAAGCACTCATGGATAATAAAAACCCAAGTACTTATTCATATTTTAACCAAGTTTCAAAAATATCCCCTCAAAATATGACCATATGTATACAATATATTCAAAATAAAAATGTGCTTCGACTCGATACATGGGGAACCCCTTAGCACTGACATAACTGAGTTGATTCCATCAACTCGTAAAAATTGCTATTTTCATACTTACGTCGACTCAATATTTCCCAGTGAACTTGAACTTAAAGATACCACAGAGTCAGCGTCATCTGTTTCATATTTGGATATTTTACTGGAAATGGACATTGATGGTAACCTAACAACAAAACTTTATGATAAACTCGATGACTTCAATTTTTCTATAGTCAACTTTCCTTACTTATTTAACAATATACCTTCATCACCTGCATATGGTGCTTTTGTCTCTCAGTTAATTTAATACGCAAGGGCATGCTCTTCGTATGAACAGATTCTAAGACGAGGCATGCTACTGACAAACAAGTTGATAAAACAGGACTATCAACAGTCTCGTTTAAAGTCATCTTTTCGTAATTTCTATGGTCGATACAACGCTCCATGGCACCTAATCCTTCCTCTATCATGGAGGTCCGTGTTGCTCTGCTTTGAATATGTGTTTCGTTTTTTGGATTTTTGAGATGGTTGACGGTTTGTTATTGTCATTTTTTTCATTAGTCATTTCCAAATATATCTATTATCATAATGGTTTTAAACCGCGTTGAAATAAAATAATGCGTTATTTTCTTTCCCTCACTGCTGTACAAAATTCTTGAATTTAGACTTGTCTGCCCTTGATTGATGATAAAAGTCATAAATATGCATGGTGGGTTGATCTAATATTGTAATGAGTGGCCAAAAATAGAATTGAGGTTTCCATACGCAGCACAGTTAAGGCTGTCAATAAATTCCGTTCAGTCAAAAAGTACGGGAAATGTGCATTATGCTATCACAGTTTATTACAAACCTTGAAAGTACTTATTAATAATTCATTTATCAGCAAAATTAATTTATACTGATATTTTAATTAAAAACAACAAATGCTATAACTTACAATTTCGATGTCCATTATATCGTACACGCTGAAAAATAAGCGAGAGTTCGTTCTCGCTGTACTACAAAATATGACGTCATATACATCAAAATGCATTGAGTTAAGTCATTGAAGGCTATCATGCAGTTTTTTAGCGAAGAAAAATAAATGTTATAGATTAACGGAAAATTATAATTGAATATTTTGTTCAACATTATTATTAGTGGAATGCTACCAACATAGTCTTATTTTCATTTTTTTATAATTATGCATCGTTTAATGAGGCAACCTCAGTTTTGTATAAAATATGGTATATCTTAAAGCTGGGTACCTAAATAAATCAGTCAATTGCAAGGGCATACACTTATCTGATCATGACAAACCTTTATATGTGAATTTGAAATATGCTATGTTATTTAAAAACTTCTTACAAATTAATTAATTTTTAATGAAATTAACACTGTGACTTTAAAATTATTCAACACATGCATTATGAATTATGATTTCTAGTAACAAATAATTTTAACTCAAAAGGTTCGCAACATTTTTCAAAATCTACGATATAACATCAAGTTATTTTATAATTCAGTTGTGAATTTTGACATGGTTATGCCCTTGCAATATTGAAATTTTTAAATGACCTCAAAACCACAAATACATCTGCTTGTACCATGCGACTGCCATATCACGTGATCACTATGAATATAAAATATTGTACTGTTATATATATATATATATATATATATATATATATATATATATATATATATTTCGGAAATGTATTCCATTTGAGCGACTTTAATTTATTTAAAAAAGGTCATGCCCGTTGAAATAAATTATACGTGTTTTCCTCACAAAAATTAGCCGATATTTTTATTGGCCGCCTTAACTGTACTGCGTAGTTATAATTGAACACTCTCTCTCTCCCTGGGGCTAGCAATCACGTGGTGAATTATAAATATTGAACAGGTCAAAGTATACCGTTTACACAGAGAATGTCAGCGCAAGAACAAACGGCTTTTGCTTGTTTTACCATGAGCGCATGTTTATCTATTGATCTCCTTTTAACAAAAGTATATATATACGAGGGTTATTAGAAAAGTTCGCGAACAAGTTCGATTGTATATTTTTGAAAAAACATCAAAACCATATGACATTAAAAAGATGCTTGAGTTTCTGATAGACAACATCGATGTAGTTTTTGGAAATCAAATTTTCCAACAATCTGTTGGAATTCCCAAATGGGTACCAATTGTGCCCCATTGTTAGCAGACCTATATTTGTATTCTAATGAAGCAGAATTTATTCAAAAACTTGTACGTGAAAAAAAAATAAATCTATCGCTGTGACCTTCAACTCAACATTATCGACGACGTATTAATAATTAAAAATTGTTATTTCCATACTTACGTCGACTCGATATATCCCAGTGAACTTGAAATTAAAGATACCACAGAGTCTGCGTCATCTGTTTCATATATGGATATTTTACTGGAAATGGACATTGATGGTTACCTAACAAGAAAACTTTATGATAAACGCGATGACTTCAATTTTTCTATAGTCAACTTTCCTTACTTACATGTATGTGCAATATACCATCATCACCTGGGTATGGTGCTTTTATCTCTCAGTTAATTCAATACGCAACGGCATGCTATTCGTATGAACAGTTTCTAAGGCGAGGCATGCTACTGACAAACAAGTTGATAAAACAGGACTATCAACAGTCTCATTTAAAGTCATCTTTTCGTAGTTTCTATGGTCGATACAACGACCTTATCAGCAAATACAATCTTCCACTGGGTCGCATGCTGACTGATGTTTTTCATACTAATTGTTAGACCATAATTAATCACCTAATTATCTACGAACTTTTCCGTTTTTCCCGATTACGACAAAGAGCACACGGCGGGTGTGACCGGTCAGTAGAGGATGCTAACTCCTCCTAGGCACCTGATCCTACCTCTATATTTTTGAAGGTCCGTGTTGCTCTGCTTTCAATTTGCTTTCGTTTTATGGATTTTTGAAAAGTTTGACGGTTTGTTATTTACAATTTTTCATATGCATGCCATATTTTCGATTTTCAAATCTCGAAGTACAATTTTGTAATTCAAGACAGAATTGTCCGACAAGCCTCCGTGGCTTCCCAAAAAAAGCAAACATTTTTATGCATGAAACATGAAATATGAAATGTATGGATGAATTTCATGTATGAAAAAATAAAATGTTCAATCTGTTTAATAGACTAACGTGCGTTTTATTTTGTTGATAGATGAATGTCCTTATTGGTATTACAACATTATTTCAATATGATTACATATAATTTCGTTAATTAATGTGTATTCAATTTAATAGCTTAAACAAATGAACTATTCATTTCTTGTAAAAATGAAATAACATTAAACTGTTTAACCTTTTATTGAATATAAGAGTGCTTTCGTATTTGTTTTTCAACAAAATAAATTGTGCAAACATGACAGAAACAAGAACCCTGGGAGTGAGCATTGTGTATATATTTGTTAAGAAAATATTTGAAACCTTATCTAAGGAATGCACCAAAAATAATTACATTATCAATAATTTGGCTACCACTTTGTTATTAAACCATTTGATACCTAATTAGATGTTTTACGCTTTCATTAGATCTGACAGAACATTTAGTAACGTTTTGAAGAGTTGAACAACTTTTAAAAAATATTGAATAATGTCACTTAGCAATAAGTTCAGATCACATTGACTCTGAGATATTTCAGTTATGTTCATCATTGTTTTTTAATTCGATCTGCTGTTTCAAAGGTGTCGTATGTATTGGATGGGCATTCCAAATCATCCTGATATCTCTCTGTATGACAATGGATACCTTTGGTAATTTCATCTTCACATGAACTCCCAAGATGTTTTAGTGGTTCATTCTTAGCTTCACTCATACCAAAGCTGGTTAGACTTAGAGTCATGCCAGTGCCATGCCTTGTAAATGATTTGGTTTGCTTTGGTGTCAGTCTACAACTATTTAATAAGTAAGATTTTCGTAAAGTTCTAAATATTCTTTCTAATATAACCAATATTACATTGACATTAACTATTTTTGTTTTTATTTTGTTCATTAGGTCCACGCATTTATGACATTGAATTATTCTATTAGAATTCCTTTTAATTCTATATTACTGTTTTATCGATAATATGTTTTTTAACAAAATGAAGAGTTATGATAATTCTTCTTATCGATCACGCTAAGATTTAAAAAAAGAATCTTACTCCTTCCATCTCAGTGTTTTCAAACAGCAAATCAAAGTAACTGTCTGTGATGCGGTGAGAGCAATGACTGATATGAATAGAGAAGAACAAGTCTCATTGTGAACTGATTTTCTGTATTTTGACTCTGTAACAAAAAGCAATGATGTACATGTAGTTCCAAATATATTTTAGGAGGAAAAACGATTGTATAAAAATGTGAGATTGTGCATAGTTTACCCATGGAAAAGTGATCATACTTAACACATAAGATATTTAATTTTAAAGAAATTATTCAACGTATTTAATAATTGTGAGAGGTTGAGAGATGTATATTTTACTTGAGGGAGCGAAAATTAACATCATTTGGATAATAAATAATTCGTTATTTTACGGTAAATAACTATTGCTAGAATCCAATGTTTAATGTGCATTAACGATCTCCGATCCTCAGCAATGTTCAATAACTCTAAATTATCCGAATTTCTTTTATTCATACTATACATCTTACTTTTAAACAGACAATTTGAATTACAATTCTAGTGTCAGTATTACAATCGGTCACACAACCACATGCTTAGCGTAGTAGATCCACGGAGATATACGAGTCAATTACATGTCAGTAATATCACAAAAAAGTTCAGTCCTGCATTCCGCCATATTTCAAGATTAAGTCAACTCCTTGTATTTCCTACAATTATACTTCAACCGTTGCTTCCAAACTCTTCAATTACAAACAAACTCTACAAGACCTTGATATCGAACATCTGAAAGATAATCCTCCAACGTGTTCATGTTCTTTTTCATCCTACAACTATAGTCCTGCCGGACACGTTATTACTGGTGATGTCAATTTAGTTAATAACGATGACCTAAAATCACTTATAAAAAAGGACCAAAATTTAGGGAACCTAGATCCTTCACATGGCGTCGTAATTTTATACATATCATGAATGCTGTTGAAGATTACGCCAAGCGATGGGCAAAATCTGAAAAAGAAAACCTTGATACCTTGTCAGAGTGGGTTAAAAGCATCAGATGTATATCAAAATCTCGTATTAAACGACTGAGAGGTCAAATGAAAACCATATATCATTCTGTTTTTAATAATGCAGAAGTGAGAAAAGAACTAGGTAGATTGCATGATCAGTATGTACTGGTCCCTGCTGATAAGGCAAGTAACAACATTGTCTTTGTTTGTAAGGCACATTACATGTATATTAATTGCATTTTCAAAGAACTAGGTTTCGATTCTACACATGGTAATCCTACTTACACCCATAGCAGCCTTTCCAAGCAGGAAATACTTCAAAATCATAAATCGGTTATGAATACCTTTAATATCCCCAATAAACAAAATGAATTTGATTTACCTTATTTGTACTGGATTCCAAAGCTTCACAAAAGTTTTTACAAACAGAGATGTATAGCAGGTTCCAGTAAATGTTCTACCAAACCTATCTCTTTACTCCTTACTAAAATTCTTACAGAAGTTAAGGAGAAGCTTCAAGAGTACTGTACAACAATCTACTCCAGAAGTGGTGTGAATCAGATGTGGATACTAAAAAACTCTAAAGAATTATTAGAAACTTTGAGATCACAAAATCTTACCAAAATCAATAGCATCAAAACGTACGATTTTTCAACGCTTTATACACCATTCCCCACGACAAATTAAAATCCAGACTTTTTTGATATCATCGACAGTTGTTTCTTCAATAAAAATGGAAGTCGTAAAAATGCTTACCTTGTTATTAGAAATCTAAAAAACTATTTTGTTAAAAACCATTCTGATTGCACACACAAGTACTCTGAAGTTGACATTAAAAAGATGCTTGAATTTCTGATAGACAACATCTATGTAGTTTTTGGAAATCAAGTCTTCCAACAATCTGTTGGAATTCCCAAATGGGTACCAATTGTGCCCCATTGTTAGCAGACCTATTTTTGTATTCTTATGAAGCAGAATTTATTCAAAAACTTGTACGTGAAAAAAATAAATCACTCGCTGTGGCCTTCAACTCAACCTTTAGGTATATCGACGACGTATTATCAATTAACAATCGTTATTTCCATACTTACGTCGACTCGATATATCCCAGTGAACTTGAAATAAAAGATACCACAGAGTCAGCGTCATCTGTTTCATATTTGGATATTTTACTGGAAATGGACATTGATGGTAACATAACAACAATACTTTATGATAAACGCGATGACTTCAATTTTTCAATAGTCAACTTTCCCTACTTATGTAGCAATATACCTTCATCACCTGCATATGGTGTTTTTGTCTCTCAGTTAATTCGATACGCAAGGGCATGCTCTTCGTATGAACAGTTTCTAAGACGAGGCAAGCTACTGACAAACAAGTTGATAAAACAGGACTATCAACAGTCTCGTTTAAAGTCATCTTTTCGTAAGTTCTATGGTCGATACGACGACCTTGTCAGCAAATACAATCTTCCACTGAGTCGCATGCTGACTGACATTTTTTTTATACTAATTGTTAGACCATAATTAATTATCTAATTGTCTACGGACTTTTGCGATTTTTTTCCGATTACGACAAAGAGCACACGGCGGGTGTAACCGGTCAGCAGAGGATGCTCACTCCTCCTAGGCACCTGATCCTAACTCTATCTTGGAGGTCCGTGTTGCTCTGCTTTGAATTTGTATTTCGTTTTATGAATTTTTGAGATGGTTGACGGTTTGTTATTGTCATTTTTTCATCTGTACAAATTGTTATCTTTAAATTAATGATTAAATGATGTACGACTGAACACTTAGACTCCATTCTACTTAAATATCGACAGGTAAACTTTGATCCATGTCATAACATCACGTTCAATTTTGAGACATTTTTCGGATTCATGAAAACAGTTATTTATTATCTCAATATCATTCATTTACGGTGTATATTTTCCTTATGTTAGCTTTGAAAATCTGTGACGTTCAATTTTCCATAACACACACGGCATAAGAGCACAAGTAAACGTCGCTACGCGTTTTTTTAAAAGATTTAATTTTGTAAATTAACAGAAACTTACAAAACCATTTTGATACGCACATTTCAAAAATAATCGTTATATCATATCTTTTAGATCTTAAAATTAGAGTTTTCCTGGCAACGTTTCTGGCGCTATATCTTTAGCAGCGGAAGTGCACTAAATAGCATGTTTTATGGGTATGCCATCAATTATTCATATCCTCGACAAACACCGTACATAAAATGGCTTTAAAGCGATGAGACAGAAATATGTATTACAAATAAATATCACAATAAATATAAATAAAAGCAAACGCGCAGTGTTAAATTTGTCTGCACGGCGTGGTTGCTATAGGACCGACGATATCGAAAATAAAGATTCAATTCTTAAATAATTACAAGCAATGCACACTACTTGAATGTAATTTGTTTGGGGTTTTTTTCAAAACGCTCAAATATTAGCAGTTTTAGTTTTGTTATCCTTTTTAGACGCAAAACCATAGTTTGATTTTTACCAAACGTAGATAGTAATCTGCATCCGACAAACTGATTACAGGTCTCGTGTACAGAACAGTTGCACTTTGAGATACATCCTGGTCCATAGGATCCTGTGGGGCATGGAATACCACAGTCCTCTCCGTAAAATCCAATGCATTCTTTAAAAAAACGAAAACATTCTATTTTTAGCTACTGTCCACTGGTATATATGTAATATTTTTTTATGACAGGGAAAGTTTAAAACAAAAGTTAGAAATAGTTTCCTTTTAATGTTCCCAAAAAATGTAACACCGTAATTAGCGTTTTGTCGCTTGAGAATCATGTGTGCTTATATTAATGACTTATATTATGATCTTTTGAGTACTTAAAATGCATATGAATATACCGAAAGAAAATATACAAAGTTAAGGTATTTTTAATACAAAACAATAATTTTACTTATCATAAAAATTATATTCTAAATCAGTACTTCGCGTGTTTCTATGTGATGTACGTAATGCAAATGTAATGCGAAAATTATTTTTAAACCTTTAAGATATTAGAAATCCTTCTAACCATTGGTTAGAATTTAATAATTAGATTCAATTTTGGTAGATTATGTTGTGACTATATGTGGTAGTTGTCACAATTTTCGGGAAACCAATGGATATTAAGTAGACAAAGTTAACAAACCGAAGGGAAACGGTTCTTGATGAGTACAATGTTCTTAGATTTCTCTAAAAATGGTTTTATTTGCTTTTTAATACCTGTAGCCACTGTAGAAGGCGTTTAATGTTCGTTTTCTTCGAAAAAAGACGTGATATTTTTGAAATTCCTACGTCAGTGTATACAGTTGGTTTTGGAGTTTCGTTACATATTCACGACGCTGTTTTCTCTACACTGTAATTTCAGTTATGAGAAAGTTCATTGTCATTGACATTAAAAAGATTCCTTTTTCAAATATTTTTTTTCTATAAGTTGAGGATTTAAGCTGTGATAAAGCGATGTCTTTCAACATTTTGGTATTGACATAAAATGTAAATAAAAATTGCAACTTAAATGCTCTCGTTTTTATTCAATCTGATGGAGTTTTGTTCGTTTTGGATGTTGTTGAATGTATTTGCTAGGGTGACCTTCACTCCGATATATTAGATACTAGGTTAAATTTCAGGACCATTTTCTATGTTGTTTCTTTCTTTTGAAATGTTGTTCGTTTTAATGCTTATGTTGCTTTTCTCTCGTAGAATAGTAATTAACATTTGTTCACAAATAGAAAACGGAGAATCAACGTTTTTGAAACATGTAATGAAGCATATTGTTTCACATGGTGGTCCAGTTGTCCTTTTTGGTGATTAAAAATAAACATTCACATACATACCTAACTGGGTAATTAGATGATTGTAATTATCTTGAGACAAGTAAACTAATATGCTTCAGATGGTAATAAAGCAACTCATTAATTTTTAAGGCGGAATGAAGTGCTTTTTGAAAGTCAAGAAATTGCGCCTTCAAGTTCGAAATCACTTATTTGACTAATGATCTTAAATCACGAGTGATAAACGTTATAGAGAAACTTAAATTAGAATGCTAGGTATTTAAACAGTTAATAATTGTTTTTCTTTTTACGTCAGACATGTTAGAATCAAGTATAACGAAATAAACTCTGTAAAAGCTGTTGTTTTTTAATGTTTGTAAAGCAAATAGTTGAACACAACTCACTGCGTATTTATTATTAAGGTAAACATTTTAGATTGTTGTCTATCTTATTATGCACATTAAAATTCTATTTACGAATAGGTACACATACCTTCACAGATTTCGTTAATTTTTCTATGGCCAGAGCAGCATTTTGTTCGTAAACTAAATAAACAAAAATGTTTGGTACACAAAAATGTTTTGTACATTTGAATTTTCGCTACGTTTTCAAAAAGGACAAAATATGTGAAACGATGATCGCACATGAAAACTTACGTGTCGTCTTTGCATTCTGCGGCTGTGGACAATGAAATGATGGCTATCAAATACACAAAATGTGTACACACAAAGAGTTGATTAAGACCTGTTATCATTTTTGTCCATTTGTATTTGTTAATACATATGAAATTAACTATGCACTTATACCGAAATGTAAAATTTCAAAATGTGCTGAACTTCCGCGACAGTCACATAAAGAGAAATAGAGAGGAAACAAATAACGAGTTCTTTAAAACACTCTAATAATTACTAATGATAACCGTTAAAATGTGTATTACATAGCTTGACTTTTTTTCGGGGAATATCGTGCATTTATTAATTAAAATTCTACAGTTTTTGGTGGTTAATATCCTCAACAGATGTCTACATAAGGAATTTGGTGTTAAATTTAAAGGGGCATGCTTACGATTTTGGTCAAATTCTATTTTCCTGTTTTTATTATTTACAATGCTTTAGGGATGCATTTATAATGATCAAATGGAATTTGAGAGGAACTCGTAGAGTTAAAAGCAAGCTACAGTGCTCACAATTATCTGTCCTGTAAACAAGGCTCGTGCCCTGTTTTTGTTTACATAGGTTCAATATATCAATTAAAAATCTTTTTCAAGCCGATTTGTATATCTTCTTATTCAATTTAAGCATAAATAAACAGTTTCTTACGTTCAATACATTCATTTTTAGTCTAAAACTGGAATTTTCAGTTCAACATTCAAAATGTAAACAAAATTGTAAGCTGTGTAATTCGCTTATAACTCAACGAATGACACTCACATTTTGGTTGCCTATTAAAAATGCCTTACTAAAGCATTGAAAACATTAAAATCGGAAAAATAATTTTTGACCAAAATCGTGACCATGCCCCTTTAAGTGCAACCTGATTATTTTGTCACCTTTGTTTCTGTATTGCAATAATCCATTGTAAATAATAGAGGTTTCATGTATAATATAACATAAATAATCCTAAAATCAAACTTGATTTATTTGAAAATTTTATTGAAGAACCTATTAAATGTAAACATTTTTAACTGAAAAACTAATTTGAATATTGTCGGACTTGTAAACTGCAAATGTTATGCAAATATTTCGGAATATTTTTCATATCTTTAGTGTCAATTCTGCACAAATTAATTTAAAAAATCATGTTGCTTTGTATACAAATCCATAGCCTTTGTTAAATTATAACATTTTAAATGAAACTTTCATTTCGTTTGTATATTATTTTGAATTTTATGCTTTCAAGCTTTGTGTTAGATGTTACTTAAAAATGTCTTAAAACCTTAAAAGCTATTAAAGCTAAATAAAAGAATTAACAAAACCAACTTAAGCAATTTCCGTGTTTAAAAATATCTTTAAAACCTTTAAGCACATTTGTTGTATTACAAGACAATTACTTCCATTCAACAATTAATTTGCATATCATCATTTGACTTAAAAAGTGATTATATCATATAAAAGTCATGTGATTTGAAAGTAAATAATGTTATGGATTTCAATTTTTTTCAAACATTTATATAGAAAAAGTCTCTAGAATATTGATACAATACACTTGCAAGTTTTGTGATGTCGCTAAATCTTAAACTGCTAAGAATATATGAACTTCTATCAATGAACACAACTCATGAGCTTTTTTTATTATTTTTTTTTTTGTATGTAAAATGATAAAATTAAGCATTTAACTCTCAGTTCTTCACTCAAAAAAGATATAGACAATGCATGATTTAACGCATAGGTTTGGATCTCTGGGAATCAAATTCCTTTTAATAATTAAATATTTCACTATATAATATATTGAACCTATTCAATTTTACATCAACCCAAAGTCTTAGACGACACCCATTAGTTTGTAAAATGGTATACATGTATCAAGCTTTAACTTAAAGCTTAATGTAAATAAGTTAAATTTTAAGTTTTATTATTGACAATCAAAAATTGTTTGCAAAACAGTACCGTGTTTTATATGTCTTGTTAATTAAAGTAAAACTTCAAATTGAAACATCCTCATCATTGTAAACTTTTCAATCATCATACAAATAAGTCATCAACCCTTTGTGTCGCAAGTGTTGGTCTTTCGTCGAGCTATATTCATCAGAAAACAATCCATCTAACTGAACTTTAGGGAAATGAATATGGTTGTATCCATTACTAAATTGTCCATATGTTGGACCCCTGTCTAAGGGTCCGTCATTACCGTTTACGCGATTTCTGTTATATTTGTTCAATTTAGAATTTCTCTCAGGGTGGTGTGTGTGATCCCTCACACTTCCTGGATTTGTAATTCTTAGCTTCTTTCTCCATTTCATTCTTTTTCTGTGAAAAAGAATGATCGAATTATGAATGTAATTTATAAATGGATTAAACGTGCTAGGATAATGATTTATTTAGTCAATTTTAAAGTTATTTTTTACAAGTTACCAACTAAGTAGCATTGTAAAAGTACTGTGAAATCATTTTAATTTCTTTGGGGCCAATTTTGGTGGATTATGGATGTTTTACTTTATCGTGAAAATGTAATTTCCTGGATGCGTCGGTTTTCAGTCTCAGTGAGAGAAATAACTCTTTCTAAATTTGTTTTTTTGTTTTCTAGATATAAATTCGTGTGAGAGAGCTACCCGCGATTACCAAGGAAATTGAGACATCATGAATTCTAATGATTCCACAGTACATGTAATTAGAAATTAATTTCTTTTAAATATGATGTACCTTTCAATATTAATAAAAGCAAAATATATTACCTTAGTACATAACAAATGCAGAGACACAAAGTCAAACTTTGAATAGCTATGGAACAGATTCCGATCTGCCACAATAAGTTATCTTGCTGAGAAAGCTCCAAATGTTGACCAACATCTTCTAAAAAGCATTTTTAATCAAAAACATCGAGTTCCAAAATAATTATCATATACTATATGAGATTATATCTTGACAATTAACAATAGAAACAGAAATAGAAATTTTAAGAAATAAAATGCTTTGGTTTTGACGATTCATACGTGAGCTAATGCTCACGGAAGTGAGTTTAGAAGACATGGTTTTCTGTAATAAACACTATCTTTCTTAGCGCTTTAAATTAAGCACCACAAACCGCATTTTGATGGGGGGTTATAATTAATATTATTTATAACATCATTAATATATATCAAACAATCTCTATTCTGTTTACTTGTTTTACTACATTTGATTAAATAAAAACACATGTAAAACCCGTGATTTAGGATTCTCCCTTCAAGTTTTTTAGAACAGGTAGGACAACAAAGTAGAGCCATTAACAATTAAAGTTCCTTTATTTACAGACTACATATAAAAATTATATATAAAGCTATGCATTTTTATGAACAAAATACCTGAAAGTGAAGAGCATATTTCCTGTAAGTATATTAAGCAAAATGTGATTTAACCTAAAAGAGTATGGAATTATTTTGTGTCATGTGATACTACTCTGATAGGCAGGAGAGTTTTCTACTTTCACTTTCAGGGCTTGACGTAAACAAACGGATTTTGCGGTAACAAAGAATCTGACATCTAACCACGAAATTCGGACAAAAGAAGAACAACTTGTTTTGCTTCAGTTTGAGGGGTCACTCGTTGCTGAACAAAAATTAGTGAGAATGTTGTGTGACATGATGTACAACTATACTCTGTCCCGAGTTTTTGCTTCCACCACTTTTTGCTTGATATTTCGATAATCATAAATACCTTTGTGCTCAAACTATGTTCATCCACTAATATGAAAAATGTCCAGATTATCTGTTTTGAAACGCCACCTCTACCGCTTCAGGTTTCAATACACATCCCAAAATAGAAAGTCTACGGAGATTTAGCATTGCATCAGCCATTATTAAGCCCGGATGATAACGTTGAAAAATTGTGCGAGGTGTCCCGAGAACTTCCGAATGGAGAAAAGATGTAAACATTTCCCATTATAAATCTCCGTAAGAAATTTGTTTTCGTTCCTGTGAACTTTTATGAGTGAAAAAGGATAATATGTCAATGAAGATATCTTGGATATTTTCCCTTTTATCGATTTCAACAGCATTTCTTTCACAGGTACGTGTATTTTTATTAAAAATCATCAAAAAGTGGTGGAAGCAATAATTAGGGACAGACTATAACATAATTGGCTATGAAGAATGTGTTATTGAACCATACCCATTTATTATTTATTGTATTAGAAATGGAGGCCAATTATAATTATTTAAATTATAACTAAAGCCATGTTAATTACTAATAAATTTCACTGCAATTTTATTATTTGATTTCCTGATTTGTTTGCGCACATTATGTCAACTTAAGTTGGTTTTAATTTAAATCATTATCGTTGATTTCAACTGAACTCATTCATAATGCAATTAACTTAAATCCAATTTATTTGTTACTTTGTTTTTTTATCACATACATCCACGCACGATTATTTTGGAAATTCTATTTTACGACGATGATTGCATATACCAATGTCAATTTATGATGGTTTACAAGTTTACGAATCATTGAGGGTGTTGACTTTTATTTACATTGAAGAATGCCTTTTTGAAATGGACACTAAGAGTTTTCTGTCTTGCATATGATATGAAAAGAAGGTCAACCAAAACAACATGGATGAGATGCACAGAACAGAAACAGTAAGAGATGGGATGAAATAGCTCGGCGTCAGCACGGGCAGCAGCAATAGGCAGATGGAAGCAATGTATTAGGCCCGTGTATGCCAGATAGCAAGGAGATGATAGGTGGGGTGATGATGTAATGAGTTTGCACACTAGTGTACAAACTGCTTTTGACTACTTAGTGTCTCTGGTTTAGGTTAGCATACATAATTGCTATCCTTTACCTAAAAAAATCCATTTAATTATAATCATAAAAAAACTTCCTTTTAAAATGTTATACTTTCTGTCATTTATCACAAGATTTAGGTAATTGCAGTAATATAAAAAACATGTTTCTTCAGCAAACAAAATTGTGGTAAATTCAGGTTGTTTTGTGTAAGATTGAACAGTTTACTAGTATATATGTGTTCAATTATCTTTGTTGCCATTTTTCGGTTGAACTGTCGAATTATATGAACATATTTGACGGGATTCATGCGTTGACGAAAGCACAATAAGCGACCCATATAAGGAACATGTAGTCTTTAAAAATAACCAAAATACAATGTATGCAACAAAAAACAAACAAACTTCCTATGTTGAAATAGCAAATGTTAATGTGTATTCTATTACCACATCTGCTTTCTCACTTCCTATTATTTACAACCACTTATACATTAATTTAAAAAATATATTTTTCGTAAATCAGTGAGTATATAGAAGACTTTAAGATAAGATGGAGTTTATCTGCATTTAACGAGGAACATGATATATTTGTTGAATGTAATGGTTTCTTGAAGTTTGAACTTTTTAAAACCTAAATCAATTTTTTGCAAACAAATGTCTCACAAAATTCTTTAAATTTTCTAAAGAAACCAATCTAATGAGAAAGTAAATAAATATTGAGAAACATATGGAATAGTATCATTAACAGATCTTACCACATGTGTAGTTTGATATACAGCCAACAAACTGATTACAAGTCCCATTTTCTGAACAGTTACACATTGCCCTACATCTTGCTCCATAGAAATTTGGTGGACAGGGAGTACTGCAGTTTTCACCATAGAATCCAATGCATTCTTTTAACATACGCAAAAAAGAAACTTTCAAGAAAAGAAAATATACTTCTAATTAATAGTGATTTTGAAAATTCGAAAACAATATTCATAAATTATTTTTAAATATACCTTTACATGTTCCATTCATTTCTCGAAAGTCAGAACAGCATCTTCAAAACAGTAAAAAATATGTTTATTTATTTTCTAAAAACAATCTTTGAAAAAACATATGGTTTTAGGGAAAGAAGTAAATTATAAACTTAAATTATCACTGATTTTCTTCACATACGAGTTTGGTATTGATACAAAGAATTTACTTAAAAGGTGCTACATGTAACTTACTTGTTCTCTCCGCATTCTCGGGTTCTGGATAATTCAATGGATATCATCAACAGAATTATGCAAGAAAATATGTACAGTGGATGCAGGTGCATCATATTCATCACCATAGGAATATGTCCGTTTTTATGTTCGTGTGCATAGTATATACTTGTTTTCCAAGTGGAATGATTAAATATAATAAATATATATCGAACATTTCACAAAAAGGAAACGATTTTAATGCGGAAAAGATGGGATTTGAATCATTTAAATTTTGATAATTGTGTATATCTTTGCCTGTTACATTCTCCTAATGCAATTTAGGTGTTCTAAGCTTAAAGGAAAGTTTTAATAAATGAAAAGTCAGACATTGGCTATTGGCAGTGGAAAGGGTAAAAAAAAAAGACGTTTATGCAAAACGAACCATTTTTTAAAAACATACTTGAATACGAACAAGACCAGCTTAAAACAAAAACAACAGCCTCTTTTGCAAAATCAATAGACACCGATGCAAAACAAACGATCACCGATGCAAAATCAACGGTCATGGACTGAATAAACGCTAGATGGCTTGCTAAGAGATATCAGGAGAAATCGTGCCCTGGAGAAAGAGTAACGCGGGAAAAAACGTACCTTTAAATAGGAGTGCATTTTTTTAGAGAGAAAAGGTTCAATGTACTTTGGAGAAATCGTAACAAGAATTAAAATACTTATAAAAACTCTTCTTACGGAATAAATACGTGCATGTAACTTTTTGAATAAATAATTAAATCAGTTTTGCTTGTATCATTGTTGACATAATCACGTACATTAAATAACTACACAATTCTTAAAACCTTGACAAGCAAAAAAAGGATTAATTCGCAAATCAGGAAAATCATCATCCGTTGGGAGTGGGGGAGGGGTTAAACGGGAGTATGTGTTTACATTTAACTTTATTTTCACTGTTTATATCATTTTTTCGCTTTCAGGTTTACATGCTACGGAACTTTTTCCGAGGCTTAATCCTTGATAATTCGTTTTTTATACGTAAATTTAAGAAAAATGTATTCTGCGAGACATAGTGGGAGAGGACAGCCCCCTCGCCATGCTTCCCGCCCTGCTCCCCTCACCTACCCCCTCCCCCGCTACCTGCCTGCAATAAATAATTTTGTGTTTACTGTGACACTTGAAAAATGCAGAGGTCGGTAGTCGTTTTATTAAATTTAATAAAAACTCCGCAAACTTATGACAATATTCCGCGAGGTCGGGAGTCGGTGGTACGAGCGCCTTGACCGTTGCTCTTCAACTGCCGAACTATTGAACATGGCCAACAATTACATATAGACAACAAAACACCGTTTAACAATATAGAATTATAAAATAGTAAATATATAGAGTTACTACAATTAACAGACTACTTAGATAAACTAGAGTCAATTAAGAGTGTCCAGATAAAATTCACTTAACGCAAGTGACAGGGGGATGGTGTTATGTCCAAGGGGTACAGTTCATACAGTGACATTACAGACGAACAAGCGTCGCATGAGCAGTTAATATATTAAGTGAAATCGTTTAAAAATATGATAGTTTTGATTGCATTATAATTGGAGAATTTAAAGATTAATATGATGGTGAGAATACTGAGTAAGTAAGTGAGAAAGTAATTTTATTTATTATAGTTACATGTCCATATTATGTATGATTGTATCGTATAATACAAATTTTAATCAATTACTTATATATGTACATTAATATTGGGCTTCCGGTCCATTGGGCTTATAGGTCACCTTTGTTTACATCAACAGTTATAAATCATCACGAGTTATACAAGTGTAAAAATTATATTGGGGTTAGGGTATATATAAAAGTATAATGTTATCAAGGCGAATATCAACTAAAAATAAATTAACTACAAAGAAATTTGTATGTCTAGAATGGTTAAGTGATGCTTTTTTATGTTTTACTAAACTTTGAAAGTCAAAAATCAAATCAAATTACAAACGAAATACAGAGCTTTGTTATGTAAATAAGCTACAGCGCCCCCCCCCCCCCCCCCCCACTGAGAAAATCAAATTTCCTAAATTTACATACATTACATAGCTCGGACTTCAACTCCAACCCTGGCAAACCTAAATATCCCTCGGAACCCAACCCCTTCCCCTCTTTCTGGAAAAAAAATTCTGGATCCGCCCATGAAAACGTTCCTTTAAGTCAAGGGCACGTTTTCTCCAGGTTACGTTTTTCTTCAGAGAACGATTTCTCCTGATACCTCTTTGCACGCCATCTAGGGTTTATTCAGTGCATGACTGTTAGTTTTGCATCGGTGATAGTTTGTTTAGCATCGGTGTCTGTTGATTTTGCAATTGAAGCTGTTGGTTTTGTTTTAAGCTGGTCTGTTTCGTATTTTAGTATGTTTTTAAAAATTAGTTGTTTGATTTGCATAAACGTCTTTTTTACCCTTTCCGCCGCCCATAATTACCTGGAATACAAATTTTCAATATGATTACGTAAGTGTGCAGCAATACAGTGTCATTATGTAATGGCACTAGATCAATAACTTGAAAGAAATACAATTTATAAGAGTGAATTGACCACTATCCAATTGTTTCTAACTCAGGGTCAGTAAGGAGATGGTTCCCTGTCTTTGTTCAGACTTTAAACTTCGCTCAAAGACCTTTTACACTCTGCTCTAGTCTAGACTAGCAATGTGCCCTTTTCACGGCAACAGTTATTTGTGTTATTTAAAGATACACGATAACTAAAAAAGGGGTATAACTATTTGATTATGACAACGGAAATAACATAAAATGTTTGGAATTTGATAATGCGGAAGGTTTCAACAAAGTAGGTCATCACATATCAGTTTACAAGTCGTTAAAATTCATCCGGAAATTGTACATGTAATCAATCCGAGTTGTTTTGGACATCGATTTGAGTGTCACGTGATTGCGATTGCTGTCTAAAAATAATTACAGTGGGATTGACACACTGAGAAAAGAATTAACATTTGAAGTTATTCAATGTACCATTGACCATTTCTAAATATCGGCAGGCTGAGTTTGTATTCTGTAACAGAAGACTAGGTGGGGTTTTAAATACACAAAAAGAAACCCATGGGCCACATCGCTCACATGAGGAACAATAGGTATGATAAAATCAGCTTAATAAAGTCATAATACAAACTATCTGGACAATGTATGAGAAAACATGTAGATCCTGTATAAATAAAATCCATTTCCCCTGGATATTCTTATGTTTATAATCATTAGTCCCTTTTCTAACAGGATGATTTTATAGTCATATCACATGTTGAGTATTGCAGTTCTTAAAAAAAATGATCCTTAACAATTGTTTATACATGTATCTGGGATATAAACCTACATCAAACCCTGAACCTTCTTGCGAGGCCGAATAATTATCCTGGGGCCAAAGTCTTAACAATTAAAAAGAATCATTTGGCTGATTAGTTTCTGAGAAGATTTTTAGATTTACTCTATATATTCCTATGTAAAACTTTGACCTCCCAATTGTGGCCAAACCCTACCCCCGGGGGTCATTTTTATTTTCACAACTTTGAATCTACACTACCTGAGGATGCTTCCACACAAGTTTCAGCTTTCCCGGCTGATTAGTTTTTGAGAAGAAGATTTTTATAGATTTACTCTATATTCCTATGTAAAACTTTGACCCCCCCCCCCATTGTGGCCCCACCCTAACCCTAAGGGTTCATGGTTTTCACAACTGAGAATCTACACTACCTGAGGATGCTACCATACGAGTTTCAGCTTTCCTGGCTTAATGGTTCTTGAGAAGAAGATTTTTTGAAAATTTCTCAAAAATATTATTAATTTCTAATTACAGCTTACTCCACTTATATTGAAGTCGCTTATTTTGAAATAAGAATAAATCCCCAGTTTTAGCCTCTTAATTTCTTTGCATTAAAATAAAGGTTATAATGAAATCGGCTATTTTGAAAAATCGCTTATATTGAAGCCACGGATCGATCCCCAGAGGTGATAATGAGTTGTTTTTATAACGGTTATATTGAAGTACTCCCTGGCGGCTATCGTCACGGTTGGTGACAGTAATTATACCTGACTGACCAGTTGATATACAAAGGTGTGAATTTATAAGTTCTCACCTTATGTGTTTCGGGTTTGTTCTTCTTTATTTCAGATCGTAATTGAACTTTTACAAAATGGCGGCTTCATGTCAGTCGATTTCGCTTATATTGAATTACGGATATATTAAAATAATTTGAATGGTCCCCTGAATTTCAATATATCCGGAGTAGGCTGTATATCCCCTTGAAAAAGGGCATGACCCTAATTTTCACAACTTTGAATCCCCTTTGCCTAAGGATGATTTGTGCCAAGTTTGGTTAAATTGGCCCAGTAGTTCTTGAGAAGATGTTGAAAATGTGAAAAGTTTACGGACAGACAGACAGACAGACGGACAACAGACAAAATGTGATCAGAAAAGCTCACTTGAGCTTTCAGCTCAGGTTAGCTAAAATACAACAACAATTTGTTTCTAATTTTAAGTATATCATTGCTGGTATATTAAAGTGTTATTAAACAAAACTCAAATGTTATAATTTAGACATAATCTATAACAAAGGACATTGCAGGAACAAGATAAAACAGTCTTTATAATGAAGTGTTAACAATGAAACATCAAATCACTACCAGGTATGTCAATCTTGAATCTAACAGAGATATAACATAGACAATAAAAGATCTATTTATTCTACACATGGCCTACTGTCAATATTGATCACCTGACAGCATCAAGACAGTCTAGTTAGGATTTGGGTTCAAATTCTTCAAAAATATTCCTACTTGAAATTTTATTTCTAGTGCTTTACCAATATTCTCATACATCCAGTTACAAACAACCGGTCTGCATTACAATTGTTCTGTTATTTATACATGGCTAAATTTGTCGAAATTGGTTTAGCGTACAACCAAATAAATAGAGAGTCAATTTGATTGAGAAGCTTCTTGAGATTTTACCTCCAGTGGACCTTAAACAGGAGAGACAGACATTGCCCTGTAAATCACTGTCAAGGTGGTGTACTATTTTTTTTAAAAACTTTCAATAGTAATACATACCCGTACACGTAATTCCGGATTTTCGTAATGTTTGCATGTGAGAGTTATCGTTCCTGCGGGACGGTATATAAACTTCCGGTTTGGCTTCGAAGCTAAGAAAAACATGGGAAATTCTATTGTTGTGTCACAAAATGTCACAATTTCAGTGGCAGGGTTGGATCGTTTGGAAAGCATGTAACTTTACATAAACTTCCCAAAGAAGTGTACACAAGACGTGCTTGGATACGCTTGATCAGTAGAAACCGAGCGAAAACTTGCCTCAAAAACAGAAAAAGATAGTCGTAAGAAGGGATCCATCCAAGAGAATATACAGGGGCCCAGAACATGCAGACAATACAATTAATACTAAATGCAAAGCAGGATCCATATTGAATCACCATTCGTGAGTACTACACTGTACATGAAGCATTCAGTTGCATACTAATACTGTGAAAAAATAATGGACTCATCGATTTGCAACCATAATCATTCTGAAGTATGAGAAACATAAACACGCATTTATTGTTTATATGAAGTGATAAAAGGCAACTATTTAATCAACAGTATGGGGGCTCATGGACCACCCCCTTCTCTTCTTAATTTATTAATTACAGTGAGTTGGTTTACATTTAGAATAATGTTTACTGTATCAGAATATCTCCTGGATATTTTTTTATATGATTGGACATACATTGTGACATTTTTTAGCTGACCCAGTTAATCGACTAAACTGCTGAAACTGTTTTATATTAAATATGTAGGTATTCTGCTAGTGAATTGGTTGATTTGACAGCACATGAAGAACCCAGTGGATCAGGAAATATGTCCAAAGAGACTCAAACCTTTTCACAGTCCTTAGTTTTTGTTGGAATAGATACCAACCTTCCGGAGATTACGATTGAGTCTATACAACATCATAATGAGTTGATGATGTTTTACACAGGAATGACTGACAGTGACACTTTTCTCGCAGTATTTCATTCGCTAATGAAACAAGGAGCAGACAAGTTGTCAACAGAGGATTTGGGAACAATGAATAACAATAAGTTAGGTCGTAAAAGAAAACTGAGAAGGGTAGATGATTTTTTGATAGTGATGATGAGACTTAAATTACTGAAAGATCTTGAATTCCGTTTTAAACTGTCTTCAAGTGCTGTGTCAAACATTTTCAATTCCTGGATACATTTTATGTATGAGTGGATGCAATCTCTTGTTGTTTGCAGGAGCGTGAAGTTTTGAAGCTACATGTTCCTAAATGTTTCACAAATTATTCAGACACACGTGTGGTTTTAGACTGCACTGAAATTTTTAGTCCATCTTCTTTAGAAAACAAGTCCCTGACTTTTTCTAATTACAAATCACACAACACACTCAAAGCATTGGTTGGAGGTAGTATGACAGGGGGTGTAGCTTTAATTTCAAAAATCTGGCCAGGATCAGCTTCTGATGTTAAAATTACCAGAAATTGTGGTTTGATACATCTACTTAAAAGAGAAGATGCAGTCATGGTTGACAAAGGTTTTATTCACATTGCTAATGATTTGAAATGCAAAGGTGTTAACATTTATTGTCCGCCTTTTAAATCAGAACTCCAGTTTAGTAGGAGTGAAGTAGAAACTAGTCGTAGAATAGCTTCTGCAAGAATTCATGTAGAACGCAAGATGGAACAGATAAAGAATTTTAGAATTTTACATGGTATTATGCATGTAGCAATAAGTGACTTTGCTGACCAAATATTCTTTGTGTGTGCTGCTCTTACCAACATTCTACCACCCATGGTGTCTGAATAAATTACTGGTATTTACTATTTGAACATGATATGTTTTATACAAAACTAAACTGAATTGTTTTACTTTAATTTTATTTCTTAATTTCACTCTTATATGAACAATATCACATGTGTATATTTTACATATACATGTATATGTACATTTACCTGGTGTATGATGCATGTTTATTCATACTTGTACCAGTATGATGTACATTTGTATGGAAATATTGTGATTTTAATTTTTGATTAATCGACTAAAACTGAACACTACTCATAAAAGGCATTGTCTGCCATATTTCTCTCTTACTCATCACTATCCCTATAATTAACCCCTTGTATAAGCTCTAGACCTCTTTAAACAGTTTAGAGTTCTTCGCTGCACATGTGTCACCTGTGTGGACACCCACTTTGCATTGCCATGTTATTTCGTCAGGATGAAATTATCAAATATTATGCACTTATTTTAAGCAAGGGGAAAAGTAACATCAAATATATCGGTTTTATAACAGTGTGCTTGTATTTATTTATGAGTAGTGTTCAGCCTTAACAATTGTACACATTTAATTAAAAGTGTCGTATATCAAAGTACCTAATATTTACAGGAATACAATGAATAATGTATATGCATTGCATATCTGATGTAGTACAGATCTTTAAACAATTTATACAAAGAAGACAAGTGTACTAGAACTGTAAACTCTCTCATCACCAATTATTAAAGTTACACTCATGCTTTTTAATTAAGGATGAAAACGTGGTTCACCAATGTCAATATTGTCAAATGAAACATGATATTAAATAAAATATTGAATACATGCAAAGACTATGATTTATCATTTTACACATGTACAAAATAATGCAATTCAAAGGCTCATAAACTTAGTCTTAGTTTTTCAATTTTGGAAAGATCTCTTCAATAAAGAATTTCTTAAGCTTTATGAGTAATGATTCCTAAAAAGAGCTGTCAAATTGGATGGGATCACAAAAAAGTCTTTGATCGTATGAATAACAAAATCATATCTCTCCATTTGACATACACCCATTTGACCCTGAACCTGGGTTTAATATTTATGACTTTTCTTTAACTGAATTGTATTGGTATCATCAATATAACAACAAAATGTGTTATCCTTGCACGCTTCTAAAATAGTATACTGTCTCTATTTAAAAGGACACTTTACTTCCAAAAGATATTTGTGTGTGTCAAATTTCACTAAGCCATCAGGGCTTGCACCTAAGTAAGAGCAATGTGTATACAAAACCAGCCCCATATCTTCAACAATGACATTCTGGTTTTTTTTTAATTTCATGTAAGCTTTGTACCTTTTTTTTGCAATGGGTTTTTGCTTAATACCCCAATGCACAGCACTATTTTCTAAAGGTTTACCCTTACCCAAGAGTCTACATATGATATTTTCTGATTTTGTGGAGTCTTTTTTGATTTAATTTCATGAAAATTTGAAGCTGTTTTTCGAGCTGCTCGAGCTGAAACCCACAAAGGATTGTTATGTTGCCCTTTGGTTCGAACTTCAATTTCATCAACTATTTCTTGACTGCATGTGGATATATAAAAGATAAAAAAATCAGATTGAGACATATTTTCATATTGAACATTTTTTGTAATGCAATATATTTGTCAGAAAGGTGAAGAATGTGGTCTCTTGTCTCTACTTCTTCAAAATGAGCAATATTGAGGTCACTTTGTACATCAATATTGTTATTAGCACATGGGGGAAGAATGTAAAAAAAATATCAGCACGTGAGTTATTTCCAAGTTTTGCACACAATGAGTTTCTAAATTTTATGCTATCTACATTATAATTCAGTTTTTTTTTCTTCTTTACATTTTCTCCAGATAATTTGATCTTTTTGAAACTCATGTCTTGCACAGGCTTTGTATCTTTCTTTCTTTTGCTGGGTCGATTCTACTCACAAGGCTTTTACGTGCATGGAACATCATCGTCTGTCACAGGGCGTCCTTCCAGGGCGAACAGCAATCCAGCAACATGATTACATCCCTCACCAAGGCTGCAAATACATACCATAATCATATACATGGATTCATATCAGCTATGAAAGATTATAACATTTATCAATTTGATAAAATAATGCTATTCACTGAGATATCAAAAATTAAATTGAAGTGTTCATTATTAGAATTATTGTTTTATGAATGCATTCATGGTTAAACAAATAATGAGAGAAATAATCCATTAATATCATAATTTTAATTTGGCATATTTATATCATTTAAGAAAGTGATTTTCATTAAGTTAATACTGGTAATTTATACCCTGCTGGGCACGTGCAACGTGAAAAGGGGGCTTCTTTGTCATTAGGATCCACTGCTCATACATACCCTGCTTCATTTAAGGATAGCAATAATCGCTGTCAGGATTTATCTCATTCATCATAATCTTATGTATGTAGCCCTCTTTGAAAAAATTTAATCCTCTAAAATATTGTCTATAGCACTGCATTTTCTTTGCATCGACAGTCCTGTGGCTACTGTGGATTAAATAATTCTCCACATCTTGAATTTTAATTTTGGAAAACATATCCGATTAACCTTCCCAACCTGAATGCATGTCCTTTGTATCTGGTACAGGTACATCTGAAGTTTGACAAGATTGATGTAGGGGTATTTGACTGGGCGCCGTGCACGAACGATCTTTTATAGCCTTCACTACACTTTGGGCGAGTTCCAACTTGTTGCCACTTACTTTATGTGATTTACTCGCAGGAATGTTTGTATTTGAGATTTCTGATAATTAAGTATGTCTTCCACCGTGGTATTAAATAATAACGGCAATCTGTGCCTTCATTACGAAGTGGTTTCATCGCATCGTTTGGAATATAACGCTCTGCAACTCTTTACCGGAAGTTTACATACCGTCCCGCAGGAGCGATAACTCGTATAAGCAAACATTACGAAAGGAGGGAATTGTATAGGTCAATATTCATATTTAGGTCAAGGTTAAACATCTGCTAAGTATACTCCAAGATCAAGAGATTTCTAAATACCTAGTTATTCTGTAAAATACATATGGAGAGAACACTGCAAATCAGTCTTGTCGACTTTGTACAAATTAAACACTTTGAGGTAGACAATAATGTCATATATCACTGTAATATAAATAATGGTTTTAATTCTCAGTCACATCTGATGAATGGCATAACAAATTAATTTTTTTTGTAATTCTGTTGGTAAATAAGATAACATTCTCAATGGTAGATCTTTTAACTTAGGTTAATTGATTTCAATTAAATTAGATTCAATTATTTTTTTTGTACTCAATTCTGATTTATTTGAATAAAACTGAAGCATAAATTATTAAACTAACTAAAAAAATCATCAACAGCAATCTTTCATTTGAAAAAAAAAAGAGAGAAAATCAAATTATAACAAAATCAAAGTAGAGCAAATAATGTTCAATACTGTATACAGGGAAATATTCGCCCCGTTTTATTTTCGCCCCTTTCACCCTTGTTGTCATCGGGCGAATTTAAAACTGGGCGAATTCCAATGTCTCCGATTATCTCTCTTTTAAAACAACTGTGTCTGGGTGACTTCAAGACAGGGCGAAACTGTTTTCAAATGTAAAAGGGCGAAAATTACTTGTGCCAAAATAACCCTGTATACAGTAGTTTGTATCTTGTGTTTAAAGATTACATGGAAGCATCTGTGAAAATGTGTTGTGTAAATTTCATTGCTAAAATAACAAATGGGCCTCAATCTTCAAAATGTATATACTGTTTGTACAATCTATTATAAAAACAATTTTAAAAAAAACAAAAAAATACTCAATGGCTTTCAAGTTTTAACAGATCAGCACTTGTTGGGCTACTGGCAGATTCATTCAAAACAGACAATAATATGGGTTTTGATGACACAAAATACATAAATATTTGACAAATTACAGTTAAAACAAAACCATATGCCCTTTCAAATTGATCATTTCATCCACATATTATTGAAGAATGTGAAATTCAAGTTGAAATATGAGGAAAAAAATGACATGTACTTTATTTATTTATTTAAGTTAAAAAAATGATAAAGGAAATAGTAGGTAGGGTACCTAAAAGTTGAATTTTTTTACCTTAGTACATAACAAATGCAGAGACACAAAGTCAATCTTTGAATAGCTGTGGAACAGATTCCGATCTGCCACAATAAGTTATCTTGCTGAGAAAGCTCCAAATGTTGACCAACATCTTCTAAAAAGCATTTTCAATCGAAAACATGGAGTTCCAAAATATTTATCATACTACTATATGAGATCATATCTTGACAATTAACAATAGAAACAGAAATAGAAATTTTAAGAAATAAAATACTTTGGTTTTGACGATTCATACGTGAGATAGTGCTCACGGAAGTGAGTTTAGTAGACATGGTTTTCTGTAATAAACACTATCTTTCTTAGCGCTTTAAATTAAGCACCACAAACCGCATTTTAATGGGAGTTTTAATTATTATTGTTATTTATTACATCATTCATAAATATCAATCAATCTCTATTCTGTTTACTTGTTTTACTACATTTGATTAAATAATTATAAAAACACATGTAAAACCAGTGATTTAGGATTATCCCTTCAAGTTTTTTAGAACAGTTAGGACAACAAAGTAGTGGCACTAACAATTATAGTTCCTTTATTTCCAGACTACATATAAACATTATATATGAAGCTATGCATTTTTACGAACAGCATACCTGTAAGAAAAGAGCATATTTCCTGTAAGTATATTAAGCAAAATGTGATTTAACCTAAAAGTGTATGGAATTATTTTGTGTCATGTAATACTACTCTGATAGGCAGGAGAGTTTTCTACCTTCACTTTCAGGGGTTGGCGTAAACAGACGACAGATTTTGCGGTAACAAAGAATCTGACATCTAACCACGAAATTCGAACAAAAGAAGAACAACTTGTTTTGCTTCAGTTTGAGGGGTCACTCGTTGCTGAACAAAAATTAGTGAGTATGTTGTGTGACATGATGTACAACTAACATTATTACAGTACCCGCAACGTTATTTTTTACAATCCTATCGTATCGTATCGTGTATCAATCCTATCGTATCGTGCGTGTATACTGTTTTATCGTGCGTTAATGCTATCGTATCGTGCGTGTATACTGTTCTATCGTGCGTTAATCCTATCCTATCGTGCGTTAATCCTATCAGGTTTATCGTTCAATTTTAACAGTTTTTCCGTTTATCCTATCGTGTTAATCGTTTCGTGCCTTTTCATAAGCAAGTAAATTTATTTCAAAGTTGCAAGTCGTTCAGTGCGCCGTATAAGAAAATTTATCGAACAAGAATTGTAAAATCCTATCCAGCATTCTAAAATGATACTAATTTCTTAATTTTTAAGATCAAAGTTAACCAATATTACATGTAAATCATATCTGTAAGCATTTGAAAACAAAATGTAAACTATCGAAGTTCTTAGGAACAAGGTAACTTATTTACCTGTATATCGAATATATTAAATCGTACGCGAAGTCTATACCTGCGTAAACATTAACTTTTATGCAATATAATTCGTTTTTTATGCATCATATTTTACAGAAACAGAAGTATTTATGTTATAATTTATATATAATTAAAACCAGAGTTATGTTATAATCGAACCCGGTTTTTTCCGTGTTATATTTGATTTTGGGCTGAAATGTTCTCGGCAATCGGCTAGGGTGTGTGGTAATGAAAACAATGTTAACAAATCGTACGCGGAATGTATATCTGCGTAAATATTTATTTAACTTGTATGTTATATAATTCGCTTTTAATGCATCATTTTCTTATACAGAAAGAAATGTATTTATGATAGATTTGATATTTACTTTAAACAAGAGTAGGATTTTTATAATTAAACCCGCTTTGTTCTGTGTGATTTGATCTCGGGCTGTAATATTCGCGGCGATGGGCTAGGGTGTTCGGTAATGAAAGCAATGTTAACAATACAGAAAGTTTATTGATCATTTAAGCTCATAATTTTTGTAAAAAAAAATTAACTGGTCATTATTATACATTCTATAAATGATGCAGCGATGATTAACAACGCGGCAATTGTTACTAAAAAGAAATTCCACATAAAGCTTTATTCGTACGTGTTTTTCCCAAATTATGCCATTATCAGGTTATTCATGAAGATCGTTTAAAGCGATTATACGTTTATCATGAACATCGTTTATCCTTTCCTATCGTGTATCAATCCTATCCTATCGTGCGTGTATACTGTTCTATCGTGCGTTAATGCTATCGTATCGTGCGTGTATACTGTTTTATCGTGCGTTAATCCTATCCTATCGTGCGTGAATCCTATCCTATCGTTTATCTTGTAAAAAATAACGTTGCGGGTACTGTATTTATTATTTTTTTATTATTATTTTATTATTTGATTTCCTGATTTGTTTGCGCACATTATGTCAACGTAAGTTGTTTTTAATTTAAATCATTATCTGCGTTTATTTTAACTGACCTCATTCATAATGCAATTACAGTACCCGCAACGTTTTTTATTCACAAGATAAACGATAGGATAGGATTAACGCACGATATGATAGCATTAACGCACGATAGGATAGTATACACGCACGATACGATAGGATTGATACACGATAGGAAAGGATAAACGATGTTAATGATAAACGCAAAACTCATTAAACGATCTTCACCATTGACCTGATAAACGTTTTGTTTGATAAACGAAACATGATAAACAGGATAAACGCAAAAGCGGATCCACGATACCTGATAGATTCTTGTATTTTTAAGAGCTGTTTAAACAAAACGAAATAAATTGCTTTTTAAATACATAAATGTGTACCATTTTAGTTCTATTTATTATTCTTGCTGGCGGCCAAATGTATATTTTAAATCATTTATTCCGTGTTATCGTGCAGTATATAGATACATGAACCGGTTGAGCGCGCGGTTTTACACCAGAGATGTCCAAGATTGATTGAAATGACCAAGAAGATATGCATGCCTCTCGCTGCGCTCTGATATGAACTATTTTCACAAAAATCGATGTTTAAAAAGTAAGCATGATCAAATCTTCATATATATATTATTTTTTAAGTGTAAGACAATCGTACACCTTACATGTATTCATTTTATTAAGTGTTAATTGCAGTTCAGCGTTTCTTAAACCATGAACTACTCTTAAAAAAAGGTATGTCACATGTGTAATGATCAGGTACATGCATGCATACTGTCACCAGACTATTGATCGGGGGTGAACCTAGCCCCCAGACCTCTCTTGCTGCATGTCTACCAACAAGCACAGGTGTTGTATACCCCCTAACAACACAAGAGTTGTCTTCTATCTCCCTACTAATACACTTTATTTTAATACTTATTTCGATAAACAATACATCACAACAGAGTTCTTCTTATTTTATAAAGCAGATTAAAAGGACCACCATCATCATGATCATTCAACTCTCTTAATCCTTTTTTAAATTATCTCAAATTGACAAATGCTATGACAACAACAAATAAATTTAAAATTTATTAAATAAATTCAAATGCTCATAATACCATCCTTCATCATTCAAAGAAATGGGTAAAAAATTTAAACTGAATGGTGTTTTTAAGCACAATACAATCAGAATGAAAAAAATATACAACAGGAAGAATATTAGTTGTGATGTAGATAAACAAAAGCTGTACACATTTCTACCTATTCTTGATTACTAAAGGGAATTTACTGAATTAACATTTTGTTGGATATTTAATTGAAATAATAAATCAATTAGGCAACACCATTATAATTTCTTGTTCGTCGGACCCGCACGCTTGTATTTGAAAAAACTCTACCAATAATATTATTTTTGATTTCCCGCATCCAGTAAATTCTGCCCTGTTTCTGTTTTATTTCCTGTTCATTTTCGTATTTTAAATAGTTTCAATTAAGTTTTTATTCAGAAACAAGTATAAAAAGAAATAGAAATGTCAGCATAAAATTCATGTATGTACCGCCCAAGAATTTTGGCTACAAAAAATAATAGTTTTGTCATTTAATCGCTCACCTGCTTGTATCTTTTTTCATTGGGTGTCTAATAAACGAGAAATTATATTCGTGTGGCCTTACCAACAGAAATCATCAAAAAATTTGAAATGGTAAAATTTGAGAAATATTTTACTGTGTTGCAATAGTTATAACATGATAAACAAAATCACCACACTGAAATTTTTGTGTTCATTCAATGGCATGTCAATGGCATGTCAACTTTTATAACAAGGTAATACTTAATGGATGCCCACACATTCTCTATAGGGTTGAGGTCAGGAGAGGAGGCAGGAGTGGTCATGACATTGTTGAGTATTCCCTTTTCAGTCATCCGATCTCTGGTGGACTTCGATTTGTGCTTGCTATCATTGTCATATCAAATATAAATGTTTAAAATATAATCCCTGCAGTTTGAAATGAAATGACGGGAATCCTTCTTACAAAAGAAACTGTTAAAGCAGTCAAAAAAGCTAGCTTGTAATAATCAGTTGCACATTTCAATTCATGATTAAAAAAAATGAATTGATAATTAAATAATTTTAATATATAATGTTGCATGTATATCCTGCATGTACCTGATACAAGCGATATCCATCTGGAAACCTTTCCTCAACAAATGGAATAAAATTTCTGTCCAGAATATCCTGGTACACCACCGAGTCCATAACACCATTAAATATGCACATGTTTGTTCTTCCCCGGTACGAAATTCCAGCCCAGACATGCACCTTTAAATTGATAAAATAATTATTTTACAAACTTATTGAATTGAAGAATACAAAATAATAAAGTATAAGCATTTGTTTATTAACATTTTACTCACCTTGTATGCATGCTTAGGTTTTGGTCTTCGAGCACAGATTTTCTGAATTTTGGATTCGGGCTGATGAAAGAATAGTTGCCCAGAAGATGACATTTCAACTGTACTTTCATCCACAAAAATGACATTCCTAAAATCCTCTTTATTGTTGAGGGCATCTAAGCACCAACTCTGTC
Organism: Magallana ariakensis; assembly: GCA_020458035.1. Taxonomy (NCBI): domain Eukaryota; kingdom Metazoa; phylum Mollusca; class Bivalvia; order Ostreida; family Ostreidae; genus Magallana; species Magallana ariakensis. The sequence goes on along the minus strand of CM035818.1, from coordinate 49,092,960 downwards.
AAACCTGCAATTCAACAAATAATTCAGTGTTTAACAGTTTTCAAATAGCTTTGTAATTAACTAAAAGGTACCTCACAGACACTACACCATGATAAATTTTTATTTCACTTTTTAAGATAAGTAACATTTAAGATATATATTAAATGAGTATTGGACTTCTGCGCAGCTAAGGATGCCCGAATATAAATTCCTATCGTAAAACGATACTATTTCTATTATAAAAAAAAAATGCTTTAACTGGGCAAGTTTCTTTAAATTTTTATTACATAAATTAACAGCGATATCCAACATTATAATTGATGCATTTGTGTGACATCATATGTTCTTCTTCACATGAAGATATCCTAACAGAGCAAATGATCTATAATGATATAAATTGCATTGGCGCTAGTGATTAATGAGATTAAATCAAAAATAAATTTATGAAAAATCCTTCGATAACATTGATAAGTATTAATGTATTTTGCAATTCTTGCTGGGAGTTCATATAAATATTTCATTTATTTGAAATATTGTCAAAAATGTCGCATCCTCATCGAAATTAGGCAAATGTTGACATTAAAAGCTCGAATTACACAAAATTGGGTCAATTGGTAGGTTTTCCTTAGCATGATTCTCATTGGTACTAATTTTCTCTCAGGAATTCACATAAATTATACCAAGATTGTATTTATCTTTCACTTGCCCCATGATGTATTATTACATGCAAATAAATTGCTCCATTCGTATACATATATAGTTATACTATATAACTGTATAAAATGTACAAACCAGTTTGTTTTTCTTGCCGATCAGCTGACACGTCTTCGACACCACAGTTTTCCATCCTACCTCCGATCGTCGTTTTCTTATCAAACTGGTCGACACATTCAGTCCAAAAACCTCGAACAATTTCCTCTTTACATCTCTGTGGTTAGTTCATTATAAAAGATAAAAGCTAAACACAAGCTGACGATTTGGTCATGGCTTATTTATTAATTAGCAATAAGTTTAACAACCGACCTGTCACCCACTTGATGAACAGGTATATGGCTGCACAATAAACGACTTATTTATTAATTAGCAATAAGTTTAACAACCGACCTCAGCCATATGTCCATAAACTTTAAATGGATTTTCTTCAACTTCACGGCACTGTTACAAATCTTCCTCGTTCTTCTGAGTTCCTTTCCCGATTGCCATCGCCGTTTGAAGGCGTACAAACCTTGTCTGCTTATCACAAAACCATAAAAATGTTTCAGTTTTTCGCGAATCACTTCCACCGATAACTCCAAAAGCAAATAACGAACAATCATCATCTTAATTCCCTCCGACATTCTCCGACCTCTCGTATTAACCACCATACTTGCAAGTGATTCCGAAAAATTATTTTTTCGACAAAACCAAAAGCCTACCAAGTACACCTCTGGATTTTACGGTACACTGTACCATAAGTCCAGTGACTTCCGAATGCATTACTGATACACGGAAAGAACGATTAACGCACGATACGGTTACTGACAAACGGAAAACATGATAGGAGAAACGGAAAAACTGATAGGTTAAACGATAAACCCGATAGGATTAACGTACGATAGGATAGCATCAATGCACGATAGGATAGTATACACGCACGACATGATAGTATTTACGCACGATAGGATAGGATAGGATTGTAAAAAATAACGTTGTGGGTACTGTAATAGTCCAATATTTTGTTACTTTGTATTTTAATCACATACATCCATGCACGATTATTTTAGTAATTCTATTTTACGACGATGATTGCATATACATGTACCAATGTCAGTTTATGGTGGTTTACAAGTTTACGAATCATTGAGGGTGTTTACTTTTATTTAAATTGAAGAATGCTTTTTTGAAATGGACACTAAGGGTTTTTTGTCTCGCATATGATGAGGAAAGAAGGTCAACCAAAACAACATTAGGGCCGTTTGTGCCAGATAGCAAGGAGATAATAGGTAAGGTGATGATGTAATGAGTTTGAACACTAGTGTACAAACTACTTTTGACTACTTATTATCTCTGGTTTAGGTTAGGATACATTATTGCCATCTTTACCAAATAAAAGTTCCCTTTAATTATAATCAATAAAAAAACTTCCTTTTAAAATTTTATACTTTCTTTCATTTATCACAAGATTAAGTTTATTGCAGTAATATAAAAAAACATGTTTCTTCAGCAAATAAAATTCTGGTACATGTAAATTCATGTTATTTTGTGTAATATTGAACAGTTTTCTAGTATATGTGTTCAATTATCTTTGTCATTTTTCGGTCGAATTATATGAACATATTTGACGGTAAGTTTACTAAATATTACGGAAATTATCATTTAACAATTAGTAATTGAAAAAGACGTGATTCATGCGTTGACAAATTAAAAGCACAATAAGCGACCCATATAAGAAACCAGTAGCCTTTAGAAATAACAAAAATATGCAACAACAACAAAAACTTCCTATGTTGGAATAGCAAATGAAAATGTGTAATTCTATTACCACCTCTGCTTTCTCACTTCCTGTTATTTACAACCAGTTATACATTAAGTTGAAAAATATTTGTTTTCCTTAATCAATGAGTATATAGAATATACAGTTTAAGATAAAAAGTAGTTTATCTGCATTTGACAAAGAACATGATATATATGTTAAAGGTATTGGTTTCTTGATGTTTGAACTTTTTAAAACCATATTCAATGGTTTTGCAAACATATGTCTCACAGATTTCATTAGATTATTAAAAGAAAGCAAACTAATGAGAAAGTAAACAAATATTACGAAGCATATGGAATAGTATCATTAACAGATCTTACCACATTTGTAGTTTGATATACAGCCAACAAACTGATTACAAGTCTCATTTTCTGAACAGTTACATATTGCCCTACATCTTGATCCATAGAAAGTTGGTGGACAAGGAGTACTGCAGTTTTCAGCATAGAATCCAATGCATTCTTTTAACATACGCAAAAAAGGGACTTTCAAGTAAGAAAATATGCTTTTATTTGATAGTGATTTTGAAAATTTGATAACAATATTTATAAATTATTTCTAAATATACCTGTACATGTTCCATTTATTTCTCGAAAGTCAGAACAGCATCTTTAAAAACAGTAAAAAACAAATTTTTTTTTCTAAATACAATCTTTGAAAAAACATGTGTTTTAGGGAAAAGGTTAAATTATAAACTTAAAATTGTCCCTGATTTTCTTCACATACGAGTATGGTATAGATACAAAGATACTAAAAGGTGCTTACTTACTTGTTCTCTCCGCATTCTCGGGTTCTGGATAATTCAAAGGATTTCATCAACAGAATTAAGCAAGAAAATATGTACCGTAGAAGCAGGCGCATCATATTCATCACCATAGGAATATGTCCGTTTTATGTTCGTGTGCATAGTATATCCTTTTTTTAAAGTGGAATGATTAAATATATTGAATATATATCGAACATTTTATAAAAGGAAAGGATTTTAATGCGGAAAAGATGGGATTTGAATCATTAAAATGTTGATAATTGTGTATATCTTTGCCTGTTACATTCTCTTAATGCAATTGAGGTGTTTTTAGCTTAAAGGAAAGTTTTAATAAATAAAAAAATCAGACATTGCCTATGAGCAGCGAAAAGGGTAAAAAAGACGTTTATGCAAAACGAACAACTAATTTTTAAAAACATACTTGAATACAAAAAAGACCAGCTTAAAACAAAAACAACAGCCTCTTTTGCAAAATCAATAGACATCGATGCAAAACAAACGATCACCGATGCAAAACCAACAGTCATGCACTGAATAAACGCAAAATGGCGTGCTAAGAGGAATGAGGAGAAAGCGTGCCCTGGAGAAAGCGTAACCCGGAAAAAAAGTACCCACAAATAATTTTTCTCAGAGAGAAAAGGCACAATGCACCTTGGTGAAATCGTATCAAGAATTAAAATAATTATAAAAACTGTTTTAATGCAATAAATACGTGCATGTAACTTATTCAATAAACAATTAAATCATTTTTGCTTGTACCATTGTTTACATAATCACGTACATTAAATAATTACACAATACACGCACGTAGCATCGTTTTTGAAAGGGGGCGTGAAACTGAGTGGAATAACAACAGGAACTCCATATGTGTTAATTTGCGGGTTTATTTGTATATGGCATTAAAACAACAGAATGAAACTTTCCGACCCTCCCATGAGGTGCGAAGGTCATGGAAACTTAAGCTTCTACCAGTATAGCCTGTATAAGTTGTGGAACGTGTATATGTCAAAACTTCTATGTGGAAAATACTTCAAACGTGCATAAAATATAGAGCAATATGGCAGTTAGAACAGCATGGCTAGGCTCTTAGCATGAAATTCAGGAATCAGAATGAACAATACAAGTACCCCTATAAACCAATCACATGACCAGATCTAAGTGACCACTCAAATAATTGCTATAAATAGAGTCTACAGGTATACTCCAAAGAGAAGTAACCAATGTAAATAAAAACAAACACAAAATATCAATTTCAATTAATTCAACTAAATTTTTTATTCACCACTCATAAATCATTTTCTATTATGCAATTAAATAAATCAAAGTCTGTAATAGTAAAATTCCTGAAAAGTAACAAATTGATTAGAACATGTCAATAATGATGAGGAAATCAATATTCTGAAATTAAAATATTAAAAACCTATAAAATTTCACTCTACTATAGGCGCATTCTTTAAACCTTGACAAGCAAAGAAAAAGTTTAATTCGTAAATCAGGAAAAAATTTATTTGTTGGGGTGGAGGGAGATAGACAGGAGTATGGGTTAAGATTATCAAGCAAATATTTTGTAACAATCGACCTATAGACCCCTGACTTTTGTGTACACAATTACGTAACTCATCCTTCGAACATTGGCCAAGGATATCCATCGCGTTGGAACTGGCGATCTGCGGTCATCAAATTTACATTATCCTAAACAATGCTTAACCCAATGCTACAAAAATGGATTCATGTAACAAACACCTTATACCCTCTAAATCTGCACATGTTTGATGTTTACGGAACTTTAATTTCTTGATATATATCTATGATAGAACAGAAGAAAGCACAAAACAAACCAAACAAAAACATGGATGTGCGTCGAATTTACTTTATGTACATGTTACCCCCAAAATCCAACCGAATATGCCCCTTTGTCATATTTATTTAAATTAAAATGAAAATAAAAATCGTAGCACCATGATCTTCCGCCTATTTTATAAAAGTATCTCCCGTTTTTTTCAAAATACATAAGTAAACTTTCTCCGAGAGAATTACTTTTAACCTGATAATGAAGAAAAAACTGACATTAAAAATAAGGATTTTGTGTATTATTGCATCGTCGAGAAAAGTAATGTTCATTTCTGTCAATAAGGTTATTTAATTCAAAGTTACATAGCGGTGTCTCTATGAAATAGCACCATCTGGTGTAAAATTTAAACGCTCTCTTTTGCATAAATTCTCCCGCTGATCTTTGATAGCTGATTATTATTTTGAATGTGCAAATCTACACGTATCATTAGATCATATCAGACAACACACACTTCTGTATAGAAATGTTCAGAGATGCCATTAATTTTGACTAATTACTAAATTTTGACAAACTTCCACATAATTAAGAAAGATTAAAATACAGAAGTTTTCTGATAGAAACAGTTATGTGTTTTGTATGCGGGTTCGTTTGAAAAAAAAATACAATTCCTGACATGAATCATGAGTATACGTATATAGCAATGCTTGCTACCTTTTTAAAAATTATACTTGCCATTAAACTTCTCATCGAATTTCTGAAACGATTACACAAACTGTGTTCGACAAATAGTTTACCTAAAACATTTTCAAAACATCTTCCGGTCTTTTTCAAAACATATTTTCATACAAGCTTTCAATCACAACCGTTTTGATAACGAAAGCAGAACTGAAAATTAATTCATTATAATCGTTTGACACCAAATCATATATATTTTCAACTTGCAGCAACAACGAAAGACCTACCCTTTGCTTTGCAACGATCTCTGCTCTAGTTTTATTTATTATAGTTTGCTGTGAATATTATGTACAATTGTGCCGTATACTACAAATTTTAATCAATTACTTGTACATATACATTAATTCATATTGGGCATCCGGCCCATTGGGCCTATATGTCACCTTTGTTTATATCAACAATTAAAGTTCATCACGAGTTATACAAGTGTAAAAATTATATTAGGGTTAAGGTACATATTAGAATATAATGTCACCAAGGCGAATATCAACTGAAAAAAAATTAACTATAAAGAAATTTGTATGAATGGTGAAGTGACGCCTTTTTATGTTTTACTAAACTTTGATAGTCAAAAGTCAAGTTACAAACGAAATACAGAGCTTTGTCATGTAAATAAGCTACGGCGGCCCCCCCTCCTCCCACTGAGAAAATAAAATTTCCTAAATTAAAATAGCAAAATCCAAGCTCGGACCCCCCACTTCAACCCTGGCAAACCTAAATATCACTAGGAACCAAACCCCTCCTCCTCTTCCTGAAAACAAAATCTTGATCCGCCCATGAAAACGTTCCTTTTAGTCAAGGGCACGTTTTCTCCAGGTTACGTTTTTCTTTAGGGTACGATTTCTCCTGATACCACTTTGCAAGCCATCTAGCGTTTATTCAGTGCATGACTGTTCGTTTTGCATTGGTGATCGTTTGTTTTGCATCAGTGTCTATTGATTTTGCAAAATCGGTGTCTGTTGAATATGCAATTGAGGCTGTTGGTCTTGTTTTAAGCTGGTCTGTTTCGTATTTATAACCGCACTTTCTAAAGAAAGATCGGGTATATTGTTGTTGTCCTGTTCCGTCTGTCCGTCCGTCCGTCCGTCTGTCACGTTTTACTTTCTCAAACTGCTCTTACATCGTATAAACTAGCAATCTGAACTCTTGGAGTTTGATTGGGGGTGTCGTGTTGTTTTGTAAAATTGTTTCAAAAATTCTCTGTTAGTCCTGGGGGGTCAGATGATTGGTAAAAAATGACGTTTTTTCACAAAAAACCTTCTTCCTCGAACTCCTCCTACATTTTCAACAATAGACAAATCATATTTTGGAATATGTTTTGGGGTATCCTATAGATGCGCAATAAGGTTTCGGAAATTTCAATTTTGCCCTGGGGGTCATTTGGTTGCTGAAAAATGACGTTTTTTTAACAAAAAATCTGGTTTAAAAAACGTCATTTTTTTTTTTTGCAGTATCCAAATGATCTTCTAGAAAATGATTGGGGGTGTCATTTTGAAGTGTGATCAGGTTTCAGAATTTTTTTTTTCATCACAGGGATCGGTGGGCAACAAAAAATGACGTTTTTTTGCAAAAAAAAGTATGGTTCCCGTAACTCCTCTTACAACTGTTGGAGTAGCTACATCATCCCTTAGGATATGATTGGGGCTGTCCTATAGATGTGCAATAAGGTTTTAAAAATTTAAATTTCATCCAGGGAGTCAAATAGTAGCAGAAAATTGACGTTTAATACTCCTAAAAAAAACCTAGATCCCAGAACTCCTCTTATGATTTAATCAATAGACACATCATGTCTTGGGATATGATAGGGGCTGTCCTATAGATGTGCAATAAGGTTTCAAAAATTTAAATTTCATCCAGGAAGTCAAATAATAGCAAAAAATTGACGTTTATCATTAAAAAAAAATACATCCCAGAACTCCTCTTATGATTTAATGAATAGATACATCATATCTTGTGATATGATAGGGACTGTCCTTTAGATGTGCAATAAGGTTTAAAAATTTTTAATTTCACCCAGGGAGTCAAATAATAGCAGAAAATTGACGTTTATCACTCAAAAAAAAAAAACATAGATCCCAGAACTCCTCTATTGATTCAATGAATAGACATGTCACATCTTGGGATATAATAGGGGCTGTCCTATAGATGTGCAATAAGTTTTGAAATATTAAACTTAATCCTGGTAGTCAAATAGTAGCACAAAATTAACATTATCCCATGTGCGGATCTAGAGATGGGGTCAAAGGGGGGAGGGGGTCCAGATCCCCCCCCCTCCAAAAATCAAATTTCTTTAAAATTGAAACCACCACCCTCCCTGCAAACTCGAAAAACTGTCAACCCCCCCCCCCTTCCCCAGAAAAACTCTCTGGATCTGCGCATGTATCCCTCCTTACACTGTAAATAAAATGACTTTTTTCCTTAAAATAAAACAAGAGGCCAGTGGGCCACATCGCTCACCTGAACAACAGTTCGTTGTAAATTCGATCTCATAGCATATGCTATTTCTATTTTAAACTTTGAATATCTCTATTTAGAATCTACACTAGTTGAGGATGTTTGCGTAGTAATCTCACAAACTGTAGCAATGTAGTTCTTGAGAAGAAGATTTTTAAACATTTTCCCAATATACTTCTATGTTAAACTTTGAACCCCTTCTAGGACCCCAGTGTTGGTCCGGAGTCACGGCCTAACAATCTAGAATTTTCACTATTTGAGGATCCTTGCATAGTTATCTCACAAACTGTAACATTGTAGTTCTCGAAAAGATTTTTAAACTAGAGACGAGCTTGTTGCAAAGCAACGAAGAGGTCTTCCGTTGCAGCTTCCTGTCGGAAAAGGATTGTCAATCAGTCTGATTAAAAGCACCCTCTTCTCCTTACAGGGTCTGACAGGTATTGATAGGGGGTCATCTTCACCCGACCTAAAATTCTGACCAATCAGGGCTTTAGAAAATGTATTGGAAATTTTTAAATAGAGACAGGCAAATTATATCTATCTTGCTTTCTATGTAACCCCCAGAATGAGTATTGAAGAGTTGCACCTCTCATTAACAGATAAAGTCATGTATTTGGTAAATGAGATATATATTTAGGTTGTGTGCAAATATAGAGGTCATGTGAAGATGAATTGTTATCGATACCTAACAGACCCTGATGAGTGTAAGCAGAAGGGTGGTGATTTTAACCAGGCTGGATTGTCAATATGATAAAAGTAAGTTTAGAAAATAAAAAAAAAAACGATGACGGCTTCTCCAACCTGAGGGTGCGCTGTACGAGAGGTGCATAGCGGAAGGGACAAGTCTACGTATAACGTTTGGCCATGCAAGCCCTCAGCATCGTTTTTGATTCGGGGAACAAATTTATCCGAAATGTATTAACAAGCCAATAAAAGAAAAAATTAATCTTCAAAATCTAATTCGTGGTAGTGGTAGTGGTAGGGGAGGGGGGAAGTTGTGAGGCAGCTATAACTTATTTTGTTTAATATAATTTGTTTTCAATTTGCCATAAAAATTTATATTGCCTTCTACTAAAATGTGTTGGGGGAGGGGGGAACAATGCCCCAAAATTCAATTTCCTTTAAGTTAATTTTAGGTGAATTTTGGATGCGAGAAAGGGGGAGAGTGCTCTCAGTGGACTAACTGGCGGTTCTGTGAGCAACCTCACAAATAATTCCTCCCCTCCCCACTAAGAAAAACAAAATCATAACTAAAGTACTTATCTATTAGAAAATAATGGATGCTTCTTTTTCTTATACTGACACTGAACTTGCACAGATGATCAAAGTTCAAGTCGGGACATATGTAAGTACATGTCACAAGCAATCTTTGTGTCAAATTTTAGCTTCTAATCATTTCCATGTATATTACATGTAGATATGACAGACAAGAAAGAAGCATTAATTTTTCAAACGACCTTGAACTTGCAAAACTGACCCTGGGTCAAGTTCATGACACATCCTCAAGTCATCAGCAATCTTTAAATGAAAAAGCAATATCCAATGTTTCTCCTTAAAAACAATATAAAGCAGACACAACTTATGAAATTTCTTCCAATGACCTTGAACTTCACAAAATAACCTTGAAACAAAATCATAACACACACTTAGGTCATAAGCAATCTTTGTGTGAAGTAAGAACTTTCAATGTTTGGATGGCGCCTTGTTTAGAACCCTACAACCCTACATTACAGAAATAATTTGTTCACTTAAGGTCTACTCCGCGCCCTGGCGCCGGAAATCGGTGTCACTAGTGCCTAATTCGGCGCCGGAATCCTCAAGGGATTACCCGTCCCCCGAGGAATCCGGGCTCAACTAATGAGCACAAGTCCTAGTTTGGGCGCAGGACGCCTTGTTTAGAACGCTACATTACAGAAACAATTTGTTCACTTAAGGTCTACTCCGCGCCCTGGCGCCGGAAATCGTTGTCACTAGTGTCTAATTTGGCGCCGGAATCCTCGAGGGTACACCCGTCCCCGAGGAATCCGGGCTCACCTTATGAGCACAAGTCCTAGTTTGGGTGCAAGGCGGCCTAATAATTTCAGTTGTTTAACATCGGGATCGGAAAACGCTTGAAAAATAGTCGATAATTTTAACTAATTTGGAGTTAGTGCTGGCTAGCTTGACTCTGGTAGTGAACTATCATGGTACATGTATTTCAAAGAAACAAGAAATCTGTCGACACTTGCAGTACTTTGGTGATTTCTATGGCGACCGACTGCGTTGCATAATGTAGTCGTATTTCATAACTTCTTAATCCGAGAACAATTTTCCTTTGACTTAAAACTTTTAAGTATAATACATTATTCCGTTCATATCTGTAGAAGTTTAGCGTGTTCAACAGGTTGATTTATTAGCAACATTATCCGATTACGATTTCGCACCTACATGTATAATGTGAAGATGATTGACTTCGAATAATAGCCTTATTGTTTAACAATTAACCACTGTAGTGAAAGCACACTTCGATACTCAATAATATTCGATAACCTTCGATACATTGTTACTGAATTACATAACAATTGATGATCTGCAGCCATAAACATAACCTGGCTGGGGCTATAGATGTTCTCAGCTGTGTGCGCTGAAGCGACACAAGATTTTCGGTCGCACGCTGCGATTGAATTAACACAGACTGACCGAATAAACAAACGGGTGGGAAAGTAAAAATGTTACACATGAGAAGTCGCCAAAAAATGATTTTAGTCAAATCTGATTATCTTTTTGCCAATTAAAAAAAAATTCGAATGCCTCAATTCATGACATCCTTTTATCGTGCCAGCACCTACCGCAAACGTGAAACAGGGAACTTTGATTATAATAAACTACCTTGGGCGCAATCGTATTAATCATTGCTAAATCAACTGTACCTGTAAAATAAATTCATCTTTTCATCTTAAACCAATATCATAGTTGAAATAGTTTTGTTCGTACAAAAGTCTGAAACATGCACGCGTGATAAGGTACATGTAGAAGAACACAAACCTGTCCACTCGCGCGGGATCTCCTCGGCCATGTGCGAGGGATGATCATCATTTAAAAGTTTTAATATTTGTGGGTTGTTTGTTGATTTAAAACAATATTTGTACAGATTTAAAAACATTTTAGACCTACAATCCAATCATTAATTTAAGTCTGACGAAGTTTCCGATTTGTAGTAATATCGCCTTTATAAATTTTCAGAACGTCTTCTTAATTTACACTCTAATGTTTAATTAAATAAAAACAAGATGGACAAACTCTTATATCATGAAGAAATTAAAACAGATCTTGTATTTTATTTACGGGTATATAATCTAAAACAATTCTAGATTTCGCGGCTAAATAAACTCATATATGAGAGACGCAACTCTCGTGTATTAGATAACCGATGACCGCTAGTTAGCCCCGTTGCGACCATGGTGACCGATTTTCTAGGCCGCGGGTGAGGGATAGCTTACGTAACGGTACACACACAGCTCTGATTCAAGGTAGATTTTAAATGCATGCAGTATGAAAACTCAAATGTAATACATAGATTTATTTTAAATCCGTACTTTGTGTTTTACTACAGGAAGAAAAATGTTTTGTTTTCCGATTCTCGTTTTAGGGATTGTGCACTATAAGAACTTAACAAAACTGTCATAAACTCCTAAAAAAAAATCTATTCTAAAAAATATTTCCTGTATAAACCAGCATACTTTCTGTTGTAACTTTATGCCAGTTGCACGCACATAGACTTTCGTTAACTTGCCAAATTAAACGAGGTACATGTTAACATGTACAGCTTTTTACACTCATACAACACAAAACATTGTAACGACCTTTATGAGATCCCAACAAACAACTTTTCCAGCGACAGCCACATCGAAATCCTAACCGTTTTTGAGTTATTAAGCAAAAACTTTCAAGCGCTATTGGCCCTTAATTTTAGGGGCCAGCCCTTTTTTATTGGTGTCAAATGAGAGCCCTTAACATTCTGCACAACTTTTATTCTACACGTCTTAACAAAATATTTTTCGTTTAAAAGATACAAAGAAAAATATGTCTAAATTTTCGCACTTTTTGGAACCCTATTTTTGACCCCCTACCTTTTTCTAAATAAAAAACGTAATCCAAAAACAAAAATCGATGTGCACAACTTCAATGTCTCTGTTATTCAAATTCGTTGGATTCCCATTCCCTGCTATCATAGTCTCGGAGCCTTTGTTTTGGAAACCAAAGGCCCTAAAATTTTTAAAAGGGGAATAACTCGTTAACGGAAGAGGAATTTTAAACTTTATGAAATGTTTTAGATAGTGTTGTGTAGTGTCTATCAGCCCTGAAAATTTGAGCAAAAACCGTTCAGAAATGAGCAAGATATGAAGCCTCAAAGTTCGCGTCTAGGAAGAAAAAAAAAAAGAAAAATAAGAATAATCTTACAAGCACAATAATAGTAAGGTCTTCCGTTGGAAACAAGTTTCCTATACATTTCTATGTTAAACTTTGAACCTCTCTTGGTGCCCCAGTATAAAATCGGTGGTAACGATTTTAACAATTTAGAATCTACAATACCCAATGATGTATTCATAGTAATATCCCATACCGTTGCATTGTAGTTCTTAAGAAGAAGATTTTTAAACATTTTTCTATATATGTTAAACTTTGAGCCCTGCCTGGGGCCCCAGTTTTGGTCCGGGGGTCATGATTTTTACAATTTAGATTCTTCACTATATATACAAGCTTTTTTTAAATATTGGCATTTCTGGTGCAGTGGTTCTTGAGAAGATTTTTAAACATTTTTCCTAAGCATTTCTATGTTAAATTTTAAACCCCGCCTGGGGTCCCAGTTTTGGTCCGGGGGTCATGATTTTATAATTTATAAACTTCACTATATCTACAAGCTTTTGTGTAAATATTGGCATTTCTGGTGCAGTGGTGAGAAGAAGATCTTTAAAGACACACACCTATACTCACTGTTTCGCAATTATCTCCCTTTTAAAAATGGTTTAGCCTTTATTTTAACAATTAAGAATCCCCTTCCTATAAGAATGCTTTGTACCAAGTTTGGATGAAATTGGCCCAGCGGTTTTTGAGAATAAGTCAAAAATGTGAAAAGTTTACAGACGTACAGCTAGACCGACAGATGGACGTACGGACAACGGGTGATCAGATAAAAATCTTGCATTTATTTGATTTAATTGTTGAATGATCTATTAAATTCAAAATATAATTTGGGGTCTTATAAGATTTTATAAACTGTTAAAAAATGTTTTTAAAAAAATCACATTACACCTTGCATAATTGTCAAATGATCTATTGATATTTCTTATTTTCTACCTGGGGATCCATAACTAATATTAAAGTTAAAATTAATAACAATAAATGATTAAAATGAAAAGTTTATCCTACACATCCAACCCAACCCCCCCAACCCCCTAATCAAACCTCAGGTTCTAAAGATTCAGAGTCTTCTTACATTCTTACATGTGTACAATAGCGAATTATAAATCATTTTTTGATTGGTATGATAACTATTTTTCTCTAGATGCTCATTAAAATTTTGGAAATTGCTTTTTAATTTTAAAGATAAACAAAATGTTATATATGTATTCGGGGCAATTGTAAAGTCTCCTAAACAAAGCAGGTTCATTATTAGGCTAGGAATTACATGAGGTCAAACACGTACTACATATGAATAAGATAAAATACTTTATTATTTCCAGTTCTAGAAAGTCAGGGTATCTCCAAGGGGGTATAACCTATATATATATACCATTTGATGCGCAATTTATGACACAAAGAGCAAGAATAAATGTGGTTTAGGGATGGGAATCTCAAAAGTTATCAAAATATCATCATTTCCTATTTCAAGGGGGTGGGGTGGGGGTTTAAAGACAACGCCTGGGGGTCATGTACTTTATACCATTTGATGCATTATAATGACATTAGAAACAATTGAGAATATATATATGGTTTAGTGGTGGGGATCTCAACAGTTTTCAAAATATTTGGTGTTTTCCTGTTCCATGGGGTCAGAACAATCCCATATGGTCATGGTCTATATTCTATTTGATGGATCATAATACATTAAGAAATAAAGACCCTTCCTTCCTATCGAATTTCATATAAACATGATGAGTCTCTACACTTACACATGTAATACACAAATTTAATACAAAATCTAAGTCTGACAAATGAAAAAATAACTTTTATAATTAAAATGACAGAAACTGTACAAATGCAATAGGATAGGTAATGATGATAAGCTTATTTAAATATAAAAAGATGATGATACAGTATGCTGGCAAAGGGAGATCACTTATTTAGAAAGTGAAAGTAAAACTTATACCTAAACCGGTGGCTTATAATATTGTTCTACTAGATGTTTTATGCTTACCTATATTGGTCAACATCATAATGATTATCCAATAAGAGCACAATATGAATCCCGTTTGCTGATCATCACAAAAGAAACGTTTAAGCATGTTAATTAATCCTTTTCTGCATATGGAAAACACATAACGGTATGAACACCACGTGAAACCCATCTAACCGAAGAGCTGGGTAAAACTAGTACCCGCTAATGCGACCTGCAGACCTGTGTTAAGTACGTTAACTTCAGACAAAGATCGGTTATTTGTAACATGCATGTATTTTTATAATTTATTCTTCAAAACCCGCTGCACTATTTTATTAGGTATATAACTATGTAAAGCACACATTTCAGTCTTAAGGTGGTACAGGCACCTGCATATTGTGATGTACTCCCTATTGAAATAAACAATAAAGTATAAATATAATATTTTCCCCCAAAATAATGTTACCTAACAGTGAAGCGCAATGGGTTAGAGCATTAACTTTGTGTCTGTAAGTAGAGAATTCAAATCCTGCTAGGGATTTTCTATTTTTTACTTAAGTTTCAAAAATTTTGAAATCTTATTTTTTTATTATTATTTTTTTTTTTTTTTGCCAAATACATGTACTGTAAAATTTTAAAATTATAAAACATCACCATTTTGATTATAAGGCACTTTTATCCACATAAAGATCAACATGTGTCTTATACCACCTTAAATCAGTAATTATCTTCTGTCCTCGCAGTTTTCCATTGAAAATCATTGTGCAATAAAATTATGTCATTTATATTGCACTGTTTAAAATCTTCTTTGTTGCAACTACATGTAAATGTACAGGCAGGCTTTCATTGTTATCAAAATATTCTGATGTTTATTTTTCCCTGAGGAGTGTGTGCGTGTGTGTGGTTGGGGGGGGGGGGGTCAGAGTAATACATGTAATTGTGGTTGCAGGGGGAGAGGGTTGGGGGGATTAGGGTCTGAGGTGTATTTTTGGTAAATGTACTATATTACGGTAATATACATGAATTTTCAAGGGGGGAGGAGGGTCTAGACCCCTCACTCCAACCCCTTCTCTAAATCCGTGCACACGATGATGTTGGCACACAGAAGCAAATCTAAAGCCGGCAACCGTCGAGGGGAGGAGCATAATTTAATTTTGTTTGAAATAATTATATAGACCATACTTTCAATGACATGAAATGCTAAGCTTTTGGATTAACTTAAAATCCACATGCAAAAAGTTCAACCCCAAATTGTACATAAAGGGCCGCTATGTGTATTATGGGATGGAATCTCAATTTATGAAATTGTAGTTTTTAAAAATTACCGTAAATTGCATGTATCCTTCGTTTTTACTAAAACTGGTACAAAACAGTGTTATTTAGGGGCAATCACTTGGTGCGGGTATTACTGTCTAATGACAGCATCTAGTTTAGTATGTTTTTAAATATTAGTTGTTCGTTTTGCATAAACGTCTTTTTTACCTGGAATCCACATTTTCAATAGGATTACGTAAGTGTGCAGTATTACAGAGTCATTATTAATGGCACTAAATTATTAACTGGAAAAAAATACAGTTTAAAAGAGTGAATTGACCACTCTCCAATTGTTTCTTACTTAAGGTCAGTAAGGAGATGGTTCCCTATATTTGTTCAGACTTTAAACTTCGCTCAATGACCTCTTACGCTTTGCTTTAGACTAGCGATGTGCCTTTTTCACTGCAACAGTTATTTGTGTTATTTAAAGTGACACAAGAACTCAAGAAAAGGTTATTACTCTTTGATTATGACAAAGGAAATAACGAGAAATATTTGGAATTTCATTATACGGAAGGTTTCAACAAAATAGGGTATCACATATCAGTTTACAAATCGTTAAAACTCATCCGGAAATTGCACATTTATCAATCACAGTTGTTTTGGACATTGATTTGAATGTCACATGATTGCGATTGCTGTTTAAAAAATAGTTACAGTGGGACTGGCATTTGAAGTTATTCGATGTACGACTGTAATTTTTTTTTAAAGTTCATCTTTTCATATGATACATCAAATGGATGGAAATCTTGTCAAATTCGTTAGTTGGTAAACCATGTCTCTTTATCTGCTTATAAACATACTCGGACTTTAAAAAACATGAAATCTTGTTATTGATAGTTTATATATTAAGGCCTTTGTATAGCTTTTATTTTTTTAATTACCAAGTTTATGTTGATATGTTAAAAATGCATCTTACTTTCTTATCCGCAACCAAGTTATAATTCATAAATTAAACTCTATTTATAAAAAAAAATATTTTGCAAAAAAACACAAAATTGTTGACTTTACATTTCTCGGTATGCAACATTTCGGATGTACTATTTCGGAGTACGTAGATTCAACTGCAGAATGTACTAAAGTACATATGAAAAAAAGTACGAAAGTGATAGATTAACTAACAAACACAATCAAGCTGCAAAATGTGCATTGTACGAAGAAAAAGGATTGGAAATTAGTATATATAGATCTAGAAGAGTTTATATCCGAGTTTTAAAAGTTACATCATCGGAACAAAATATATTCATACTAAGACTCTTGAACATACACTGTACCTATTCGTATTTATAAGTTTACATGTCATGAGTTGTATCACGATCAAATTGTTAAATTGTGCCAGATGATCTCAAATTAGTCCAGAGTTCAAGATATATACGATATAAAAATAAGAGTATTATGAATGACTGAAGAATAAAAGGTAAGAAAATTAATAATGTAGGGTTGAAATACGCACAATCTAAGGACGTTTATTTTGTTAATTCGGTATGTTGTTCAATCGAGAACTGAGAGTTAATTTGTGTTACTATAGTATCTTACTGTAAATAAACTTCCCCGAAATTCGAAAATTACTTTCGATCGACTTCTTTCAATGAATGGTATTTGCTTGAAATGGTTGTCTATAGCAAGTGGGTTTTTTTTTTAAATTTCAGGTCAGATATAGTGACTGATATTAAAAAAAAAAATAACATCATGTTTCTTTCTTATACCTACCCAAATTATATCTTTAAATAAGAATCATTAAATGTTATTTAGTTTTCATGCAATTATTGCAAAATTTATTAGCATGTAAATGTGTATTAATCACCAAGAAATGCCGTTTATTGAATACATTTATAGTACACCTACATATATTTATCTTTGGATTTGAACGTCATGATGAATATGTACGCCATGAGTTCGAATCCCACTCGGGATTTTTCAATTTTAGCTTTCCAATAAAATTTTAAAACCTATTTTTGGTTAAATATTGTAAAATTTGAAAATTCTAAACCAGTGAAAGTATTTTAATTATATTTTACTTTAACCAATATTAATATCAACAGATGTCCCATACCATCTTAACAATGAATGCCTCAAACAGTTCTGTAGGAAAAAATGACAAACAGTTCTCTGCCCTGACGGGCCTCGAAACTGTTTGATATTTTTCATAAATAACTATTTTCGGCATATATCCATTACATACATGTATGTCTGTGACCGAAGATATTAGAAATATATTAATATAATTTGTTTTTGTAAGGCAATTTACGTCTGTATGTGTTTATGTTTTCCCTGGATGAGTATATGTGTTTCTGCATAATGAATTTATCTTATATGATTGAAGAACTAATCCGAATTAATTTCCATAAAATTCAAAAGATAAACATGAATAGTTTCAAGAAATAACAGATAAAATATTTGAAACTTTTAGTGACGTTATCTTTTGTAAAACCGAGTCCAGTAAATTTCTTATTGTCCTGCAACCCTGCAATAAGTTACATGTAGCTGTCCAAAAAGTTTCTTCTTATTAGACGGCTACAGGTGATATACTTGACTGCTGCAGATAATGGGGTGAGCACAAACTCGCAGAAACACAATAAGGGAGAAAAAACACAACTAATGGTTCCTCCAATCTCACAGGCATTTATCAACTTTCACGTGCAAACTGCAAAGATTTACAATGAAAATTGAAATTTACAGATCCAAAAACGAAGAGAAAATTCTGGTAACGTCAATATAACCTATTGCACGAATTTAAAAAAAAATAAATTTACTCAGTTGGAAGTACTCAATTAACCTCGTCCTTTTGCGTGAAATTGGGCCGGAAAAGAATTTAAAATAAAAGCAGACAATCATGTCCAAGCATTAACATTTTAATCCTACAGAATCACACCATTCTCTACAGTTGTTGTACAAAACTGAACAATGTGCGGAAATTGCGAAATATGCTCACCTTTCGCTTGCTTTTTTCATGACGCGATGTGGACTAAAAATACCTATTCAAAGAACTTTTTGGTTAACTAGACATGCTTCATCGTTTTGACAACTGTTCCTTTATTTAAATCTAGTTTATTTACATATAACCAAAAGCAAAATGATCTGTTTTTGACTTAATGTTTATTGTTAACTTATTTAATATATTGTCAGGTAAATGAAATGAAGATAAACGATCATACAAACTGTTCACAAACAATGAAGAGACTAAATGTTTTAAATAAGTTATAAGCCTCAAATTGCCCATTCTGTCAGATATTGTACCTTCCTCGGCGCTAACGCGGAATGAACAATATGTGACAGAATTGACAGCTTGTCACAATAGATTTGGGATATGCACCCAACAAAACTGATTACAAAAGTCGTTTTCTGAACAATTACATGCTTTTCTACAGCTTGGTCCATAATATTCTAGAGAGCAAGGACTATTGCAGTTTATTCCAATAAATCCAATACATTCTTTCTTCAAACAAAGAATAACATGTATAGATATGATAGGGTTATGAATGATATGGATTTTACATAAACTCCGAAATGAGTTTTTATGATTCCGTAATAAACATCTTTATTCTCTATTTATTTCTCAATCGTGAATACAACATATACAAAAGAAAGTAAATTACGGGACGCATTAACACTGAATTCATTTTAAGAGAATCAACAATAGAATATTTTCTTTTTCAAACATGAGAAAATGTTTAGTTTTACGCAGTCAACAACAGACTAAAAGTCTCAGTGTTTGTATCAAAGTATGGAATTGCCAATGTACACTTTTTCTCTACGTACCTTGTGGGCTCTGGATAATTTAATGGAGATCATCAAACAGAATCATATATGTACATGTGTACAGTAGAAGAAGGTATGTTATGATGATATCCGTTAAAATATGTCCGTGAGCATGAAGACAAAGTTACAACTACATCTGGTTATGATTATATAAAATTAACACACAATGTAATTTTATTGTATATTGGAGATTTTACTATGCATATAAATAAGGAAACTAGTTTTGTCTTATTTGAATATTAATGTTGATATCAAATTTATAATATTTTTGTGTAATATGTATAGGTTGTACATTTTCCGAGTTGCAATCACATATTGCCAATAAGGTGTAACGACCTGTTTAAACATTCCGTGCATGCAATCACACTTGTTTTTAATCCAGTACTGTTTTAGTTGGTATTCTGGTATTATCGTCGGGTATATTGAACCCTAGCAGCGGGTAAAAAAGATTTATGGAAACAAGGTTTCTTTAATTACAGTTCATTAAGTATTTTTACGTTTACCCATCCTAAAATTATGTGTATTAACTAAATTTTTGAGTGAAGCAATATTTGAGCACCAAACAATCGCAAGAATAGTAATGCTTGTTGTTTTCCTAATAATTTTCTGCATGATGAACCATTTCTTGCTTCGACCTTCTGTTCTGCTTTTATTTTTTAATTCAAACGATGAATATTTGGTTATGACTAGTCATAATTGTATATTTTTTAGTAAAAATTAAAATTGACATAAGGACCACTCCCTTTAAAATCAGAGATCAACAAACAACGTATTTAGATTACATAATCGACTTTCAGAAACATGTCGCCTGGATAATTAAAATAAACACCACTTACATGTTTGAAAAACACACATCAAGTTGTGACGTGGCAGTGTCATTGTCAAAAGTATTTTTTAATACTACAAGCATCTTTCAAGAAAATAGTTGACACTCCTCTTAGAACCTAAAGTATTCGAAAGAGAAAGATAATTCACTCTTCGTGGTACCTAGCGTAATTATCAGAGGAAAAGGTACTACTCCAATAAGTACATTGAGTATAATTGCAGAATACGGAGTTGCAATTCTAAAGTATATACTAAGGAAATAATTGCCACTCTTCTCAGTTCCTAAAGTTTTCGACAAAGAAAAAGTAACTCCTACTTTTAGTATATTAATTATCGTTAAAACTTATTTTATTTAGTACCTAAAGTGTATGCTTCTGCAGAGATGCAATATATTTAATTCTTTCTATGATGACATCTGTCTAGAAAAAGGTACAGTTGGTCTGCTACTTTTCATGCTCAATTATAAATGACGTAACAAACAATATTCTTTCTTAATGGATATACTTTTTGTTTTAAATATATAAAAACGCTTAAACTTTTTTTAAAAAATATGTAACACTTTTATAGTGTTAACATAATTGAATTGAAACAAAATATAACAAGCGGCCCATGTATAAATAATGGACATAATAATAAAAATCGTTTACAGTACTAAAACGTTATCTATTCTATGTATATTACTTCCCTAAAAAGTGGAGCTTTGATTAATTTTGTCACAGGATGAAGCTCTGCCATTCAGTCAACTGAATGTTAACTGAATGGTCTGGAAAGGTGACTGAATGGCATAGCTATGTCATTCAGTTACCTTTCAGTTACCTTTTAGTCACCTTTCAGGTGACTGAATGGCAGAGGTTCATCCTGTGACAGAATTAATCAAAGCTCCACTTTTTAGGGAAGTAAGGGTTTTAATAAAATGGAGTCGCAGACCATGTATTTCAATATCATGTATAAAACCTGCTGCACTTTATGCCTATAAAATGCTTATGAAATTAATAATACTGCAAATATGCTACATATACATGTATATATATTACCAAAAAAATAAATAAAATTCATAATAGTTTGAATATGTACTGGACAAAATAAATTATGGATCATATATTTACTCTTAAAAAATATTTTTATAGTGTGAATTTTGTGAGAACAAGGCATCAGTAGTTTTTAAAAAAACTGTCAGTTATATGATTACATACTTGAGTAACACGTGTTTGATTAGTTTTGCGGTAAATTACTTAAGAAAGACAAAGCGTTAAAAAAATGACTGGAACAAAAGGGTTAAAAAAGTATCAAATAAGGTTTTCTTTAGTGAGCTTAAGACAGATAAACCCTTTTTGATCGGAACTGGTGATTTGACGCAATGAAGAGGCATACAAGCATGGACGAACGCTCTAGGGCAGTAGGGATGCTGGAAGCTGGCAAAACACAACGCCACGTTTCATGTTTCCCAAAGCGTAACTAGTCTTTTAATGAACCGATATTTACAGGCAAGAAATTGTCAAAGAAGACCAAATTTGAGACGTCCAAGATGTACGACAGTCCGTGAGGATCGTTATTTGGCTTATGTTGCAAAGAGGCAGCATTTCCAAGTGCTGTTAAGCTTAATACTGAATTTCATAGAGCAACAGGAAGACGGATCTCTACTCAGACAGTTATAAACAGACTCCACCAGGCAAATCTTAAAGCTTGTCGACCAGCCGTTCGCCCCGTATTAAAATTGCAGCATCGCAGAAATCGCCTACAATGGGCAACAGTACACAGAAATTGGCAACAACGTCAATGGAGCTCTGTTCTTTTCTCAGAGGTGTCGCGGTTTTGTGCTGACTTCCATGATGGCAGAAGACTTGTTTGGAGGTCAAAGAAGGAAATATATGCCGATTGTTGCATTTCTGAGCATGACAGATTTGGAGGTGGCTCGGCGATGGTTTTGGGAGGCATTAGTGTTGACTATAAAACTGATTTGCTCGTAATTGAAGGATCCCTGACAGGTTTAAAATACCGAGATGAAATTCTTCATTTAATTCTTAGACCCATTGTAGGTGCTGTTGGGGACGAATTTAATAATGCTCGTATCGTGAACGAGTACTTGGAAAATGAAAAAAATTCAGCGCATGGACTGGCCAATCTTTTTCCAGACATTAAGCCAATTGAACATGCTTGGGACATTCTTCAGCAACGCATTTCAACACGTCTAACACTTCCTCAAAATCGACAAGAGCTCCAGACTGCGTTGCAGGAAGAATGGCAACAGATCCCTCAGGCAAGCCTTACGCGGCTCATGGGCAGTATGGGACGGCGCTGTAGGTTGCCTCACGGGGAGGTCATACAAAATACTGACAAAAAATGTATTGACATGAATTGATCTCAAAATTTCTCACTTTAAAGTCTTTACAAATCACAGGGTTTTTTTAGAGTGAACGTAAGAAACGCTCTGTAACATGTGTTTATACAGTACCCGCAACGTTATTTTTTACAATCCTATCCTATCGTGTCGTGTATCAATCCTATCGTGTCGTGCGTGTATACTGTTCTATCGTGCGTTAATGCTATCGTATCGTGCATGTATACTGTTCTATCGTGCGTTAATCCTATCCTATCGTGCGTTAATCCTATCAGGAATATCGTTTCATTTTTACAGTTTTTCCGTTTATCCTATCTTGTTAATCGTTTCGTGCTTTTTCATAAGCAAGTAAATTTATTTCAAAGTTGCAAGTCGTTCAGTGCGCCGATTAGAAAATTTATCGAACAGGAATTGTAAAATCCTATCCAGAATTCTATCATGATACTGATTTCTTAAGTTTTTTAGATCAAATTTAACCAATATTACATGTAAATTATATCTGTAAGCATTGGAAATAAAAAAAAATAATGTAAACTATCGAAGTTCTTAGGAACAAGGTAACAAATTTACCTGTATATCGAATATATTAAATCGTACGCGAAGTGTATATCTGCGTAAACATTAACTTTTATGCAATATAATTCGTTTTTATGCATCATATTTTACAGAAACAAAAGTATTTATGATATAATTTATATTTAATTAAAACCAGAGTTGTATTTTAATTGAACCCGTTATTTTCCGTGTGATATTTGATTTTGGGATGAAATGTTCGCGGCAATCGGCTAGGATGTGTGGTAATGAAAACAATGTTATCAAATCGTACGCGGAAAGTATATCTGCGCAAATATTTATTTAGCTTTTATGTTATATAATTCATTTTTAATGCATCCTTTTCTTATACAGAAAGAAATGTATTTATGATAGATTTTATATATACTTTAAACAAAAGTTTGATTTTTATAATTGAGCCCGCTATTTTCTGTGTGATTTGATCTCGGGCTGGAATATTCGCGGCGATCGGCTAGGGTGTTCGGTAATGAAAACAATGTTAACAATACAGAAAATTTATTGATCATTTAAGCTCATAATTTTGTTGAAAAAAATTAATTGATCATTTTTATACATTCTATAAATGATGCAGCGATGATTAACAACTCAGCAATTGTTACTAAAAAGAAATTCCACGTAAATCTTTATTCGTATGTGTTCTTTCCCAAATTATGCCAGTATCGGGTTATTCATGAAGATCGTTTAAAGCGATTATACGTTTATCATGAACATCGTTTATCCTTTCCTATCGTGTATCAATCGTATCGTGCGTGTATACTGTACTATCGTGCGTTAATGCTATCGTATCGTGCGTGTATACTGTTCTATCGTGCGTTAATCCTATCCTATCGTGCGTGAATCATATCCTATCGTTTATCTTGTAAAAAATAACGTTGCGGGTACTGTACCAACTCATCACGTTAAATGATTAATTTTCAAATTTGAATATAAAGGCTGATATTATAAGAAAATGTCTATTTTGTTTTCTATTATAGATTACATGTGAAATAGATTTTATTTGAGGATCCTTTACTTTTTTTGTCCAGTATATACCGTGGAATCATTTTTATTCGTGGCGGGGGGGGGGGGTCAATGTTCGTTGGTAACCAACATTTTCCTGGTTCGTGGGGACGTAATTTTGTCGTTAGCAAATTCTATTTCGTAAATCAATATTAAACAACTGGTTGTATAAACGTTCGAGGGGATGTAAATTCGTGGGCAAGGGTCTTACTCACGAAAGCCACGAACATTGGTCCCCAACGAACAATTATGATTCCACAGTATATTACTGTCATAGTAAGAAGTTTACCCTGCGAATTCAGTTTTAGTAATCTGCATTTCACCATAAGAAATAAATCATGAATAATTAGATTTTCCTTTATTCTTAATGCATAATCTTAAATAAAGAGAAATTTAGTATAATGTTTAATACTTTGTTTCTCATTCAAAAGTTATAAAACGTAATGCACTGGATGCAGTTTTGTTAAGCAAATTTCCCTTTTGACCTTAATGGCTGGTGAAATGGACGACATTTTTTGCATTCTCTAATGGAGTTTCAACATTTTTTGTTTTTTCCCTTTCGCTTGTAAAATGAAATGTTTTCTACATTCACTAAAATGTACGAAACAATTTATCCACCAGAATGTGTTTCTTCTTCATTTGTATTACACTTTTCTCTTGATCTGAAAATGATTCTTTTTTGAAGACTTTTATTTATTAACAAATAAGACTTAAAAACATACAATTATAAGCAGAATACATTCAGTAGCTAGATGTTTTATGAAAATATTTATGCATAATATAGATGTTAAAATAAAAGGAGCTAAAAAACAATACATAATACCGACAAAAAAGAAATGAAAATGAAATTACAACTAGTCAAAATAATTTAAATGACATATAAAAATTAACTGTTTGGTCTACATTACAAATTAGTTTTAAAAACCGTACATAATTAAACCACAAAAACGTTTCAAAAAACTATAAACCAAATTTTTCAAACCTTGCAACATTTTCGATGCTGGAGGATGTAAAATTTGTTTGTAAAATTTGTCATTAATCTGATCAAATATGTCATAAGCAAAACGTGTAATCTCATGTTAATATCCACGTGTAAAAAATATATTCTCTGTAATGCATCACTGTTTACAATTTAATGCATTTTACTGATTTTAGGTGAACACTGTAGACCACATGACGCTGCATATATTAGTACCATAGAACCATCACTGTTGAATGGTCACAGCTGGTTGTCCAAATATCGGTAGGTGATGACACCTTTAAATACGTCACTATACATTACATCTAGCTTAAATAATAGAGTATGATAATGTATATGTATAAACATTAGAGCAATGTGCATTTTTACATTGGAGTTACCATTGTATATACATTGCCTATACACTCCGCACGGCCCCGTATGACACTAAGGAATAATGACGTTTCTATAATGTCGTAATATGGGGTTTACCAAAAAAAGACGAATGAAAATGACATACATTATACAAACTACACACAATAGAAGATTATGAAGTTTTGACATGTTTAAAAAAAATGTAAATATTCATATCTAAAAACTCAATGACAAAGTTTGGACAAATTTTACACGTGTTAATAAAACAATTTTTTAAAATTTTCTCAACTAATGTTACTTGAGTGTAAACTAATTTGACTTGGCTAGTACTTAGTTGTTAAACCACCAAGCTACTTAGTTACATATTTTCAATGCTTTTAGATCTGACAGAACTTAGCGTTTTGAAGATTTCATCTCTAAAAATCTTGAACAATGTCGCTATGTAATAATTAATACTACATTGACTTTGAGATATTCTTACTATGTTCATCAAGCTTTTTTAATTCGATTTACTGTTTCAAAGGTGTCATATCTATTCGAAGGGCATTCCAAAATAACCTGATATCTGTCCGTATGACAATAGAGACCATTGGTAATTTCCTCCTCACATGAAGTCCTAAGATGTTTTGACGATTCGTTCCTAGATTCACTCATATTAATGTTGGTTTGACTCGGAGTCATGTCAGTGCTTAGCTAAGTAGATTGTTTGGTTTGCTTTGCTGGCAGGCTACAACTATTCAAAAAATAACATATCTATAAATTTTTAAATCTTGCATGGTTTTTTCTTCTTGTCATTGTCTCAAGTTTAATTAAAATATGAAATATTAATTTGGTATATAAGTAGCCTATATCTATTATAATAAATTATTTTTTTTCAAAATTTTGCCTTTTTCTAAACTACTGTTCAAATTTATGATATGTCAATTATTTTGTTTAAACCTACTAAAGTATAACACAATGATTTCTTTTTATTGATTACTCTTAACCTTCAAAACCCTTACCCCTTCCATCGAAGTGTTTTCAAACAGCAAATCAGGGTTACTGTCTGAGTTATGGTCAGAGCAATGAGTGACCGGAATAAGGAAGTACAATTGCGATATTTTGATTCTGTAACGACAAAAGCAACGACTCAGATCTAAATGTGTTTGTTTTAAAATTGTTTACTCACTTGCCCATTAAAGATTTTTTAATAAAATTGATATTATGTCTTTTCCTTTCGTGCATTATGAGGTCGATTAATCTTAATCACAGCGTTAATGTTGTGTTTTTAGTTTAAAATGAATCCCAAAATTGAATTTTTAATATAGCATTGAATCATGATTTTTTGAAGTATACAGTCTCATAACTGCCGCGATGTGTGCATACAAATTGAGTAACGCGCGTTAGCGCGTTATAAAAAATTTGTATGCACACATCGCGGCAGTTATGAGACTGTATACTTAAAAAAATCGTGATTTAATGCTTATATTTACATTTTTAAACTTCTTGCCTTGTCTGCAAATGTGATACATACCTTAAAATTCCTATCTTATCCTAAGGGTAAGTCAACATTAATGGAAGAGCCACAGTAACAGCCACAAGCGTGAACTTTGATTTTCGCTTGTGACGTTGCAGTTTACAGTGTTCAACGTTTGTGACGTCATAATAAAACTCGACATTTTAACCTTTGACTACTTGTTGCATTTAGAGGCATTTGAAGATCACAGAATTTAATGGAAAAATACAGTAGAATGTAAATATATGGGGTTTATTTTACTTTTTAACTTACAAGAAAAACCAAGAGTGTCAGTAGGGCTTTATTAAATATCCAGATTACGCATAGTCATAATATAGTACATGTACTAAGCCCATAATGATCGCAGGGAAAGAGTTATCAAAAAACAAGTCTAGGTTGGATGACCCACGTAAGCCACAATGCCACCCCCCACCCCCACCCCCGAAAAAAAAAATCTGAATTCCAAAAGAACACATTGTTAGTATGCGTGGCAATACATACAAATATCACAATTCAGTGTTATTGAATTCAAACAATTACATAAACAACCAATAAAGATTGAAACTTTATGCAACACTTGCATGGTTTATATCTGTTGTGTGAGAAGAGTGAACATTATACTAGTATAATGATCTAATAGAAAAGTTATAATTTTGCTAATCACTGCTGTAGAAATGTCAAAATGTCAGTTTATTTAGTTGATATATACGCTATCATACAAAATGTACTAATCATTAATGAGAGGGTTTAGCATACTTACCAAACGCGGAGTTTGGCATACACCCAACAAACTGATTACAAATTTCGTTTACAGAACATTTACATGACTCGAAACATCTCTTTCCATAGAAACCAGTTGGACAGGGAACACTGCAGTCTTTTCCAAAATATCCGATGCATTCTTTTACAATATAAAGTAAACAAATTGTAATGATAGTTTATGTTCAGTGATTGTAAGAATGTTTTTCATTTTCATTTGTGTAATATGTAGGAAATGTTTTAAACAAAACAAACTGGATATATTTTCTTTCAAATTGTGTTACTTATTCCAAGATATGTGTTAATGGAAATCATTGCAAGCATTGATATTTTAAGAAAAAAATTATGAAGCTACTTATTTCAAAATATGTTTAGTTCCCATGTTTAGACAATGTATGTTGCATTGTTAAGTTTATTTTAAGGCAAATACTTACAAAATATTTTATGTAGTCAGATCAATAATGATCTAATGAAACAGTACTATTTTTTTATTGCTTGTTTTGCTTGTTTCTGATATTTCTGTTTACACTACTAATGAAAAGAAACTCGTCTTTCATTGGTGCTCAAATGGTCTGAATAAGCGAAACAAAAAGCTCTGATTCCTAAAATCGGTTTTAAAGCATTTTTTAATGACAATGTTTCGCGGGGGTGTAAAGGAAAGATAAGTGTTATATTCAAAACCGTGAGATTAAATAACTATTTTGAATCAGATCAAAATATTAGTATTATCCTTTGAAATAGATGTAAATGCAATAAAATCGGGTACAACATCACTGCCAAATCGGTGCATTATCATTATAAATAGTTTACGTACATGTATATTCCTTAACGTAATTATGTTCTTTTTTAAACATGCAAAAGATTTGCTAGGTTTATGTAGTAAATTGAATTTCGGGTCGTAAAGGGTGTATTACGTTAGTCCGGAAATCACGTCATTCTGCTAGGAAAAACGTTTAACATTCAAATTTAAGGATGACGGACCCAATTCAAGATTTCGCACCTCTGCGCAGAAACCGAGCATATGCTATAAATATGACTGTCGTAATTACGTACATCAGAATAAGAGAAAATAATAAAGTTTTCATTATAATAAACATAATTTGTGATGCCAAAATATTTTAAGTGGAGAAAAATTAAGAAGAAAAAAAATTAGTCCGAATTTCCTCTGTTTGCGACATGTCCGTTATATTTCCACAGTTTATAAATCATACAACGCTGAAAGGCAGTTTATAGTCTTATATTCTGCTAGATATTAAATTTATACATTAACTGAACAATATTTATATATACAGCAGTTAATGTAACGTTAGGCAATAAATAATTATGTCCTTTTTTTCAATGATATTTCTGAAGAAAAATGAACAATGCCGTGAACTTTGACACAACCCCTCAAAAAATTTAGGTCGATGACCTACATTTTTTTTCTGTTCATCGGTAAGCTAATTGACTTCTTAATATTACAATTTAATTAGAGTAAAAAATCTATTGCAGAATTTTTAAAATATCAGTTTTTATACCACACCCCAGAAAATTCCTATTACTTTCTATTATATCTGCCGATTTTTGTACCCACATTTTGTAACGCCCCTATTAAAAAAAGGAAGTCGATGATCATGTAATTTTTTTTATTGATTTTCACTCACCATTAACTAATGAACATTATATAAAAATTTGAATAAAAAATCTATTGTAGAAATGAATTGGGTCCGCCGTCCTTAATAAACAACAAGTGCTACAAATTATTAAAACATGTTGTTCTAAATCTAACTTTGAGTGATAAACTTTCTAAGTAGCAGAATTTTCATCATGCTAATTCAGACCCTGGTTGTTTTTCCAGATATAGAGTTTCTTGAACAGTTCACGGTATGTTGGTATTTGACTGTATTTGCTTAAGGTGGTTCTGGAATATCATTTTATTAAATGTTTTTTTCTAACATTCCAATTTCGACTGATCATAAAGTCTTTCAGATCTATCATGTGAAGAGTTCAATGTAAAATATCTCCATTTTTTTAGTCAAGTTTAATTTAAGTATGTAAACTTAACACCTATTGGTTATATAACGTTTCGTAACGCAAGCAATTGAATTCTTCTCACTGAGTACTTACCAACTAGGTAAACATTTAACGTTTGCTAATTCAATGATCTCCACTAGAACACCGTCGGTTATTATACATGTATATCCAATAGTTTTAAAATCTCAATGAATACATGTATTTCCTGTCGTATTACGCCATATACACGAATAACTCTACCTGAGTAGGATCTTTTAAAACATCGTTTAATAAATTCTGGAATACATGCATTTCCTACCTTTTAATAATTACTATTATGTTACAAATATTTCAAACACATCAATCCTTTTAACGTAATTTTGTAATCACTGACACATTTTCACATTGTTATATGTTGAACTGATAATATTTTAGTGAGGTTAAAGGAGATTAAAATGTTTTACTCTTTTACTAACATACTTCATGTAAGATTGATCACTGTGATATGCAATATGGATCTATTAAAATCCCAAATGAATGCAAAAAAATAAAACAAATGTGTAAACATGAATTTTAAAATTGGTTTCCATACCTGTACAAGTTCCATTGATTTCTCGAAAGCCAGAACAGCATATTTTAGGTGAACTGCATAAACAAAACTGCTTCTGTACACCTCATTTCTTTGGCCATATGCGTCGGAAAGGGATGCTAGGAGGGAGGGCGGGGGCGGTTTACTTTTTTTGCAGAATTAAACATACCGAAGACCTTTTTTGCTTGTCAATATTTTTGATAAATCTAGCGCCCCCCCCCCCCCGACTTTCAACTTGCTTCCGACGCCACTGTTGCCAAATACTCAGAAAGAACAAAGTGAAACAACGATTGCAAATTCACAAACTTACGTGCCATGTCCACATTCTTTGGCCCTGGAACATGTAATGGCGAACGCCAAAAGGACAAAATGCGTATACGCAAAGAGTTGGTGACGTCCTGATCTGTTTTTATCCATTCGAGTTTGTTAAATACATATACATTTATAATAAGATATACTTTTATAATGCCATTCACTATTTGTATTTGGTGTACTTCCGTACCAGACTCGTAAATATAAACAGAAAAAGGAAACAAATACAGTTTAATAATAATCGTTGAAATGGGGTGTTAAAGAAGCATATGGAATCAAAGATACATGTAAATACGAAAATCTTAGTTATTAAATACTTATTCAAATACTAAAACATCAAAGCGTACACCAAAACCGAGACAATTTTTTTTATAAATAAGGCTATATTTCGTAGATATACATATTGATGACGTCATGATTGAAAGTGGAATGTTTAAACTGTAATTTTGATCGGAAATCACTGTAAACAGAAAACAGAAAGAAAATATAGATCTAATGACTCTAATGAAGTGTTTCATAGTGATTTTTTGTGATATAAAGAAAAGAATACTAAAACATAATTATGCTTTTATTTCTCGGTTAGGTTTTCCTCTGTCGCTGATTACGATATACACATCCGACTAGAACAACACTAGCACGTATGTTTTGAGGTTCACATTTAACACGTATCAGTAGTTTGATCAATGCTTAACATGCAAAGCGCTGCTAAAATCTTGTGCTATGTGTTGCTTTGATGTAACTTACCGTTTTGCGTGCAAACTATTAAAGCTGGAAACTTCAAGTTTTTTTGAAAACCGGTTTATCGAGGAAAATATATGATTCTAGCAACGGTTATTATAAAACTGAGATGTTTTTCCTTTACTTTATATGATAATTAATTTGTAGAAACTGCGGGTAAGTGTTGTTCTATCTAATCTTATATTAAGTGTCTTCTATTTAATCGGAAACTGATTTTTGATCCAATTCAAAACAGTATTTTTTTACGATTTTGTGTATCACAGTCATAAAAAGACGCTAAGTTGTCCACAGGCTTCCTAAACCTATCCCCGAACACTTGACATCGTATATTTTTTTTTATTTTGTAGTTGCAAAATATTATAGCGCTTTAAGCATCAACAGACACCTATTCATAAAAGTAATATGATGAACACACCTTGTGCATTTCCCAGTTCGAGTACTAGACTAAGTGAAAAAAAGTTTAAACCAATGCATCCCTTCGTAACAAACCAATAAAATCAACCTCTAAGAAACAATACAAATTTTTAAATAATATATACAATACAGATGAAAATTATATATTAGAAATGAAAATTATACAATACTTTCAATGCAAATTAAAATGATACAATACAAATATAATTTAAACAAAAAAATGAAAAATTATACAATACAAATGGAAATTATACAATGCAAATGTGAAATATACGAAACTAATGAAAACCTATAGATTACTTATGAAACTTATGGAATGCAAACAGAAAATTATGCAATACAAATAATATTTTTACAATAGAAATGGATAAGATTAAATTTTGCAACGTTTGACGTGCCATAGATGTAAGTAAATCCGTTCATTAAATGCTGCAAATATTTCCTATCGATCTCGAACTAGTGAGAAAAATTAAACTTCGAAATTATTCACAATTTCAAAAATAAGATATAAATTAAATTTATAATTAACAATAAACAAAACATAGATGAAGGGTCTAAAATGCCTTTTTTATGAATGTTTATTTTGCCAATTTGGTTTGTTGTTATATGTTTGGGTGGTTTTTTTTGGGGGGGGGGGTTGTGGGTTTTTTTGTTTTGTTTTTGTTTGTTTTTGTTTTTTTTTTTTTTTTTGTTTTTTTTTTTTTTTTGTAAACCGGGAAGTTCTGATTTTGTCATTTGCTTTTAGATTACATGTATAGCTTTGTGATTGTTTATTTTAGGATATCAAAGATACGATTGTTCATCAACTTAAAATGTGTCGATATCTCACACACCCAAACTTGTAGATCTTCAAATAAAACTTATTTCGAAGAAAACATTTCTCCAAAACGAATCGTTCAAAAGATTCAGTTTACATCACCCCTCCCCTTTTTAATATTCATCTAACTGACCGGTATTATATAAAACGATATGTCTGTGATCGAATATACTAATAAATGAGATTTACAGATAAATGATGAATTTAACTTACTTTTAGATAGTTAAAAAACAAATCTGACTTAAAATCCAAATATAACAAATGACATGGATAAAAATTTAAAAGAAAAATCATACATGTATTACTTTATAGAAATTAATAAATTCTTACCACGTTTGTTTTGCATCCAACAAACAGACTACAAGAACCGTTTTCTGAACAAATGCATGCTTTACTACAGCGTGGTCCATAATATCCTAGTAGACAGGGTCAATACCTGTTTTCTCCAGTTTATACAATGCATTCTTTCCATTACAAAAACAGAATGATATTTTCAGATATGATACTGTTAGGCTTAAGAATAATATGCTGTTTACTTTAACTGTAAATATATTTTCGTGATAAAATAATATACCTGTACATTCTCCATTTATT
Organism: Magallana ariakensis; assembly: GCA_020458035.1. Taxonomy (NCBI): domain Eukaryota; kingdom Metazoa; phylum Mollusca; class Bivalvia; order Ostreida; family Ostreidae; genus Magallana; species Magallana ariakensis. The sequence goes on along the minus strand of CM035818.1, from coordinate 49,059,510 downwards.
TCTCGAAAGTGGACACAACATCTTCAAGACAAAGTTATAAGATGAACACATTAACATTGTATTCATATTTAGAGGATCAGTAATAAAATCATTCTTTTTTTAAAAGAAATGTTGAACGATATCCAGTAAATAACTAACTAAATACTTCTCTGATTTCCTTCACTTTGTGTATGTATGAAAAGTATTGAATTACCAGTACTTACGTGTTTTCTCTGCCTCTTTAGACTGTGAATAACCCAATGACGATCACCAAAAGAATAAAACATTTAAATGTGTACAGTGGAAGGTCTGTTTTGTTCATTTCTACTGGGATTTGTCTGTGTGTAAGACCGTGAATTAATTATATATGATAAATGTTAATTCTAGGTTTTACTTTGCATAAAAAGTAGGAAATTCGTTAATGTGTCTTGTTTGGAATTTAATGCCGATATCAAAATTCATAATTATACTGTTTTTGAAATATGTATAGGTTGTACATTTTGCAAGTTACAATTACATATTGCAATTGAGTTGAAATGAGCTGTTAATACTGTCACTGCTATCACATATTGTTTTTTGAATTCCAGTACTGTTTTAGACGATATCTGAATTAATGTCGGCTGTATCGAGTCCTTTTAGCAGGTAAAAGGGCTATGCTTTACGGAAAAATGGTTTCTCAAATTATTGTTTCATTACCATTCTTTACGTTTTCCCTTCCAAGAATTTTGGGTATAAATAAAATTTTGAGTGAGGTGAGTACTATGAATAAAGCACAAAAGCAATATTTGAACTCCTAAACAATCGCAAAAATTAGTAGTGCCCATTGTTGTTTTTCTAAAAAGCCAGCGCATGATACATATTTATAATTATGCCCGCCTTATGAACCATTTTCTTGGATTAAAAATGGTCAGAAGAACTTTTCTTTAAAGATCCACTGTCCACAGTCAACATGAACAAAACACATGCAGTAAATGAGTTTCAGAAACATGTTGCCTGGATTATTGAAATTATTAACATGTTTGAAAAAACCAATTTGAATAATGTGGAGTGATAGCGTCATTCTCAAAATCAGGTTTTAGTACTAAAAGCATCTGTCGAGGAAATATTTGTAACTCCTCTTAAAACCTGAAGTATCCGAAAGCGAAAGGTGATCCACTCCTCATGGTACCTAATGTAATTATCAGAGGAAGAGGTAATACTTCTCTATTAGTATATTGATTATAATTTGGCAATGTACGGAGTTAAAATTCTAAAACATCTGCTAAGGAAATAATTGTCACGTCAAATATCAAATATCCGACAAAGAAAGGTTACCACTCCTCTTAGTACATTAATTATCGTTAATACTTATTTTATTTATTACCTAAAGCGTATGATTGGGCAGAGATGCAATATAGTTCATTCTTTCTATGAGTACAGTTCTGTTAACGTTATCTATTTTATGTATATTCCTTCCCGAAAATGTGTAGCTTTGGTTAATTCTGTTTATATAAAATGAAGTCACAGACCATGTACTTCAATATCATGTATCATCTAAAAGGTTATATACTGTGGAATCATTTTTATTCGTGGGGGTCAATGTTCGTTTGTAGCCAACATTTTCCTGGTTCGTGGAAACATAAATTTGTTGGTAGCAAGTTCTAATTCGTAAATAAATATTAAACAAATGGGTGTATATACGTTCGAGGGGATGTAAATTCGTGGGCAAGGGTTACACAAGAAAGCCACGAACATTGCTCCCCCACGAAGAGTTATGTTTCCACAGTATATTACTGTCATAGTAAGAAGTCTATACCCTGCGACTTCAGTTTTAGTAATCTGAAAAATAGAGAAATTCAGTATAATGTTTATATATATACACTGTAGACCACATGACGCTACATATATTGGTACCATAAAACATTCACTGTCTGGTCTGACCTAAATGTATTGTCCAAACAATATTGGTAGGTAATGAAACCTTTAAATTCGTCACTATCCATTACATCTAGCTAAAATAACAGCGCCATTTTCAGAAATTCTAATAAAGAGTATGATAATGTATATGTATTAAAATTAGAGCAATGTTCATTTTAACATTGGAGTTATGATTTTATATACATTGCCTATAGAGGCTGCACGGCCCAGTCCAATATTAAGTTATAACGACGTTTCTATAACGTCGTAATCTTTGGTTTACCTGATAGTAATATGCTGCATTCACCGACTGGCCAGAGGGTACAATCGCACGCTCCATAAAAAATCGCTCGTTTCACTTGAAGATAAGTAATCCCGAACTATTTCGATGTTTTTCCTGTTTCCTTCATCATTTATTTCATTTCTATCAGTGTTTTACCTCAGTTGACACATAATTTTATGATGGCGCACTGTTACGTGCGGTAAGGCGACGTCGCTTTTTTGGCGTTTTTAAAGCCATTTTCTTGCCGTATATCTTTTAAAAGTCCTCTGCTCATTTAAAAACGACTTTAAATGACGAATGAAAATAACACACATCATACAGACTACATCACAACAGAAGATTATGAAGTTTTGACATGTTTTATACAATCATTAATTAATGTCGCTAAACAATAGTTCGTATTACATTGCTTTTGAGATATTCCAAAATTTTGAATTGGGTTAATATCCTATCTAACTATAAAGAAAAATCAAAAGTGTCAGTGGAGTTTTATTAAAGGGGCATGGTCACAATTTTGGTCAATTTTCCCCGTTTTGTAATGTTTTCAATGCTTCAGTAAGACATTTATAAATATGCAACCAAAATTTGGGTGTCAGTTGCAGAGTTATAAGCTACATACAGAGCTCACATACATGTATTTTACTTACTATTAATAAGTGGTTTTACCATACTTATCAAACGTGCAGTTCGATATACACCCAACAAACTGATTACACATCTCGTTTACAGAACATTCACATGACTCGATACATCTCTCTCCATAGAAACCAGTTGGACAGGGAACACTGCAGTCTTTTCCAATATATCCGATGCATTCTTTTACAATATGAAGTAAACAAATTGTAATGATAGTTTATGTTCACTGATTGTAAGAATGTTTTTCATTTGCATGATATGTAGGAATTGTTTTAAGGATTTTTTTTTTCAGGGTTTGAGTTCTCAATTTCGGATTCGAATTAAGTTGAATGTCATGAGTAAAATTTGTTCTAAACACAAATTATTATCGAAATGAATATTCATTGACATGACATTCGATATTTTTACTTTATTATGGAATCAGGCTCAAACGAAATTTGACTTTTAACAGAAGAAAAGAAATTCTTATTAATTTTTCTAATTTTATTTTTCACCGAAATATTTTTGGCAGTACTATAATATCAAAATTTAAGATTTGATTTGTTAGATAACATAATTTTTAATATTTTCGGGTAGTTTTATATTACTTTTTCATTTAGATAATTGAATGGCACACACTACAAAAATATTGAAAAATGCTTAAAAATAATAAAAGATACCATATCTCAAAAATTTGATCATTGACCTCATATAAATTGTATGCCAGCAGAATAAGGTCAATATAAGTAGTTTACTTCTTTAAATGTTTTAGTTGAAAACTGATAGAGGAAATTCGGACTGGAATATTTAAAAAAAATGTCAATGAAAACTTAATGCTTTTGATTTATTTATTGTCACTGCCATTCACAAACTGTATTTCATTATTAAAAGAGTTTAGCCATTTGTATTATTTTCACAGATAAGAAAATCTCAATCACAGTGTGTAACAAACAGAAATTCTTTGTGTTGGTGTTTTTATTTCCCCTTGGTTTACCCTTCCGGTTTATACATATCAATTCTTTGGGGAGCCCCTTGTTTTACTACTTTAACCCTTGGCTCCTATGGTTACATATCAATCCTATAGGGAGCCCCTTGTTTATACCTTAAATAGTCAAGTAAAAACATGCACGGGATAGTACCCGGGAACACCCGCCGATAGAAGTGGTCGTCATCCCGTCTAGTGCTATCAGGGGCCTGTCCTTAGAAAAAACATTAGGTATTTAAAACCTTATTTTTGTACGTTTTTAACAACACGCGTTTGAATAGTTTTCCCGTAGTATGTTTTTCTTTTATTAATTTTTTTTTCAGGGTCTATTTTGCCTTGTTTTCCTGTTTAATTCCCCGTCCCTACAGAACGTCAATAGCGGTCACGGAAGGAGGGTTCTTGGATGCTGAATTATTTTCGGCTCCTGTATTTATGAGTAGTCGTTTCCATTTTCATGGAAGAGTTTTATAGAGACCGCTGTTCTGCAGTGGGTGAGTGAACTATGGCGGCCCTTTCAACACATCTCTAAAAACTAGTTCTGATTTTTTACCTGGCGGTGATCCTCGCAGTTTTATAAGGTTATTATCATCGATGCAGATATCTATACTACTATATTAAAATAATAGACTCGAATTTTTGGGCTTTAATACCGATAAATCGGAAGAGTACTGTCTTTCGGTGTATATTTTTTAAACATCATTGGTACTTGAAGATTACCTATATGTTTTTATTTTTTCTCAATCAAGCTTCACTTATTAATAATCAACGAAAATTTCTTTTAAAAATCCGAAAATCATCGGGATTTTTTGGATTTTACAATCTTGCGCATGCGAATTACATTCACGCTAAATAACGGGAGGCTTTTTTAGTTTATGTTTCCACAATATCACATTTGCATGGATAAACTCAGAAACGATAATACAAATACGTGTAAATTTTCATTGAAAGTTTGCTACATGTATATATTCTGTTCATCAAAGAAAATACGGGAGATAACTCTAACTCAGTGCATTTGATTTGAAAAATCCCGAGAGTTCCGAATGTCAACATGGTGTGTAAATTTGAAGCGAGTAGAAAACGTTGAGGAAAAAGTGTTGAAATCTTCATTAATATTAATTAAATTTTTAGATGAAATGTATCTACAGCCGCAAAATAGTTTGTAATGAATAATTTGACTGTTATTTTCAATAAAGCTTCAATAATTTTCTCAAAATCGTATCGGAGCAATTCTGCAGTTTTTTGCTAATTACGGGTATATGGGAGGCATTTTAACTGTGGTGAAGGCCTGTCCCGAGACACAGATTATTCTATTAGAATAAACTTAGATTATTCCGATATCAGATGCAATGTCAACCCGTGCACGCACGGGTCAAAGTCTAGTATTTTATAACTTTACATTGTGAAAGTTTGATATTTATAATTATATAATTTGTGTCATTTGAAAACTTATATACTGCATATTGAGTCTATTGAAAGTCATTTCACATCGGCGTGAACCAGGCCATGGATCATTTACATCACCAAAGAAAACCTTCGTTTGATGCAGCCTCGATACACCTGTGCAGCATGACCCTGAGTGTTCTTCAAAACCACGTGCTCACCTGCGGGTTCGCCAAAACCATGTGCGCCGGAACCGGGCCTCGAAAAAAGACATTTATTCCATTCATTTATTTCATTTGTATTTTTTTTTTTGTTTGTTGTTTTTTTTTTTTGTTTAATATTCTGTTTAATTCTTATTTAATTTGTTATTAAATATCTTGTTTAAAAAAATATAGTTTTTCTTTTGTTTTATATAAGCTCATCAGGATGCATAACAACACATCCTCCCACAGTGTAAAAGTTTTAGGGATTTTCCTTAAATTTTCCAAAAATATTCAGTGGCCATTGACCTCCTTTTTGAAAGTGAAAATTAACACAACAATGAATGTCTATAACACACAATAGATATAGTAAATTGAATTTCGGGTCGTAAGGGGTGTATTTCGTTAGTCCGGAAATCGCGCCATTCAATTAATAACCACATATCTGACTAATGGCAAATGTGTATAAATAAAATAGTAAATAAAAATACGGAAGACTGGCAAAACGCAGTGATATCACAACTGATCGACTGATCGTGGTTAAACTAAAAAATTAACATTTTAAGAAAATGCGTGAAGTGAATCGACAGCACTACCTAAAACTGGTTGTTAAGCATTTTTTAATTAAAAAAACAAACAAATGTTTAACTAACACTGAAAGAAAAAAATAATATATTGTTAAATAACTAAATCTGGACAAATGAAAAAATGACAATTACAAACTGTAAACCATCTCAAAAATCCATAAAACGAAATACAAATTCAAAATCAGAGCAACACGGACCTCCAAAAAGATAGAGGTAGGATCAGGTGCCATGGAGGAGTGAGCATCCTCTGCTGACCCGCCGTGTGCTCTTTGTCGTAATCGGAAAAAAACTTCTTTTCTTTCGAGTTTATAAGTTACAGTAAATTCTTAAACGTTGTCAGTTTGCAGAATATGAGGTGTGCCAAAACATTATATTATTATTCAAATAATTAGACAACATTCTGCTATCTAGAACGTTTAACATTCAAATTTCAATTTGTTATATGTGTTTATAATCAATTAATTTGTTAACAAATATGTTTGTTTCATTACTTTTGCATTTCAGTACAATATAGTATTTTTAATTTTTGATACTTGCCCTGAGTTTATACTTGTATTTTGGTAGTGTTTGGTTTGTGTCAAAATTTTATTTTTGGATCTTAACCTGTTTGGGCAGTATTCTGGTCAGGTGACTCTTTTTTTAGGGAAGTTTTTCTTGTCCTGGGTGGCATGATTATTGATTAGACTTTGAAGAAGGAAGGAGTATTCATAAATAGTATCAGTGTTTATATAGGGGAAGTTGGCTATTAGTAAATAGAAGATGGTTTGGTCCTCACCATTCGTTAAGTGTGTGTGTACCACTACCTGTCCCATCCCTGTCACTAAGCATCTAGGAGGCAAACTTCAGGATTCGTAGCATTAAATATATATGAACCTTATAAGCAGCGTTGTCTTTTATAAACAAGTGCTACAGATTAATAAAACGTGTTGTTATAAATATAATTTTGAGTGATAAACGTTCTAAGTAGCAGAATTTTCTGTAGTGATATCGGTAATACTAAACACGATTGAAAGTTTAATAGATTAATTTCTACCTCCAATATAGGACTTTGTTTATTTTAGCCTGAATATTTTAACACATTTTCGTCAAAGATTTCTAAAACACTTTTCATCGCAGATGGTTGAACCTTTAAAACGCTCATTGTGTCAACTTCCTGATAAATGTCGACTTACCTTAGTTTGTACATTCACATCAGACCGGGGGTATCACTAGTGAAAAATGGATCACAATATCTTGTTTAAATTGAAACAAAGAAACGGTCCTATCTTTTCTTATTCCCTTTTATAATTAATTATATTTTTAAGTTTACCGTTTCCTTGCCGTTTTTGATTCTGCGCAGGTAGGTTAAGGAAACTCAGAGTTTAATGATCGCCAATATTATGGTCATTTTAAATATTGTTTATTTTCAGGAAAAAAGTGCTGAATATTAATATCAAGTGAATGTATTCAACAAGATATTATATTTTTACGTCGGAATCAAGTGGATCTTTAAAGCTGCCGTGCCATGGTATCACGTGACAGTTAAAAATAGATCATTTTTGTACCTTAACAAAAAATCAAAAAGTGTAACACTACCCCGAAGTTTATTTGTATGTATGATACAATAATTCGGTAAGTTCATGTTTATTAATATTGCTGCTAGAATCCTATTGTTAATCGCATAAAATAAATATTGTCATTATTTACCGGAAACCTCCTCAACTTTTTTAATTTCATTGAAAATACTAAGTATTTTTCATTTACAGCAACAAACCAAAGGATTCTAGCAGCATGTTGCAAGTATTTAAGGTCACGTGCTTTTGATATTTGCCAAATTTATCTTTCATAATCTTCGGGGTGGTGTTACAATTTTTTCTTTTTTGTACACTGTGACACTGACAGAGGAAAGGCCGGTCCAGCCACACAAATGTATATCTGCTTACCTTATAACACTCGCTGATAAAACAAAATATCCATGCCTGTATTATCCTGGTTATATCCTAACTGACACTCATCTAAATCTTGGGTATCTGTATTAAATAAGTCTTATTTCGGCATTGTTTACACTGCATTCCGATGATTTGTCTCCCGACATTGATCTTCTCTATTAAACATGCTTGTGACGTCATCAATACGTAATACAGAGAAATCGAAGATATATTCTAGAGCTTCTAGTGACATTTTACGCCTGTAGTTTTCATAATTTGGACCAGAGATAAGTTAAAATTGACAGGTTTCTTGAATAAAATATGACATCATGCTGCTTACTGTGACGTCATATCGATCAGAGGATTTTTTTACTCGATCGATCGCTGACAGTTGCTTTATCATACCCGCGTGCTCGGGACTATATTAGTCAAAGGTTTATTAAGTCACCAAGTGTCTCACTAAATAAAGCCAAAATCATCGTATTTTCAGGACTTGGTAGATTTATAGATATGAATTTGTTATTAGTCGTATGAAGCAGCAATCGTGTTAATTAGCTTTCTTGGTAATGTACCGACTATTTTCAAATGCACTGGCATGCTACTCCAGATCCTGATTGTTTTTCAGATATTAATTAGAGTTTCTTGTACATTTCATTTTATGTTGGTATCTGGCGGTATTTGCTTAAGGTGGTTCTGGAATTATATTTTAAATGTCTTTCTAACATTCCAATTTTGACTGACTATAAAGTTTTTCAGATCTATCATGTGTAGAGTTCAATGTAAAGTATACTCATTTTTTTAGTCAAGTTAAATTTAAGTATGTATTCTGAACACCTATTGGTTATATAACGTTTCGTAACGCAAGCAATAGAATTCTGAGTTCCTATCAACTATGTGATGATTAAATGTTTGCTAATTTAATTATCTCAACTAGAACACTGTCGGTTATTATACATGTATATCGAATAGTTTTAAAACCTCAATGAATACATGTATTTCCTGTCGTATAACGCCATATACAATCTACCTGAGAAGGAACTTTTTAAAACATCGTAAATGCCTTAATCTTTTACTAACATACTACATGTAAGAATGATCACTGCGATATGCGATATGGATCTTTAAATATCCCAAAATGAATGCAAAAATTTAAAAAAATGTGTTAACATGAATTTTAAAATAGGTTTCCATACCTGTACAAGTTCCATTGATTTCTCTAAAGCCAGAACAGCATATTGTAGGTGAACTGGATGAACAAAACTGCTTCTGTACACCTCATTTCTTTGCCAAATACTCAAAAAGGACAAAGTGAAACAACGATTGCAAATTCACAAACTTACGTGCCATGTCCACATTCTTTGGCCCTGGACCATGTAATGGCGAACGCCAAAAGGACAAAATGCGTATACGCAAATAGTTGGTGACGTCCTGATATGTTCTTATCCACCCGAGTTTGTTAAATACATATACATTTATAATAAGATATACTTTTATAATGCAATTCACTATTTGCATTTGGTGTACTTCCGTGCCAGACTTGTAAATATAAACAGAAAAGGGAAACAAATACAGTTTAGTAATAATAGTTGAAATGGGGTGTTAAGGAAGAATATGGAATCGAAGATGCATGTAAATACGCAAAATAACAAATCTTTGTTATCAAATACTTCTTCAAATACTTAAACATCAAAGCGTACACCAAAACCAAGTAAAAATATCAGAGACATTTTTTTTCGTAAATAAGATTATATTTCGTAGATATACATATTGATGACGTCATGATTGAAAGTGGAATGTCTTAACTGTAATTTTGATCAGAAAGAATTGTAAACAGAAACAAACTATAAGAAATCTAAGAACTCTATTGAAGTATTTTATAGTAATTTTTTAGACATAAACAAGAGAATACTGAAACATTTGCTTTCATTTCTCGGCTAGGTTTTCATCTGTCGTTGTTTACGATATACACATCTGACTAGAACAACACGAGCACGTATGCTTTTAGGTTCACATTTAACACGTATCAATAGTTTGATCAATGCTTAACATGCAAAGCGCTGCTAAAATCCCGTGCTATGTGTTGCTTTGATTTAACAACTTCAAGGTTTTTTGAGAACCGGTCGATCAACTCTTTATCGAGGAAAATATATGATTCTAGCAAAGGTTTTTAAAACTGAGATGTTTTCCCTTTACTTAATATGTTAAATGTTTTGTAGAAACAGAGGGTTAGTGTTGTTCTATCTAATGTTATATAAGGTGTCATCTATTTAATCGGAAACTAATTTTTGATCAAATTCAAAACAGTAATATTTTACGATTTCGAAAATTAAAATTATAATTATATTAATTTAAAGTTTAAAAATTAAACAAATATATACAATATATATGAAAATTATATATTACAAATGAAAATTATACAATGCTTACAATCTATACTTTTAAATTAAAGGGGCATGGTCACGATTTTGGTCAAATTTTTTTTCCCGATTTTAACGTTTACAATGCTTCAGTAAGGCATTTTTAATAGGCAACCAAAATTTGAGCGTCATTCGTTGAGTTATAAGCGAGTTACAGAGCTTACAATTCTTTGCTGTGTAAACAAAGCTTTTGTTTACATTTTGAACGTTGAAGTGAAAACTCCAGTTTAAGAACGAAAATGAATGTTGTAAACGTTAGAATCTGTTTATATATGCTTAAAATGAGTAAGAATGTGAAAAATCAGCTTGAAAAAGATTTTTTACCGGTATATTAAACTTATGTAAACAAACACAGGGCACGAGCCTTGTTTACATTACAAAGAATTGTGAGCCCTGTATCTTGCTTAAAACTTCACTACTGACTCTCCAATTTCATTTGGTCATTGGAAATGCATTCCTTAAGCATTGTAAATAATAAAAACAGAAAAATAGAATTTGACCAAAATCGTGACCATGCCCCTTTAAGACATTTTGCCAATAAAGTACGAAATGCCTGCACCAGGGTAACAGCTTACACCTTTGGTATTTCATCACATGTGAGTAGATGTCCGTAAGCTATAATAATTGAATTTACCTGATAATTAATTATTGAAAAATAAGTTCAACCCCTTCTTTTATTTTCGATAAACTAGCCCGAAATAGCAAAACTGAGAGTAAGGTGGTGGACACGAATTGGCGGATCCAAGTCAGTGGGAATTTGCATCAAAGTATATGCTTGCAATGAAATATTTTTGAATTATTACGTAAAGAGTGAATATATTTACTGGGGGCTTATTAAGGGTATACATAGAAATTAAGATATGTCAGGTGTTGAATAAATAAAATGAGCCAATTCGTTTCTTGAATGCATGGTTTTAGTTTTAAGAGATAGAACTTTCCAGAACGGGGTAACCAAGAACGCGGGTTGACTAATTAACGTCATGGCGGAAAATGTAGGGCGAGCTAATCACCGGGCACTTACCTTGATCTGACAACTTTGGTTTAAAATTTGCAAAAAAATGTATATACTTATATACATTAATTTGTTAACCAGGAACAGATTGTGTTAACTCTACGTCTGTATGAATAGATGATGTATGCATAAAACGGGGAAGTTGAATTGGCGGGGGAAGGGGGATGACAGACGCTTTTATGAAATTATTATTTGGGACAGTGATAAAAGTTGTATTGAGATTTGACCTAAAAAACATCATTTACAAAATATATACGACGTAATATACACCCACTCCCTAAGTTGAAATAAAATTTAACAAGTTTGAAATTTATTTCAGTCAGCTGAAACAAAATGAATTAAAGTCATGTATATGAAGCATTTACAACAAAATTTACAACATAACGACTTTGTCATGTTGTAAATTTTGTATTTACTGCCACCAGGTAAATTCAAAATTTACAACATGACACAATTCATCATATTAATTTATAAAGTTGCAATAATTCACGCGCTTGCGCGGGATATCATCTAGTGGATATGAAAATAATACAAATATAAATAATGTTTCCTCATGCTGCACAGCCTCACCGCAGCTCTGTTTTTGCTGTCTGATAAATGAACTCAACACTTGTGAATGATGAAATATGTCATTTACTAAAAATGACAAAAATAAAAAAAAATATAAACAACATAGTAGGGGATCACACCCAAAAACTGTTCGCACAAAATGTTAAATATTTTATCAATATGCAGATCCCCTTATATTACAGACCAAAAGTATTTGGTTCAAAATTGTATACAATATATACAAAACCAGCAAACAGATGGCACCTCAAAAATAAAAAATGCCACCAAATTGACAATTGGCAATTTCATTGTGCCATCCAAGGTGAGTTGTGCACTTGTTGATGCTGATGTTAACACATTCACAAATCACAAATTACAGTCAATAGTACCAACAGTTAAACACTTACATGGCATACTGTTACCAGCAGTTGACCACTTACCTGGCAATAAGTGCATACAATTCTATTATACTATTTACCCGTACAAACATAAAATGAAAGACAATTCTGAGGTGAAACCCGCAGGCAGTTACTACTTGTACCTATTACTCTAATATACTAGATTCAAAGTTGTACTAACAATATCTCAAGTCACAATGTGCAACTTTCAAATAGCAGCTAAACACTGACCTATCATGACACAATATAGATAATGTACTGGACAGAAATTGGAAACAGGGTTGTTTTCTATAGATATAAGTATAAGATCATTTCTCTTTTGTGATTTATGATATCTTAAAACAATTTGAACCGCTGAAAAATTCTCCTTATCTCCCATAAAAGTAAAGTCTTAAACCTGAAGTACTCTGTCCTTATCTGATACATTTTTGTGACAACTTCCCCTAAACGTAAAAAGGCGTTAAAACAAAGAAGAAAAAGATTTTGCAAAAGTACCCAATTTCATGCTATTGGAACAGTGAAAACTAATGCAGTGAGATTTTGTGCATTATGCTCAGTATTATTGGTAATCTTGCATCTTGGGAAGGAAGAAGCTTGTGGTAGCATTTGAGGAGTTTTCGAACAATGAAGGTTTGTGTTGAATCATACACATTTACAATTTTATGTATATAACTCAGAGCAAATACATGTGATGCAATGCTACTGGAACTGTATTGCTTTTCAAACAGTAAACCAATAAAATTACAAATATCAATGGTAGATAAAAGTAATGACACTGGATGATTTCGAAATGTGAAAAAAAGTTCACATGAACGTCTGTATGATAAACGTGCCGAAGGGGATAAAGCAGCTTCTTAGGTTGTTTTGGTGATTAAGGACAAATCTGCAATAGATGCTCGGGAATGGCAGTTGGTTGTTGATCTAAATACGGTGCTGCCTACCTGGCTCTCTGAAATTGCAAACGTGACAGGGAGTCAGCTACCACATTATATTTACCATAAGTATGCTTTGCCTTAAAGAGTATGTTTTTATTAACACACCAATACTAAACATCCAAGTAGATGCATGAGGCACTTTTCCTTACTAGACTGTTTATTGATTACCTCTACCACTGCTATATTATCTGACATAAAAGATTTTTCTATTTGCCATCTCTGAAACCCTAATTTCCAAAACCAAAACAATTGGAAACAATTCTTTTACTGCAATTTGCAAAGGTAGAAGAGTTTGTGTCCACTCATCAGCAAACCATTTTGATCCAAACACAGCAGCAAATCCTAACAAACCAGAAACATTTGTATATAATCGTGTGATATCTGAAGATTCCCATTCCTCTGGAAGAAGAACTGATTTTCCATTGAAGTTTTGAAGAAAATCTATCCACATGGCCAAGTCAGTTCTTACTTCCTTGTTGAATTTTATCCGATAAAAAGGTTTTTCACACCTTCAGTCCTACGTAAAAATGCCCTACCAGGAACTACTATCAAACAAGCAAAATTTTAAACTACAATTAAAGATTGAACCTCCTGCAAAGTAACTTTTTCCGCCTACTAAACTGATTTACAAGAGTCCTACAGTTTTCTAATTTGTCTGATGGCAGCCGACTTATCATATCAATAGAATCAACCTCAATACCATAAATGGTGATGCATGTTACTGGCCAGAGAGTTTTCTTGTCATTAATTGGAATATTAATCCTTTCACATAAAGCAAAGAAATTTATCTAATCATGTTTTCATTTTACAGACTGAGGAAGCCCAATAAAAAAGAAATCATCTAACATATGAGACATACCCCCTGCTTCTGTAGAATTTCTAACATAACCCATTGAAGAGCTGTACTTCTCAAATATTTGACTGGAGCTACTGGCCCCCATTGGCAAACATCGTTCGTATAGAACTGACCTTCCAAATAAATCCTAAAAGATGATAATCCTTTGGATTCACTTGGATTATTCTGAAGGTATCCTTTATATCTGTTTTTGCCATAAGAGAACCCATCCCATATTGACGAACCAAACTCAGTTCAGTGTCAATTGAATCATAATGAACCTGAGAGTATTCCCTAGGTATATTAGAATTAACTGAGTCCTGAGCAGTGAGAGATAAGTCATGAATGATTCGAAACTTATTTGGCTTGGATTTTGTTACAACCCCTAGAGGAGATGTTTTAAAAAGAGGTAAAGGAGGCTTGAGAATGGGCCAGCTATCCTCTGCTTACTTAAACCCGTATGAATGTATTCTTCAATAACATCTCGGTGCTCATATGTAGACTTATAATTATGAGGAAGATGAATGGAAGGGGACTTAACACAGCCTAATCTAAACCCAAATGTAAAGCCATTCACTAACAATTTCAATTCATCTGCCTCATAACCTAGTAGTTCATTGTGAAGCTTGCTGGGTTTACTTGAGTTGGAAAAACCCACGCCATTTCTGTTTGATGGTATAGATTTGGACATTGAAATCTGGGGTGGGGACGACTACTGACTTGGCAAGTATTGGCGAATCTACAAGTTAGGGAGTTACAATTTTGCCCATTGTTATAATTGTGACACTGTTTTGCACGAAAGGGCTGCCATTTAGGAGACTTTAAACCCATTGATGCTATTTTCAGTCGTAACTCTGTTACCACTCTCTCCCATGGCAGGAGGGATGTCTCTCTTATTATTCTAAACAACTCATCATACATCCTCCATACTTGATTACCATGAAGAAGCTTATGAAGATCCCTTACTGTAAACATGTACTTTAGAAGATTCCATGTCTCAATGGGAAATTTCTGCAGGTAAATGGTACTAAATATCAGAAAGGCATCTGTCCATTGATGGATTGTAATAGGAGATTTATTTGAAGCTGCTTGTTGTAGTTCAATTTTGCCAGCTTGTACTATAATTCAAAAGGGTTTTTCTCCTGAGCTTGGCAATAAACTTTTTCTCTCAACAAATTCATTGTTCCAAATTTTCAGTTTAAGTTTTGAGGAAACTGATGCCCCAAGAGGCACACAATCTGATAAGTGGATTTGTGAGTTACTAGGGCATGCAAAATATTACTACTCTGGGATAAATTGCCTGCAGGCTCACATGTGAACACCTTATCCAATAAAGTCCAAGTGCAGAGGCAGGAATTGTTGCAGCAGCCGGTGTTGATTCCCCAAATACTGGTGCAGTATCCTCAACAGAATTCTCCATTATAGGCTGTATACATGTTTTTATCTGTGGACTATTAGTTATATTTTGTTAAGTTCTTATAGGGAACAATCCTTTAAAAACAAGAAACAGAAAATGAAAACATTTTTTTCCTTTCTTGTAAAGCTCAAATTACGAATTAAAAAATAAACTTATATGTAATACATTTTAGTTATTATACTGCATGCATCAATACGGGATCTGAGCTGAGTGTGTGTACCATTACCATTGCTGTGCTACCCCTACCCCCCCCCCCCTCTCCATTGCTCGAGCTGAATTTGTTTTCAAAATTTGCAAACAGAAATCGAAAATTCTAATGTGTTTTACTTTGCAATGTGTTTGTTTATTCGGCCAATCTTTGTAAACTCAACCACCGGGTAAATATCGTGTTGCTTAAGTGCACATGCACAGCCCTGGACATAGATTGCCCCAGGTAATTATGTAATTTAAAAACACTTCAAAGGGTGCTTTCACTGCAGTGGTCAATTGTTTAAATATAAGTTTAAAGTTTTAATTCAAAGATCTTAAATTTATTATAATTATTTGTTCTCATGTTTAGAATTTAGGAAATACGTTATGCAATGCAGTCGGTCGCCATAGAAATCATCAGAGTACTGCAAGTGTCGTCAGTATTTTTATTTCTTTGAAACACCTTGGAACATAGTTCACTTGACTTGACAGAAAAGCGACATATTTGCCTCTCAAAAAATATGAACTTCTCAAAATTACACTTAATCGACTTAAAACCAAGTAGAATATTCTATTTTTACATCTTTCTTGTCAAAATGGGATACTGTAAAGTTTTAGCCACTCGGAAATATTTAGGAACAGAAGAAATAATGTCTTTATGACTTTCACTCCATCTTCTTTAATTTATGTGCATGAGTCATAAATTTTTTTTTCATAATGTGTTTTGTTCTCTCTGACTTAGATCTGTAGAATTTCAGTATATTTATCATTTAGTGATGCACATGTCAACAAGGAGAGTGCAAATATATATGCATGTAAAAGAAGTAAGTAACATGTATATGTATATATGTGATATAAGTATTTGTAAAACATAGATCTTTCTTAGTGCCGCACTAAAGTGGCGAAAAGGATTTTGATCCAGTGGGAGTTCTGCCCCCCCCCCCCTCCCGACCCCGCCAACTTTTTCTTGCAACCAAAATTTACATTTAGAAAAATAAAGTTTGGGACATTGGCACACCCCCAGGCCACATACACGTTTAAATTAAGGCAAAAAAATATTGGCATATTTAATAAGAAATCATAAATATATAGAAGTTAGAGCTGCTTCACAACCCCTACCTCCCCCACGGATTAAGATTTTGAAGATTTGAGAATCTATCTTTTTATTTGCTTGTCAAGATTTCCGATTAATATGCTCATCTTTTCAAAAATGATGCTGAGTGTCTGCAATATACGGAGAGTTTTCCCTCCCACTGAGCACCTCTCGTATAGCGTGCCCTCAGGTGTGAGAAGGCGTCCTCGTTTATGTACAGTTTGTTTTCGTTTCAATCTTTTAATTTTAACACTGCACTTTACATAAACTATTCCATGCGTTAGCGGTAAAGATGTAAGTATGAGTACAGGGAATGGAAATGTGTATGAAACATAAAAAACAATGTTTTCCATGTACCAACGCAGTGGATTTTGTGTTGATTACACTATGATATAGGCGACTTAGTTTGTATCCTGTCATCATTTGTACATATTAAACGTATTTATCGTTTTGATTTTCTGGTCGGAAAAATTAAATACACGTACATTTATGATGTGTGTTTTTAAGTTATCATAAATTGGTATGACCGTGATGCAAATTAAGAGGAGAATTCGCCTGGTATGAAAATGATACTATGAAAGTGAGTATCGTTTTCGATTTACTGAACTTACTATTATCATATTGACAATTCAGTCTGGTTAAAAACCATTCCCCTTCTCCTTACACTCGTCAGGGTCTGATAGGAATCGATTTGAGGTCATCTTCATATGACCTCTACCTTTGCATACAATCTAAATATACCCCCAACTTATCAAATACATGCCTTTATCTGTTTTATGAGAGATGTAACTCTTCAATACTCTGCAGTTGGAGGTTAAATAGAAAACAGGCATGAATTAATTTGTCAACTTTTGAAGAGTTCCAATTGATTTTCTAAAGCCCTTGTTCAGAAGTTATGGTCGTTTGAAGATGACATCCTATTAGTACATGTCAGAGTGTAAGGAAAAGGGGTATGGTTTTATTAATCCTATCTTGACTTGAAGCCGTAACGGAAGACCTTTTCGTTGCTTGTGTAAGGAGCTCAGCTCTAGTTTACATTCCTTTCATAAAATCGGGTGCTTTGGTTAATTCTGTTTTGATAAAATTAAGTCACATAACATGTATTTCAATATCATGTATAAGACCTGCTGCACTTTATGCTTATAAAACGTTTGTAAAATTCATAATGGTTTAAATATGTTATATATTTTACTAAAAAAAGTGTATGAAATTCATAATGGTCTAAATATGTTATAGTTTACCCTGCGAAGTCAGTTAAAGTAATCTGCATTTAACCATAAGGAAAACATTTTATAGCTTACTATTCTTTAATGCAAATTCACCATTTCTTGGGTTTTTTTCCTCGGGCTTGTATGGTTTGTACCATGTACGAAACATGTTATCCAACAGAATCTGTTTCTTCTTCATTTGTATTACATTTTTTCACTTCGAATGTGAACTGATCTGAAAATAATTTTATAACCTGTACACCTTTTTTTCTTAACAAATGAAACTTTAAAAAAATACAATTATAGCAGAGTACATACAGTAGCTAGAAGTTTACAAATGAAAATATTTATGCACAATATCGATTTTAAAATAATAGAGGCTCAAAGTAAATGATACCGACAAAAAAGAAATGAAAATGAAATTACAATTTGTCAAAATAATTTTAAATGACATACATGTAAATAAAACTGTTTTGTCACTTTTATGCTTTTCTTCACTTGTCAGTTTTTAAAATGATATAAAATCACAATCTATCTGATGTGTCAATTAAATATGTTTAAACCTAGTAGACCAGAGTCTAAATTTTTTTAACATGTATGATATCAATGTTTATAAATTACAAAAGAGTTTTAAAAATCATAAATTTTTAAGTCACAAAAAGTTTCAAAAACTATAAATGAGAAAACCAAATTTAATTTTCTCAAACCTTGGAACATCTTCAAACTTCGATGCTGGAGGAAGTAAATTTTGTTTGCATAATTTGTCATTAATCTGATCAAATATGTCATAACCAAAACGTGTAATCTAATGTTAATATCCACGTGTAATATATATTCTTTGTAATCCATCACTGTTTACAATTTAATGCATTTAACTGATTATAGATAAACATTGTAGACCACATGATGCTGCATATATTGGTACCATAAAACCATCACTGTTGAATGGTCACAGCTGGTTGTCCAAACAACGGTAGGTGATGACACCTTTAAATTCGTCACTATGTCACTATCTATTACATCTAGCTAAAATAATAGAGTATGATAATGTATATGTATAAACATTAGAGCAAAGTGCAATTTTACATTGGAGTTACCATTGTATATACATTGCCTATACACTCCGCACGGTCCAGTCTGACACTGAGTTATAATGACGTTTCTATAATGTCGTAATATGGGGTTTACCAAAAAATGACGAATGAAAATGGCATACATTATACAGACTAAACACAATAGAAGATTATGAAGTTTTGACATGTTTAAAAAAAAAGTAAATATTCATAATCTAAAAACTCAATGACAAAGTTTGAACAATTTTTACACGTGTTAATAAAACGTTTTTTTTTAATTTTCTCAATTAATGTTACTTGAGTGTAAACTAATTTGATTTGGCTAGTACTTTGTTGTTAAACCACCAAGCTACTTAGTTACATATTTTACGCTGCTTTTAGATCTGACAGAACAAAACGGCGTTTTGAAGATTTTAGCTCTAAAAATCTTGAACAATGTCGCTATGAAATAATTCATACTACATTGACTTTGAGATATTATGTTCATCAAGCTCTTTTAATTCGATCTACTGTTTCAAAGGTGTCATATTTATTCGATGGGCATTCCAAAATATCTTGATATCTGTCCGTATGACAATGGAGACTATTGTTAATTTCATCCTCACATGAAATCCCAAGATGTCTTGACGACTCGTTCCTAATTTCACTCATACTAATGGTGTTTTGACCCGGAGTCATGCCAGTGGTATGCCCAGTATATTGTGTGGTTGGCTTTGCCGACAGGCTACAACTATTCAATAAATAAGATATCTATAAATTTTAAATTCTTGCATGTTTTTTTCTTCTTCTTGTCATTGTCTCCAAGTTTAAATAAAATAATGAGATATTTATTTGGTATATAATTATACCAACTAAATACTAATTTTTTTTCAACATTTTGCCTTTTTCTATACTACTGTTCAAATTTATGTTATTTCAATTATTTTTTTTAACCTTACTAAAGTATAACTCAATGATTTCGTTTTATTGATCACTCTTAACCTTCAAAAACCTTACCCCTTCCATCGAAATATTTTCAAACAGCAAATCAGGGTTACTATCTGTGTTACGGTCAGAGCAATGACTGACAGGAATAAGGAAGGACAACTTTCATTGTGTATTGATTTCCTGTGATATTTTGATTCTGTAACGACAAAAGCAACGACTCAGATCTAAATGTTTTTGTTTTAAAACTGTTTACTTACTTGCCCATTAAAGATTTTTTTAATACAATTGATATTATGTCTTTTTCTTTCGTGCATTATGTGGTCGATAAATTTTATTAACAGCGTTAATTTTGTGTTTTAGGTTAAAATGAATCCCAAAATTGAATTTTTAAATGGAGTTAATATTACTTTTTAACTTACAAGAAAAACCAAGAGTGTCAGTAGGGCTTTATTAAATATCCAGATTACGCATAGTCATAATATAGTTCATGTTATAAGCACATTATGATCGCAGGGAAAAAGTTATCAAAAAGCAAGCCTAGGTTGGATGACCCACGTAAGCCACAATGCCACCACCCCCCCCCCACCAACCCCCCAACCCTACGAAAAAGAAACTGAATTCCAAAAGAACACATTGTTAGTATGCGTGGCAATACAAACAAATATCACAATTCAGTGTTATCGAATTAAAAACAATAACATAAACAACCAATAGAGATTGAAACTTTATGCAACACTTGCATGATTTATATCTGTTGTGTGAGTAGAGTGAACATTATACTAGTAATATGATCTAATAGAAAAGTTATAATTTTGCTAATCAATGCTGTAGAAACGTCAAAATGTCAGTTTATTTAGTTGATGTATACGCTATCAGATCTTATATTATACAAATGTACTAATTATTAATGAGAGGTTTTAGCATACTTACCAAACGCGGAGTTTGACATACACCCAACAAACTGATTACAAGTCTCGTTTACAGAACAATTACATTGCTCGATACATCTCTCTCCATAGAAACCTGTTGGACAGGGAACACTGCAGTCTTTTCCAAAATATCCGAAGCATTCTTTTAAAATATGAAGTGAACAAATTGTAATGATAGTTTATGTTCACTGATTGTAAAAATGTTTTTAATGTTCATTTGTGTAATATGTAGGAAATGTTTTAAACAAAACAAACTGGATATATTTTCTTTATAATTGTGTTAAGTATTCCAAGAGATGTGTTAAAGGAAATCATTGCAAACATTGATAATTTAAGAAAAAGTAATGAAGATACTTATTTCAAAATATGTTTAGTTCCCATGTTTAGACAATGTTTGTTGCATTGTTAAGTTTATTTTAAGGCAAATACTTACAAAAAGTTTTATGTAGTCAGATCAGTAATGATCTAATGAAACAGTACTATTGTTTTATTGCTTGTTTCTGATATATCTGTTTACACTACTAATGAAAAGAAACTCGTCTTTCATTGGTGCTCAAATGGTCTGAGAAAGCGAAACAAAAAGCTCTGATTCCTATAATCGGTTTTACAGCATTTTAATGACATCGTTTCGCGGGGGTGTTAAGGAACCATAAGTACAATGTAGCGTCTTATTTAGACTGTTATATCCAAAACCTTGAGATTAAATAACTATTTTGAATCAGATCAAAATATTAGTATTATCCTTTGAAATAGATGTCAATGCAATAAAATCGGGTACAACATCACTGCCAAATCGGTGTATTATCACGTAAAAGCTATAAATAGCTTACGTATATTTCTTAACATAATTATGTTCATTTTTATACATGCAAAAGATTTGCTAAGTTTATGTAGTAAATTGAATTTCGGGTCGTAAGGGGTGTATTACGTTAGTCCGGAAATCACGTCATTCTGCTAGGAAAAACGTTTAACATTTAATTTTAATAAACAACAAGTGCTACAAATTAATAAAACATGTTGTTATAAATATAATTTTTAGTGATAAACTTTCTAAGTAGCAGAATTTTCATCATGCTTATTCAGACCCTGGTTGTTTTTCAGATAAATAGTTTCTGGTACATTTCACGGTATGTTGGTATTTGACTGTATTTGCTTAAGGTGCTTCTGGAATATCATTTTATTAAATGTTTTTTATATCATTCCAATTTCGACTGATCATAAAGTCTTTCAGATCTATCATGTGAAGAGTTCAATGTAAAATATCTGCATTTTTTTATTCAAGTTAAATTTAAGTATGTAAACTTAACACCTATTGGTTATATAACGTTTCGTAACGCAAGCAATTGAATTCTTCTCACTGAGTACTTACCAACTAGGTAAACATTTAACGTTTGCTAATTCAATTATCTCCACTAGAACACCGTCGGTTATTAAACATGTATATCCAATAGTTTTAAAACCTCAATGGATACATGTATTTCCTGTCGTATTACGCCATATACACGAATAACTCTACCTGAGTAGGATCTTTTAAAACATCGTTTAATAAATTCTGGAATACGTGCATTTCCAACCTTTTAATATTTCAAACACATCAATCCTTTTAACGTAATTTTGTAATCGATACACACATCAATCCTTTTAACGTAATTTTGTAATCATTGACACATTTTCACCCTGTTATGTGTTGAACTGAGAATATTTTAGTGAGGTTAAAGGAGATTCAAATGTTTTACTCTTTTACTAACATACTACATGTAAGATTGATCACTGTGATATGCAATATGGATGTATAAAAATCCCAAATGAATGCAAAGAAAATAAAACAAATGTGTAAACATGAATTTTAAAATTGGTTTCCATACCTGTACAAGTTCCATTGATTTCTCGAAAGCCAGAACAGCATACTTTAGGTGAACTGGATAAACAAAACAGCTTCTGTACACCCCATTTCTTTGCCCATAAGCGTCGGAACCGGGAGGTGGGGGGGGGGGGTCTTAGCCCCACCCCCTTCACTTTTTTTGCAAATTAATTATACCAAACACCTTTTTTTGCTTGTCAAGATTTTTGATAAGTCTAGCCCCATCCCGACTTTCAATTTGCTTCCGACGCCACTGTTGCCAAATACTCAAAAAGGACAAAGTGAAACAACGATTGCAAATTCACAAACTTACGTGCCATGTCCACATTCTTTGGCCCTAGACAATGTAATGGCGAACGCCAAAAGGACAACATGCGTATACGCAAATAGTTGGTGACGTCCTGATATGTTCTTGTCCATTCGAGTTTGTTAAATACATAAACAATTATAATTAGTTATACTATTATAATGTCATTCACTATTTGCATTTGGTGTACTTCCGTGCCAGACTCGTAAATATAAACAGATAAAGGAAACAAATACAGTTTAAATAATATTCGTTAAAATGGTTTGTTAAGGAAGCATATGGAATCGAAGATATATGTAAATACGCAAAATAACAAATCTTAGTAATTAAATACCTTTTCAAATACAAAAACATCAAAGCGTACACCAAAATCAAATAAAAATATCAGAGACAATTATTTTCATAAATAAGGTTATATTTCGTAGATATACATATTGATAACGTCATGATTGAAAGTGAAATGTCTAATCCGTAATTTTGATCGAAAAGCATTGTTAACAGAAACAAAATATAAGAAATATAAGAACTCTAATGAAGTATTTTATAGTGATTTTTTTAAAACATAAACAAAAGAATACTGAAACATATGATTTTATTTCTCGGCTAGGTTTTCCTCTGTCGCTGTTTACGATATACACATCCGACTAGAACAACACTAGCACGTATGTTTTGAGGTTCACATTTAACACGTATCAATAGTTTGATCAATGCTTAACATGCAAAGCGCTGCTAAAATCTCGTGCTATATGTTGCTTTGATGTAACATATACCGTTTTGCGTGCAAACTCTTAAAGTTGGAAACTTCAAGATTTTTGAGAACCGGTCGAACAACTCTTTATCGAGGAAAATATATGATTCTATCTAGCAACTGTTATTATAAAAGAGATGTTTTTCCTTTATATGTTAATTAATTTGTAGAAACTACGGGTTAGTGTTGTTCTATCAAATCTTATATTAAGTGTCATCTATTTAATCGGAAACTGATTTTTGATCCAATTCAAAAGTATTTTTTTTTACGATTTTGTGTATCACAGTAAAAAAAAAAAGACGCTAAGTTGTCCAGAGGCTTCCTAAACCTACCCCCGAACACTTCACATCGTATTTTTTTTTTTTTTTTTTTTTTTTTTGTAGTTGTAGTTGTAAAAGATTATGGCGCTTTAGCATCAACAGACACCCATTCATAAAAGTAATATGATGAAAACACCTTGTGCATTTCCCAGTTCGAATACTAGACTAAGTGAGAAAAAGTTTAAACCAATGCATGCCTTCGTAGCAAACCAATAAAATCAACCTCTAAGAAACAATACAAATTAAAAAAATATGTACAATTAGATGAAAATTATATATTACAATACAAATATAATTTAAAATGAAAAATTATACAATACAAATGAAAATTATACAATGCAAATGTGAAATACACAAAGCGAATAAAAACCTATAGATTACATATAAAACTTATGGAATGCAAACAGAAAACTATGCAATACAAATAATATTTATACAATACAAATGGATAAGATAAAATTTTGCTATATTTGACGTGCCATAGATGTAAGTAAATGCGTTCATAAAATGCTGCAAAATATTCCCTATCGATCTCGAACTTGTAAGCAAAATTAAACTTCGAAATTATTCACTATAAAAAATTAAGATAAAAATTAAATTTCTAATCAACAATAAACAAAACATAGGTGTAGGGTCTACAATGCCTTTTATCAATACAGTGGAACCTCACTTATCCGGACGCTTTCGTTCCTAAGTCAAATCGTCCGGATAGGTGAAGCGTCCGGATATCTGAAATGTGTCTATTGTTGTCATGAATAATAATGTATTTGTATACATATTGGGTCCCAGTGATACAGATTTTTTTTGGCCATTTATACTAATAGCAACACATAATAAAGTTGTCCGTTGATATAAACATTTTTTAATATAAAGAACCCCGCTTTATATTATTATTTTGTCATGAAATATTAACCAGACTATAATGATAACCGAATCTAGCTAAATTCTTTGTGTTCAAGTGTGATATTTGCCCAGGCATTTACATGTACGCAATGTTTCCAACTATCTATTTCTAGAAATGCCAATGTTCTCAATAATTGACTTATTTTTGAAATCATTTCTATCTTTAAAATAAAGTCAATTTTAGTGATAAAATTAACGTTTACTAGTTGAAAAATTGCAAGATCCACCAATGCACTTCCGATGAGTTGACATGCTTTCACTTTGTTTTCTTCCTGTACTTCCGGTTTTGACTTAATCTGAGACAATTCGTTTAAAAATACGATTTGAATAGGTAGATAAAACACAAAGCTTTGTAAAACTTTTCAGTTTTCTTGATTAATAAGCATATTTTTATTCGAAATACAGGGATGTTTAAAAAAGCGATGGCACTTGACAGGTGCACAGGATAAGATATCCAAGCCACGTGATGTGAGGCGTGACTAATCCTGTCTGGCCAGCACTGTCGGTAAATTTAAAAGTGATTTAGGAAGGCAATGTTTATACAAGCTACTCATGGGGGTCTAGCACGTAAAAAAGGTGTGAAACTCAATTGACAGGCGTAATCTTTTGTATTGAACAGGGTATCATCAAATTTTACCGTCCGGTTAAATGAAGCAAGATTATAGTAAATCAGTGTTTTGTGGTAAAAACAGACCGTCCGGATCCGGAACGCGGAATTCCGGATAAATGAGACAAAATAACGTATAAAAAATCTGTTCACAAATAAAATCGTCCGTAAACTGAAGCGTCCGGTTATCTGGCGTCCGGATATCTGAGGCCCCACTGTAATTGATTTCCGTATGAAGGGGCTATAATTTATGTTGTTTACTTGACGTATGACCATCACCTCCATCTTTCGATACATAATATATAAACAAAACATGACATGGTATATGATGCTCTTTGCCACCAGCGTGACTTTAATTGTTACATAACATTGTAACACATTGCGTAAAATTATAAAAATAATATTAAGTAATACTACAATTGAAATTTTATTGAATTATGTCACAATACTGCATTTGATCTTAATTTGATGTAATTATAATTAATTTCCGAATAGTAGTTAATAATTATATACAAATATCAATTTCATTGGCTGTATTGAGAAACTGAAATCGAAAATTGTTTACGTAATATCGTAAAACAAATTCCTTGTGGTCTGAAAACGCCATGTACATCTACAATAAAATACAAGCATGAAAAAGAAGGGAAAAAATGAAAAATAAAGAAAATGATATAAAAAATTTAACACTGGAGATGTGGAGGGGAGGTGGTGGATTTTTAAAGAAATGGTCCGAAGGAACAGAATTAGTATTCAAAGGTGTTACCTGGCGGCGTCCTAAAAGAAAGTGAATTAGCGCGTCTTTCTTAACAAAGAGAGTCGCTAGAATTCCCGCGTTTAATTTCATTGGTCAAATGATGACCTCAACATTACGTGACCAAACAGAGCACTCTCTTCTTCTTGATAATACACATTAAAAATTGCGATTACTCGTAAGGCGAAAAATAGTAAAATCAATATATATAAAGCATTTTAAGTAAACTTAAAATTCCTTTATCAATAATTGATTTCCGTATGAAGGGGCTTTAACTTATGTTGTTTACTTGACGTATGACCATCACCTCCATCTTTCGATACATAATATATAAACAAAACAAGACATGGTATATGTTGCTCTTTGCCACCAGCGTGACTTTAATTGTTACATAACATTGTAACACATTGCGTAAAATTATATAAAAAAAATATTACGTAATACTACAATTGAAATTTAATTAAATTATGTCACAATTCTGCATTTTATTATAATATGAATTTTATTAATTAGCTGTATTGAGAAACTGAAATCGAAAATTGGTTACGTAATATTGTAAAAAACAAGTTCCTCGTGGTCTGAAAACGCCATGGACTTTATTAAACGTATTAATCAAGTTCAGACCCCAAGGAAAAATAAAAGGAGGAAAGAAATACTGGTGGGAAAGAGCAAACTCATAGCTAACGTGATAAACATAAACCCTGGGCTATTTCAATATTAGGACTACAAATTAATTAACATTAACCTGGCTAAACCTACAATGAGATAGACATATATTCAATGCAACAAAATTAATAACATACAAAAATATAACTGGAGGAATAAACATATGCCCTTCAGTAGCCCAACAATAATGTCGACAGAGATAAACATATGCCATAGAAAAGTAAACACAGTGTTGACTAGACTGGGTAATTGCATCTAATTACACGAATTAACCGGTCTGATGTACGATTTAAAGGCATCGGATTTCCACGTCCCAGGAGTCTAATTTTACCGTCGCTCATTCCGCAGTCTACGCAGTGAGAAGCCATGCCAATTCGAAATGAATGACTAGTAATTTTCCCCATCTGGATATTAGCGAAAGATAAACAATTCTTCAGTACCACAGAAAATTTGATCTTAGTCACAGGTGTGCATGGTACGTAGCAAAATAAAGGACCCTCTTGCACTCCTCTTTGATTAATATAATTAGTAAGGCACAGCACTGGGCAATAATCTGAGTCCTTAGCCCCATGCATTGTTAGAAAGAAAGGTTTTCCCAGGTTATGCTTATATGAAACAAATTTAATCCATATTGTGTCATTTACGATAGAAATTTGGTTAAAATGTAGCAGATTTTTATTTGGAACGGTTAAGCTGGACGTAATTTCGCCGATTCTAAAAAAAAAAATAAAAAGCTAACGAAAACATTGCTCGAAATAGAATTTTTTCATAAAGATTGGATATAGTATGTTGTAAAGAATCTAGGAGTTTGTGCAAGATAGCCCTAGTAATTGGTATTCTAACATTAGTTGTCGGTTTGAGCTTACGAGCTCCAGTTAATACTTTTTGTACAACAAATGATGAGCATGGATCTTGGAGGCCGTTGAGTTTATGGACGTGGCTGATGGCCGAGAGGTAAAATGTTATCGTCGACGGTGCGTAGTCTTGTGAGAAAAGGAAAACAACATAGAGAACCAATACGTGTTGTTGGACGGGGATATCCGTTCGTTAACTGTACTTTTCCGCAAAGTTCCTAAACGTCGACCATGCGTGAGTGTATGATGATGAAGTTGACGCAGTCAAACTGGAATCCAGGAGTTTGTTCACAACCAGGGTCAACTTGGATAAAGCGGAAGACTGGGAATCTCGACTGGTTGTTTGTCGGCCCAGGGTGCTAATTGTAGAAATTGCTGTACCTTTGAACGAGAAAGCAAATCACATAGTATATTTTCTTTTGATGTTGAATGTTTTGCTTTAAAATAAATATTAAATTCGAGACAACTAGCAACGAGCTGACGAACAAGAGACATGATACAGCCTGTATCTTTATCCTTACATGTTTGTTTGTTTATAACATGCACCAATGCCTGATTATCAGTGTTAAATATAATACATTTGTTAGTCAACATTTTTCCCTACACTTTTATTGCCACAACTATTGGGTAAAGTTCTAGGACTGCAATATTTTTATATTGCCAATTACTATCCCAGTTTCCATAAAACCACTGACTACAGAATACCGCTGCATAACCGATAAAACCCGAAGCATCTGTTTACAATTTAAGCTCAATGAACTTGAGCACTTATCTGGGAGGAAAATCGAGGATCCATTGAATTCATCAAGAAAACATTCCTTCCCAAACTTTCAAATCTTCTTTCACCTCTGTTGTCATGCTTATTTTGAAAAACGGCTTTCTGATACCAATGGTAAGGTCTATTAATCTCCTAAGGAATGCTATGCCTGGTAAAACAACATTACATGCAAAGTTGAGTAAACCTATGAGCGACTGTAATTGTTTAAGTGTCAAGCTCTTTTGTGTCTTTGCAAACTTTGTTTTATCTATGCACTTTACTATTTTGTCATGAGGCAACCTACACCCCATCTTGCATGAATCAAGCTCATAGCCTAAGTAAGTTATAGTCTGAAGAGGACCACACGTTTTCTCCAGGGATATTGGAACGCCTATGTCAACACACATTGATAAAAATGCCTTCAACTGTCTAACACATGTTAAGGGACACTTATGGGTAATAATAAAATCGTCTACCACATGAGAAATACACGAAATACCCAGTTTGTTTTGCGCTATTCATTCTAGCGCCGTCGAAAAACGCTCAAAGATCCTACATGAAGAACTAAGACCAAATTGAAGACATGTGTCCACATAATAATTGTTCTTCCATCTAAAACAAACGTATTTGAATTGAAAATAGTTTAAGTTGATTATCCTTAAAGCATATTTTATATCCGTTTTGCAACAATAAGCACCAACTCCACAGCTCTTAATATGACTGATGGCATCTCCAACCGAAGAATATTGAACAAATGATTCCTCGCGTGTAATGCCATCGTTATCTGATTTGTTTCTAGGATAAGATAAATGATGAATCATTTTATATTCACCTGGTACCTTTTTCTCTACCGAACCTAATGGGAAACATTGTATGTCAGCAAATGGTTTAGAATCGAATGGACCTTACACTCTACCCGTTGAAACTTCTTTAAGAATATTTTCATCAATTATATCCGGACAAATAAAAGCTGATCTAAGATTTTGAGATTCTACACCAGGACATTCACCAACAAACCCTAATGAAAAACCATTTATTAAATAGTTTGTCTCAGTTTCGTCGTAACCAGACAGCCAATCTGCAAGTCTATTTGATTTGATTGGTGTTTTGCCCTTGCTTGGTAAGAGGGGGTGATTTAGACGAACTGGCAAATTTGGTTGGTTGTGGTGACTGATACTTAAATCTTTGTTGTAGGACACAAAAGGGCCGCTGAACCTGTTTTGTGCACTGGATGAAAGGGTGCGACCCACCACCGTTGTAAAACCTGTGCTTACCTGAGTGGAACTGGAAACACGCTCCTCTGGGGATTGTTTTACTCAATTCTTTGTGTGAGTTGGTTGTTTTGATAGATTGAGAAGAAGTAAGACGTGTGTTTACGTACAGTTCCATATGAACATCTCCCCACTGCACCTGGCCTTGTTCAATTAAGGATCGGAAGTCCTTATCGTAACTATACCAGTTACCTTTTGCATCTGCAATGTCCCTGACCGCTTCTAGATGTTTTGCAAGTTTAGCTTGCTCGTGTGGATACTTTATGTAATAAATAGCCATATACCTATTCCAAGCCGTAAGCCAGTTGTTCATAGAAGACAGTTCTCAGTATCATCTCTCTCCACCTGGTGAATTGTAAGCATACCTGGCTTCGTCGAATTCTCAACCTGAAGGGAATGTTTTTCCTTACCTTGTTTGTTCCGGGGTAGCAGACTACCGAAATCCACGTACTGCTTTGACCAAATCTTTGATTTCAATTTATCAGGCACACGAGCTTCAATGGAGACCGATGTACTTACAAAACCACTACCGGACCTACCTGATGTTATCTTATCAAATTGATTAACGATTGCTGCCTCGACAGTTTCCTGAATTGCGTTATCCCTATTGATATTTGAGTTAATACTAGATGCACATGCAATACTCCCCTGACTGGTGATGGCAGTTAGCTGGAGAGCATTGAACATGTTAGAAATTTCCTCCTTCAGATTCGCGGTGAATTTTTCTGTGACCTCTTTTGTAATGGTTTCCAAAATCTCCGGAGAGATGGTAGAAGGAGAACTGGTTTGTGGTACTGAGCCATCCGGAGATTGTTTCCTCTTTTGGCCGATGTTCGTTTCGTCAAATCTGTAGATTTCCGCTTAGGTGCTATGATGAACAATATTTAAAATAATTGCTGTCGCAGCATAGTAAAGGCTGTCAATAAATTCCGTTCAGACAAAAAGTACGGGAAATGTGCATTATGACATCACATTATATTACAAACCTCGAAAGTACTTATTAATTTATTTATTAGCAAAATTAATTTATACCGATCTTTTAATTGAAAACAACAAATGCTATTTCTTACAATTTCGATGTTAATTAATTGCACAAATATGTCTTTAATCATACAGCATAAGTGCAACGTAATTATTACAAGAAAAGATAGAATGTTGTTGTATAAATGAACACAAAACAAATGCAGTCTCGATAGGGGACAAAAAACGGCCTCGTTCAGAGGACCCGAATGCAGTCTCCTCAAGAGAACCAAATGCGGTCTCGTTAAGAGAACCAAGAACGGCCTCGTTAAGAGGACCAATGCGGTCTCGTTTAGAGGACCCAAATGCGGTCTCGTTAAGAGAATCAAATGCGGTCTCGTTAAGAGAACCAAGAACGGCCTCGTTAAGAGGACCAAAGCGGTCTCGTTAAGAGAACCCAAACAGCCTCGTTAAGAAAACCAAAACGCCCTCGTTAAGATGACCAATGCGGTCTCGTTTAGAGAACCCAAACGGCCTCGTTAAGAGAACCAAAACCGCCTCGTTAAGAGGACCAATGCGGTCTCGTTAAGAGAACCCAAACGGACCAAAATACGTTCTCGTTAAGAGATCAGTTTTGTTAAGAGCAACAAAAATCAAAAAAGGAAAACCAATTCAAAAAAAACAATATTATTATATCATTAACAGGATCCGAAGCTACATATAAAAGATAACTCATGTAGAGAAAAAAAACATAGGTCTTATAAACAGTATGTGAACGGATGAGGGTTTTTTTTGGGGGGGGGGGGGGGTTGGGGGGGGGTTGGTAAGTATTATTTATTTATTATTTTTTTTAATTAATTTTTTTATTATCCTACATATTGCTTTGCAAATGTGAAAGTTGACTTGAGTTTGTAGAAAAATTCTGAAGTGTCGGTGATGACATAATGCGGCCACTTTGACTTAGCGTGTTCTTGAAAGAATGAGACCACGCAAGCTGCGATACAAATGAACATTGCCTTGCTTGTTTAAATGGACGCTGTCTGCTAAGAATTTATGATCGCAATTTTTGTCTGATGCTAGTGAAGGAAACAATCCATTATGCTCCCAGAAGGACGCATAATCCAAATTGGTTATGTCCTACTTGATAAGAGCGTTGGCTGCATCGACAAATTGATTATAATCAAATGACTACCTAAATCTTGGAAGTAATTTACAGACATGAATCTGTGAAACACTACACCTTTTATGCAAAACTGATACAACTGCTAAGAGTTTGCATGCAAGTTCCTCCGTTGAATATAATCGTCTTACGTCATTGCCCCCAACCATAAGAATGATATGATCCGGCTGGAATGTTTTAATGAAAGGAACATCGTGACGTAAAATACCATCAATAGTAAGACCCCATGTGCCTTTGTACCTTATTGCATGTGAGTTAATACCCAGATCATCAACATACCTTAAATCTTCATTGTCAATAAGAAAATGATGGAAACAACGGACAATAGAGTGTCCGAGAATCAAAACTTTGGTTGAATTCATTGTTAGCGTATAAGATAATAACTAAAATAAAATTGTTTGTAATAGATCAGTGACAAACATACAAACATAAGACTTATAGTATATACAACGCTTACCGTTTGAATATTTAAAGAAATGGTCCGAAGGAACAGAATTAGTATTCAAAGGTGTTACCCGTGCGGATTCCTGAAAGAAAGTGAATTAGCGCTTCTTTCTAAACAAAGAGAGTCGCTAGAATTCCCGCGTTTAATTTCATTGGTCAAATGATGACACCAACATTACGTGACCAAATAGAGCACTAATACACATTAAAAAGTGCGATAACTCGTAAGGCGAAAAATTGTAAAATCAATATATATAAAGCAAACTGGGAAGTTCTGATTTTGTCATTTGCTTTTAGATTACATGTATGGCCTTGTTATTGTTTATTTTAGGATATCAAAGATACGATTGTTCATCAACATAATATGTGTCGATATCTCACACACCAAAACTTGTAGACGTTCAAATAAAACTTCTTTTGAAGAAAACATTTCTCCAAAAAGAAACGTTGAAAAGATTCACAGTTTACATCACCCTCCCATTTTTAATATTTTATCTAGCTGACCGGGATTATATACGACGGTATGTCTGTGAATATACTAATAAATGAGATAAATATATATATATATATCAATATATTGTGTTGTATATGGCACTATTTTTCGCATGAAAGCGTATGCGTGTATGTGTTAATTTTTCTACTGATGAGTATATGTGTTTTTAAATGATGAATTTAACTTACTTGTATATGGTTAAAAAACAAACATGGCTTAAAATCCAAAAATTTTAAAGGACATACATAAACAATTTAAAAGTAAAATCATATTACTTATTATAGAAATTAATAAATCATTACCACGCTTGATTTGAGATATGACCCAACAAACTGATTACAAGAGTCGTTTTCTGAACAATTGCATGCTTTCCTACAGCGTGGTCCTTAATACCATAGTGGACTGTGCCAATTGCAGTTTACTACATTAAATCCAATGAATTCTTTCCACATAAAAAAAGAATCAAATTAGATATGATACTATTAAATTTATAAACGATATGGATTTTACTTCAACTGCGGAATGAATTTTCATGATAAAATAATATACCTCTACATTATCCATTTATTTCTCGAAAGTGGACACAACATCTTCAAGACAAAGTAATAAGAGGAACACATTAACATTGTATTCATATTTAGAGGATCAGTAATAAAATCATTCCATTTTTAAAGAAACGTTGAACGATGTCCAGTCAACAACAAACTAAAGACCTCTCTGATCTCCCTCACTTGGTGTTTGTATCAAAGTACTGAATTACCAATATATCGATATACATAAGTGTTTTCTCCGCATCTTTGAGCTATGAATAATCCAATGAAGATCACCAAAAGATGTACAGTTAAACGTGTACAGTGAAACAAGTTATGTTTTGTTTATTTCTACTGGGATTTGCCCATGTTTTCGTTCGTGAATTGATTATATATGATTAACGTTAATTGGAGGTTTTACTTTTTATAAAAAGGAGGAAATTCGTAAATGTGTCTTGTTTTGGAAATTGATGGCGATATCAAAATTCATAATTATACTGTTTTTGGAATATGTATAGGTTGTACATTTTGCAAGTTACAACGACATATTGCAACTGAGGTGAAATGAGCTGTTAATACTATCACTGCTATCACATATTGTTTTTTGAATTCCAGTACTGTTTTAGACGATATTCTGACATCAATGTCGGCTATATCTAATTCTTTTAGCAGGTAAAAGGGCTATGCTTTACGGAAACATGGTTTCTCAAATTATTGTTTCATTACCATTCTTTACGTTTTCCCCTCCTAGCATTTTGGGTATCAATAAAGTTTTGAGTGAGATGAGTACTATGAATAAAGCACAAAAGCAATATTTGAACCCCTAAACAATCGCAAAAATTAGTAGTGCCCATTGTTGTTTTTCTAATAAGCCAGCGCATGATACATGTTAATAATTATGCCCGCCTTATGAACCATTTTCTGAGTTTGACGTTCTGTCCTTTTGACATATTTTGATTTAAACAATGAAAATATGCGTTACGACTATTCATAATGCTTATTTTATGGTTAAATTAAAAAATGGTCGTAAGAACTTTTCTTTAAAGATCCAATAT
This sequence comes from Magallana ariakensis, assembly GCA_020458035.1. Taxonomy (NCBI): domain Eukaryota; kingdom Metazoa; phylum Mollusca; class Bivalvia; order Ostreida; family Ostreidae; genus Magallana; species Magallana ariakensis. The sequence goes on along the minus strand of CM035818.1, from coordinate 49,024,989 downwards.
CCACAACCAATATCAACAAAACATGTAAATGATTTTCAGAAACGTGTCGCCTGGTTTATTAAAATGAAAAAACCATTTGAATAATGTGGAGTGATAGCGCCATTATCAAAATTATTTTTCAGTACTATAAGCATCTGTCAAGGAAATAGTTGGCACTCCTCTTAGAACCTGAAGTATCCAAAAGAGAAAGATAATTCACTCTTCATGGTACCTAGCGTCATTATCAGAGGAAGAAGTAATACTTCTATTAGTACCTTAAGTATAATTGCAGAATGGTATGGACTTGTAGTTCTAAAGTATCTACTAAGGAAATTATTCCCACTCTTCTCAGTTCCTAATTAAGTATCCGAAAGAGAAAAAGTAATCCCACCTTTTAGTACATTAATTATTGTTGATACTTATTTTATTTAGTACCTAAAGTGTATGCTTGTGCAGAGATGCAATATATTTAATTCTTTTAATTGCGGCATCTGTCTTGAAACAGGTATAATTGTTGCGCTACTTTTCATGCGCAAGTATAAATGACGTTACAAACACTATTCTTTCCTAATGCGTGTCCTACTTTTCAACTACATAAAAACTATTAGGCCAGAAAAGCTCAAATTGGAGTGGAAGCATCCTCAGATAGTGTAGATTCAAGTTTGTTTAAATCATGGTCCCCGGGGGTAAGGTGGGGCCACAATGGGGGGATGAATTTTTACATAGGAATATATAGAGAAAATCTTTAAAAATCTTCTTCTCAAAAAATATTAGGCCGGAAAAGCTCCAATTTGAGCGGAAGCATCCTCAGTCTATAGTATAGATTTAAGTTTGTTTAAATAATGGTCCTTGGGGGTTAGGGTGGGGCTACCATGGGGGGATGAATTTTTACATAAGAATATATAGAGAATATCTTTAAAAATCTTGTCCTTAAAAATTATTAGGCCAGAAAAGATCAAACTTTTGTGGAGGCATCCTCAGATAGTGTAGATTCAAGTTTGTTTACATCATGGTCCCCGGGGGTAAGGTGGAGCCACAATGGGGGATGAATTTTTACATAGGAATATATAGAGAAAATCTTCAAAAATATTCTGGGAAAGTTTTTAGTCCAAAAAGTAGTTGTGTAACTTGTGTGAAAGCATGGGTTGTGCAGATTAAAGTTTGATCAAACCATGATTCCCTAGAGAAAAGTGGGGCCACAAAGTGGGGGAGGGGGTTATATAGGAATAGAGAAAAATCTTCTTACAGGTACAACAACAAAAGGGGCTATGTATTTACCATAAAAATATGTGGATAAAAATCGGCAGATGTTTTAAATTTTTTGAGCAAGATATACTGTACTTAGTTGTGAAGATATTTTGATTTTGATACTGTAATGCTAATTTGATCAGAGTTAAGGCTATTGTTGCTCAGGTGAGCGATGTGGCCCCTGGGCCTCTTGTTTATTTAAATTTTATAGAATAAATTAAGAAAAGCATTAAAGAAAAATATTCGGACACAGTACATACAAAAATAAAAAAAAATCTGGTTCAACATATTAAGCATCGTATCATATTAAATGTGAATAAGTGTTAATTCCCGCGCTTGTGGGAATATGATTTTACTGCTTTGTCACTTTTTGTGTTTCTTTACCTCTCAGCTTTTTAAAAAATACATAAAATTAGAATCAATCTGATGTGCAAATTAAATATGTTTGAACCCAGTAAATCAGAATCTACTATTTTGTTATCATATATGATGTCAATGCTCATAAATTGAAAACGAATTTTAAATAACCAAAAATTATTAAATCACAAAAACTTTAAAAAAAACTACGAATAAGAAAACCAAAACCATTTTATCATACCTTGTAACCTCTTCGCTACTAGAGGAATGAAATGTTGAATTCCATGACTGTGTAAAAAAATATTCTCTTTGTAATCAATCATTGTTCACGATTTATTGCATTTTAGATTTGCAATGTAGACCACATATTATGACGCTGCATATATTGGTACCATAAAACCATCACTGTTGAATGGTCAGAGGTAGTTGTACAAACAATATCGGTAGGTGGTGGTACCTTCAAATTCCTCAATATTCATTAGCAATATATAGACCACGAATCTTTGGTAGTCCTTCCCGGGCATCAATGTATATTCAATGTAAATAAAAATTCTCGATGGTATAAACAAATATGAACGAACAAAGTAATTCGTCGAATCATGCTAAGCTGTATGCCAAAAAATGAACAATAAAATAAAATCAACTTTATACACAACTAACAAAACAAAGTGTATCGCATAGAAATGTACACGCAGTGTACTCACCGATAGTGTAAAGAAAGGATGGTGTACATGTAAGAATCATAAAATAAGGGAAAAAATCAATTGAACAGTACATGTATTTTCATAGTTATTTTCACGGACTCTTCTTTAATTAGAATGCATTGGTTTTTGTGTAAAATCTCTAGGGAAGACTTTTGTTTCTCAACTTTTTTCGACTCATAATTTTTGGAGGCTATAAGGTCTACCGGAGGATTGTGTGGCGTGCGAATTCACCGGAGTTGTGTTCCGAACATCATGAAGATTATCGCTTGGAAAAGCTTGCACATCCCATTGATTTGTGGCACTCCAATTTTGGTCGACATGTTTCTTAATTCTATCTGCTGTTTCAAAAGTATCGTAAGATGTTGAACTTCCGCATAAATCTTGATTTCTCACAGTATGGTAGTGATCACCGTTTGTGTTTTCACTCTCGAGTGAAATCCCGCGACATCTAGACGTGATTTGATTCAATTCTTTCTCAGCATGCAACTCGCTCACACCTGTGTTGTTATTGGATGATTTAGTTCTTCGTGGTGGTAGTCTACAGCTATTCAATAAATTATTATAATCAAATATAGAATTTTAAAAATAATTTTGGTTCACCACTATCTGACATTTGAAATTGAATCATTCAAAATATTCAACGTCATCTCATTAAAGTATACATTTGAAATTGTAGTCTGCGAAACTTATTTTGTATTTATCAGAATGCCTTTTCTATGGATCAATTAATTTTATAAAAGAACATGATGAAAGTCTCAACAAACATCACTTAAAAGATTAAACAAATCTTACCACTTCAAACAAAAAATCAGGGTTACTAATTGAGATATACCGAGTGCAATGACTAGATACATTAATAAATTACAACTTTCTCTGCGGAAAGGTAAATCTGGCCTAGATTCACTGTCATTGTGCATTGGTAAAATGCAACTATTCTTTTGTCCTGCAATGAGAAAAGTGGATTTAAAGATCCTGTTTAATTTTAAAACTTTAAGTTGACTAAATAAAGATTGATATTCGTTAAAGTATGTATTTATGCTAGTAAAATGTATATATTAATATGTATAAATTATTTTCAACATTATCAATTTGTTTATAATGCCATGAAAGATGGTTGAATAACGATCTAATCCTTTTTCTTGGTTTGTCCGCGTAAGAATGATTATACAAATTCATTGAACTTTTTATACCTTTCTCCAAGCGCATAATTGTAGCAAAATATATAATCAAATTTAAATTTTATAACCAAATTGTATGTGCCCTGTAAAACGATGGGTTTGTTTTGTATTTGCATATTGATAGGCAAAGCACTTGTTTTTTCCAATTATTTTTGCGATATTTCTAAGGAAAGACGTACAATATTTGTTTACAAAACAAACTTCACGTTAGTTAAAGTAGGCATTTATTTCACAAATTTTTATTTATTTTGTACTGAAGACCACTAGCTTTTGTGAGAAAAATATTATATAGCTCTCGTCAGATAGGTTTCTGGCGGTCCTCATATAATTATCTAACCTGCCAAATAAAGCTACGTTTTAAGGCCTTTGGTTAAACCAGATGTTTGAAAACAATAGCAGGTGTATGTCTTTGTAAAGTTTCTCAAAACAATGTTCAAAACAATTGCATGGACATATCCAACTAATTATCTGATGGTCGTCAGATATTTATTTGGCGCCAACAAGAAATAATCTTGAGGCCGACAGATATTAGGTGGCGACTGCAAGATAAATCATGTGACGGTCGCCGTAAAATTTATATGCCAGAAACTTACCTGACGACCACCCGATGAAATATTTTCAAACGTTGCAGCAAAGGCCTTTCGTAAGTTTGTATGACTTTGTAATTATGCAAAATAATTGAGGACTGAATAAACCCATTAATCTGATGAATTGAACAAATATTTTTCGTTTAGTTAACACACTTAGGACTCATGAACTCATAAGCAAACTCTGCAAAGACTCCAAGGTCTGGGGTTTTGGTTAACCATCCATTCGACTATAAAGTACGAATCGTCCAAAGCGTGTCGAGTGGTATATTAACCCTCCATATAAAGATCTGAAGATTGTTTTTCTTTTTCTATGCAACTTACATGTTCTTACTCACAAATACGAGAATTTAACATTTTAACGCCAACATTCCGTCTTATCCGTTTGCTTGTTTTTCCAAAAAGAGGCTACGTTTGAAATGCACAAGTGTCTTTTACAAAAGCTTACAATTTATAATTGCCAGAGTCAATGGCTATTTTGTCGTTGACTCATTGACAATTAAAAACTATTAATAAGAAAAATAAACTAGACGCTCGTTACGAGCAACAAGAGGTCTTCCGTTTGAATACACCTTAAAAAACACAATAGAGATAGCTGTTCTTTTCTACCATTTCTTTACACTCTTTAATATAGAGCAAAACCAATACCGGATATCTAAAACGCTATGTAAAAGTCAAACCAATATTGTAAAATCCGTATTGTGACGTATTTCGATCCTCGGTCACTTCGCCGGCATCAAAGACATTCCGCAGCAACAACAGTGAATCAGGTTCCAACGATGCAAGTTCATTTCATTACAAATAGATAAAATAGCTAACCGCGTTTCAAAAACAAATATTTTTCATATTTATACATGTAATAACATTTAAAATTATTCTTATGTTGAGAATGACTTTTTTCAATAGTATGGAGAGAGAGAGAGAGAGAGAGAGAGAGAGAGAGAGAGAGAGAGAGAGCTCTTAGCTAGGCTAAGCAATTTTTTTTTGCTTATTGGAATACAACTTTGTATTTAGTATCGACATCTTTCTGGGTTGACCCTTAAATCCAATATAGGTTAGAGAACTACGCACAAGCAAGGCTACAACTGCAGAAAAGTTTCAACGAATTGTTTAGATCCGTGTTTACTCTGATGGTGTTTTGTATTTTTATCTTTGTAATTTTGTGTTTGAACACAGTTCGTTATCACCACATGTCATCGTAGAGGCGGAGTTCTGACATTCACTGCTCATGACTTGACTGAGAGAGAGAGAGAGAGAGAGAGAGAGAGAGAGAGAGAGAGAGAGAGAGAGATGTACAATTCAAACATGTATATAATCTGTAAAAAAAAAAATTGTCAATAAACGCATGTATACATGCATGCCTGTATCCACGTATGTGGAGAAACATTAAACAACCCTCAGTTTAAAGTCATGTATAATAATTGAAACATAAGCATATTGTTAGGAGAACAGTTATTTACTACCCGCAGTCGCTAATTGTTGTGTGCACACAGTCATTGAGATGGCGGCATTTCTTTGATGCTGGCAAAGCGACCCGGCGAGCTCTAATGCGGTCTTATTACTGAGGTGCTTCGGCGGCATGACTTTGATGCCGGCGATGCTACGAGCGTCTGAATTTAGATACCTGCTGATAAAAAAAAGACTGTCACAAAGCAGGAAATTAACGGTATTTCTAACCGGGCTCTATATTTGTACTGAAAAAAAAAACCCCGATATTATTTTGATTTATGATAAAATTTAAACGGAAAACATTTTAAACCATCATTTTCAAGATAAAATCGTAAAACAAACCACAATTAAGAAAGAAAAAAACGTTCGACACTCGGGGACTGAACCCGGGTCGCCTGTGCACAAGTCCACCACTCTAACGATGAGCTACGCGGACTCTCGCTTCAAGACTTTGGAGCCTAAATTCTCGAGAATGCGTGGATCGATTTTAAAACGGATTTCATATTCTGAAGTTTTGAACGCGTCTTCATCGCTTTCAAACATTAAAAAAATTCAAATCAAAAAAGTTGAAAAATGACTTATTTTTGTTTCCTTCCGGTGTCGACCGGAAGTGACGGCGGACGTTTGGATATGCAAAGGGCACTGCGGCAGACGACTCTCTACCATCTCTGAAAATTTGAAAGTTCTATCTTAATTACTTTCGAAGAAAAATCGTGAACAATCAAAAACATAATTTTTTTAATATCGCGGGACCGGAAGAGACGACCAAAAAAATCTCGTGTAATTTTCTTACAAATTTTGTCATGAATGAGATTTTAAATTTCATCAAAATCGGCCGAAGCATTTTTAAAAAACGTTGGAGAAAAAATAATAATAATAATAATAATAGAGGAAAAGAAACAAAGCAATAACAATAAGGTCTTCCGTTGGAAACGGAAGACCTTAATAATAATAGAGGAAAAGAAACAAAGCAAAAACAATAAGGTCTTCCGTTGGAAACGAAAAACCTTAATTAGAAATTAGAAAAAGAAAAAAGTATTGATCAGTCAATGACCCGAGCCTCGAGCATTTAACAATTAAAACGCTAATCCAACCTTCTTTCAAGTACTATTTCTCTTTTCAAGAAACAAAACAGGTCCATGTACCATATACAGTAACGTCATTTTTTTCAATAAACACGAAAGGATTAACACACGATCAATCAGTCCGAGAATACACGCACGGTACGATTGGATTGATTTAATTAATATGGGAACGGATACACGATTTTGAGGATGAACGTCAAAAATCGTATAACAATTTTCTCGATTTACCTAACCTTAACAAAAGATGTAGAAGCGTATCTTTACAAATGCCAAAAATGTCATTTCCTTTTGTAGATATATCTGTATTTTAAGACGGCTCCTAGAATTACAAAGTTGGGTAAATCTTTATTCAAAAACTGCAGGTAAACCGATACCTGCGTTGGCACACGATGGGTTTTTTTAAAAATAGTTTTCAATTTATAGTTTAAAAATTATTACATTACATTTTTTAATGTAGTTTTACACAAAAGAAACCTAAGTCGGTCTCCTTAATTAGTTCTTCACTTTTGTTCGAATTCGGTAAAGCAACATATTCCAAAAGAAATTAAAACATGTTTATGATTTTCTCTTGAATTTATGTGCCATGTCATGTTTCTCCTTTGCTCTTACTTCCTGATGCTGAACTCTATTTTATCTAGATTGTTGGTCGTATAGACAGTGTTGTACTATTACCTATTAATTAAAGATCTGTTTATGGGAATTTTGAAACTATATGCTGTCTGAGGCAAAATGAAATGTAGCCTACATTTCCTTTATTTATACAACTAAAATGCGAAATTATTGATATTGAGCAATATCGCAGAATTAATTTCAAGTACCAACTTCACTCAATCATATAATTTATTACTTACCTGGTTTTGGGATACATCCAACAAATCTACTGCAAATCTCATAATGGGTACAGTTACAGGTATATCTGCAACGCGAACCGTAGTTGGAACTTGGGCAAATTTTCTCGCAGTTTTCACCGGTGAACCCAATACAAGCTTTAAATCAAAAACACACACAATTGTATCACATGAAATATGAATGACAGTTAATTCATTCAGACAACAAAATGATTTGACGTTAGATTCAAAACATCACAATATGCTTAAACCATACATATCTTCCATAAGTTAAAAAATGATAGCACCCTAGTGAAACCAAAGGTAAGGTTAGTCAGTTACTGTAGAAGCCAATGAATCCAAAAATAAATTTTAGTTAATTATGTAATTACCAGTTATCCGACTGTAAGTTAAGGTAAATAAGACAGCCAGTAAAACCAGTAAAGTGGAAACTATTTTCATACCAGTAAAACCGACCTTAAAGAGACAGTACGGCGCATCTTACTAAAAATCCGACTTGAAAAAAGCTTCCGATCGGGTTCGGTATTTTTGTATTACTCATAAATGTACTAGAAACTTTCAGAAAATTACAAATTTCTCCATGTAATAAATCTAATTTTTTTATTAAAATTAATAATTACGAATAATCCATACATATTTACATCGCAACGTGTTACGGGTTCAGCCTTCTATAATATTACGCATGCGTATTTACTGTAAACAAAACACATGCAGGGCTAGCGAAGATTCTCCTGGACATGTTCGTTGATAGAAAAATGTTTTTCTACTTCTCCCAGGTTATTATTGTTCAAAGTTTTTAAAATAACCACAATTATTAGTTTGTAAGCAGGCATACTCTAAAACCTGGCCTGGCCTGGCCTGGCCCCATTGGCCTGGCCTGGCCTGGCCTGGCCTCAAAGTTGGCCTGGCCTCACTTTTGGCCTCAAATTTGGCTTGGCCCCAATTTTTGGCCTGGCCTCAAAAATTGGCCTGGCCTCAAATTTGGCCTCTACAAAAATTTTTGGCCTCAATTTTTATTTTTATATTTTCTTTACATATTTGATGATTTTATTGATTGTTTATTGATTTATATTCAATACACATGACACATCACATTAGATGGCTTTAAGTGTCCTATAGTGATAGTTCTATTGAAACATATATATGACTACAGGTATAAGTGATTGATTCTTGTAGATTTTGATTCAAACTGTTTTTAAATTCTAAAGTACTTAAGAATGCTTTACTGCCATTGTATTACTATGGCATATTTTTTCAATGTACTTAGCTCAAACTGATCTAAGCTCAAACTGATATAAGGATTAGACAATACCTATATCAAATACTTATTTGAGAAAAAAAATAATGGTGGAGACCAATTTGTTTATTCTAACCAACAATAAAGGTCACAAAATGGTATGCTTTGTTTAAATTCTGATATGGAAATGTTCCCCCATGGGATAAAAATTGTTTCCTAAATATACAAACAACACATGTATGAAACTCTATTCTAATCAAGAGGTGATGATTAATGACCATCACTGAATCAAGTTATCGGAGGATACAATGTTGCAGTCATTCACAAATGTCATTAATTAAATTAGACCGTGTGAAATGTTAAACGGCAGTGCAGGCAATGAATCTGACCCCAATATAAGATTAGTGACAGAGGAGGCTGATATCAAATATCTGCTGGGAAGGGAAATTTGGGCTTGATCAGTGTTGACAGGTAACGCAAGCAAACTGGCATTTTTAAAGTGCATTACACAGGAATAGAGATTTGATGTTATGAACCAGCATACAAATTTTTGAGATATTTGTTGATCATTCAAAAAGGTCAGTCTCTTAAAATGATTCTTTTCTTTTTCTTTATTATTCTAATATCTATATTTTATCTACTTTTTGAAGAGATGGGGGGGGGGGAGAGTGGGTTGCGGCACTGAATTTTAAAGCTGATTGCTTTAATATTGAGCACAATCCATTCCTTGGCAATAAGTAAGAGTAGAGTTGTGCATGCATAGGATACATGTATGTATTTATTGTGTTTTAAAACATGGATAAAACCAATTGAAACTCAATCAGTCCGGTCACTTCTCCATATAATTATCTCTTAAACATTTAACATTAAATTAAAATTCAATGAAAACTCTTTGAAAATGTAAGTAAAATAAAAGTTGAGCATGAGGCCAAAAATTTTTCAAGAGGCCAAATTTGGGGCCAGGCCAAAATTTGAGGCCAGGCCAAAATTTGGGGCCAGGCCAAATTTGAGGCCAAAAGTGAGGCCAGGCCAACTTTGAGGCCAGGCCAGGCCAGGCCAGGTTTTAGAGTATGCCTTGTAAGCATGCATTTTGCGTGTTTATCATAGAAGTTGCTACAACCTAAATTCATTTTTGTGAGACCCATTGACGGGTTGTTTGACATATTTATGTCTTTTTATTGTAAAATGATGATGTGTTCCGTTTAGAGAGTGTCACGTTTTATATGACCGTAGTCAGGCGAAGATCTTGTAGTTTTCAGCACGTGTCAATCAAAATCCACGTGGTACATATTATTCCGGTTTGTACGACCCTTTAATTACATTAATTAGGTATGTAAAAGGGATTTTTATGTACCTCAACTGTCACAATCAACGTTATTTCTAATTTCCTAACGATACAATGGGTAAATCTGAAGTAATTCACACATGTGTTTTCAGCTGTACTGTCTCTTTAATTCTTGGTAAACAATTCCACACGGTCACACGATGCGAATTTTCATCCGATTTTCAATCGCTAATTTGATCGGAGTCGATTGTTGATGTGGTCACAAAATACGATAGTACGATCGAGTTTCAATTTTATAACCTAATCAATATTATTATTGTACAGAGAAACGTCATTGGGACGTCACGATTCTTTTCAGAGAGTCGACTGAAAATCGGATTTTCAATCGACTTTCAGACTTTGCTTTCAATTTTCGACTTACTAGGTGGTCACACGGTAAGAGTTTAGTCGAAAGCGATTCGGATACGAAATTAGGATGGAAAATTAAATGCGTGTGACCGCACCATAAAACAAACCGTTTATCATTGAGATTCCAAACAGATTCCTAATCAGAAAGAATATAACTTCTAACGATAGAACGCACTTTAGGATCGTTCCTCTGCTTTTGGGTAGACATTTTAGGTCAACTCTAGTTTGAAAATTATGCATTATACAGTATATTAATTTACTCATATATTTATATTTTACAATGCCAAATAAACTATATTTAATAAAATAATTAAGAGAAAATTACATACTTAAAGAGTTTAGTAAGGAACTATATTTTGTGGTGGAAGGATTTCAGAAGAAAATAAAAAATTTTAGAGTGCTTCTTAATTTTCAGTACAAACCAAAGTTTCAGATTTTTTGCGCATTGGATTACCTTCATTTTGTTCCTAAAAACGAATTTCAACAATTTTGTGAATATTAAAATCAAAATATTTTAGCATATTCAGTAATATTTCTTAAAAGTCAAGAAAAAAACTCCTTTTTTGTTTAAATTTAACTTATTTCATATCATATCTAAATTTTTGCTTCATTGACTAATACTTTTGATTTTATTTTCTAAATTTATAAGGTTTTTCTCACAAGTCTGTTATAATTTCAGTGATTTTGAAAGTTTAAGACTTGTTAAAAATTTCATTGCTTGTTGAAACTTTAATGTATGTAAACAGTGTTTTATTAGTGCAAACAAAGTCAAAACTATTGATAAGTTAATGAAATTGGAAACTTTTTCTTTATAAAAATGTTTACATTATTTACAATAAAAAATATATATCTTTTTTTATTGAGTTTTATATTTTCACAATATATGTACATACGTCTACGAAATTGAATATACCCTTTGTGGACTCATCTATGTTGGTGAAACCAAAGGTTCACTAAACAAACGAATATCAGGTCATAGATTTCAAATCAATAACGGCGGTCAGCAACTTTTATACAAACATTTTAATTCCCCTGATCATTCTGTTTTGTCTATGAAAGTTAGAATTCTAGAAAAAATTTACCATCATACCAATTGCCCATCGCTGAGTACGCCATTCCGTAGACAACAAGAAGAACTTTGGATAAGAAAACTAGGTACAGCCTTTCCGTATGGATGCAACGATAATGTTGAAAGTGTGGGGAATCTTTCAAGTCCACAGTGTACTCAAGTTAATGTAATGGGACTTTTTAACAACACAAAGAGACGTCGGCGTAGTCATGGACATCGGTCTTATAACAACCCAATTATACACGATGTTTTCTTTGATTCATTATTACCTTATGTTAATAAAAATTGGGTATCCATTACATTCACACCAAACTGTACTCTGTCCCTTTGAAAAAATTAAACAATCTTCTTGAAAAAGTCAAGGAAAACCCGCTTTTTGATTTTTCTACACCTGTATACAGACTCGGATCCATGATTATGGATATTGCTTATCATCGGCTTTTTAAACCTACACAAACAGATAATACTGCTCATGCACCACGTCATTTTTTCAAACTGCAGTATGCCAACAAGGGAATCGATGCCGTTAATATAAGCAACATTCTTAATCACAAAAAAGTTAAGTCCTGCATTCCGCCATATTTCAAGATAAAGTCAACTCCTTGTATTTCCTACAATTATACTTCAACCGTTGCTTCCAAACTCTTCAATTACAAACAAACTCTACAAGACCTTGATATCGAACATCTGAAAGATAATCCTCCAACGTGTTCATGTTCTTCTTCACCCTACAACTATAGTCCTGCCGGACACGTCATTACTGGTGATGTTAATTTAGTTAATAACGATGACCTAAAATCACTTATTATGAAAGGACCAAAATTTAGGGAACCTAGATCCTTCACATGGCGTCGTAATTTTATACATATCATGAATGCTGTTGAAGATTACGCCAAGCGATGGGCAAAATCTGAAAAAGAAGACCTTGATACCTTGTCAGAGTGGGTTAAAAGCATCAGATGTATATTAAAATCTCGTATTAAACGACTGAAAGGTCATATGAAAACCATATATCATTCTGTTTTTAATAATGCAGAAGTAAGAAAAGAACTATGTAGATTGCATGATCAGTATGTACTGGTCCCTGCTGATAAGGCAAGTAACAACATTGTCTTTGTTTGTAAGGCACATTATATTACTTGCATTTTCAAAGAACAAGGTTTCGATTCTACTCATGGTAATCCTACTTACACCCATAGCAGCCTTTCTAAGCAGGAAATACTTCAAAATCATAAATCGGTTATGAATACCTTTAATATCCCCAATAAACAAATTGAATTTGATTTACCTTATTTGTACTGGATTCCAAAGCTTCACAAAAGTCCTTACAAACAGAGATAAATAGCAGGTTCCAGTAAATGTTCTACCAAACCTCTCTCTTTACTCCTTACTAAAATTCTTACAGAAGTTAAGGAGAAGCTTCAAGAGTACTGTACAACATTTTACTCCAGAAGTGGTGTGAATCAGATATGGATACTAAAAAACTCTAAAGAATTATTATAAACTTTGAGGTCACAAAATCTTACCAAAATCAATAGCATCAAAACGTACGATTTTTCAACGCTTTATACAACCATTCCCCACGACAAATTAAAATCTAGACTTTTTGATATCGTCGACAATTGTTTCTTCAATAAAAATGGAAGTCGTAAAAATGCTTACCTTGTCATTGGAAATCTAAAAAACTATTTTGTTAAAAACCATTCTGATTGCACACACAAGTACTCTGAAGTTGACATTAAAAAGATGCTTGAATTTCTGATGGACAACATCTCTGTAGTTTTTGGAAGTCAAGTCTTCCAACAATCTGTTGGAATTCCCATGGGTACCAATTGTGCCCCATTGTTAGCAGACCTATTTTTGTATTCTTATGAAGCAGAATTTATTCAAAAACTTGTACGTGAAAAAAATAAATCACTCGCTGTGGCCTTCAACTCAACATTTAGGTATATCGACGACCTATTATCAATTAACAATTGTTATTTCCATACTTACGTCGATTCGATATATCCCAGTGAACTTGAAATAAAAGATACCACAAAGTCAGCGTCATCTGTTTCATATTTGGATATTATACTGGAAATGGACATTGATGGTAACCTAACAACAAAACTTTATGATAAACGCGATGACTTCAATTCTTCTATAGTCAACTTTCCTTACTTATGTAGCAATATACCTTCATCACCTGCATATGGTGTTTTTGTCTCTCAGTTAATTCGATACGCAAGGGCATGCTCTTCGTATGAACAGTTTCTAAGACGAGGCAAGCTACTGACAAACAAGTTGATAAAACAGGACTATCAACAGTCTCGTTTAAAGTCATCTTTTCGTAAGTTCTATGGTCTATACAACGACCTTGTCAGCAAATACAATCTTCTATTGAGTCGCATGCTGACTGACGTTTTTCATAATAATTGTTAGACCATAATTAATTACCTAATTGTCTACGGACATTTGCGGTTTTTATTTTCCCGATTACGACAAAGAGCACACGGCAGGTGTGGCCGGTCAGCAGAGGATGCTCACTCCTCCTAGGCACCTGATCCTACCTCTATCTTGGAGGTCCGTGTTGCTCTGCTTTGAATTTGTATTTCGTTTTATGGATTTTTGAGATGGTTGACGGTTTGTTATTGTCATTTTTTTCATACATACAAGGTGATCCATAAATTCTGATTGTAACAAGCTGAAATTCTTTTGTTGTGTTTTTAATTCCCCTTGATTCACCCTTCCGGTTTATATATAACAATCCTTTGGGGAGCCCCTTGTTTTTAATGCTTTAACCCTTGATTCCTTTGGTTAAATATCAATCCTGTGGGAAGCCGCTCGTTTATACCTTAAATAGTCAGATAAAATCATGCACGGGATAGTATCCGGGGAAACCAGCGGATAAACGTGGTCGTCATCCCGTCTAGTGCTATCAGGGGCCTGTCTTTAGAAAAACATCACGTTTTTATAAAGTCATTTTTGTTTTTAACTTCACGCGTTTGAAACGTTTTCCGGTAGAATCTTTTCTTTTCTTTATATTTATCAGGGTCTCGTTTGCCTTATATTTTGTCTGTAAGGTCTCCATAACAGAACGTAAGCTGTCGGGGATATGAGAACTCTCGGATACTGAATTTATTAGCGGCTATGGTCTCAATAATGTAGCCTTTGTCGACGTATAGTGAAAGTAGAGTATGAGCAAGCTATAGCGACCCGTACTACGCAGCCATAATTCCAGTTTGTTCATTTTTACATGGCGGTGACCCCCGTGGAACATAGTCATTATTCAAAGTATTTATAAAAACCATCTTCATTGTGAAAGTTTAATATTTGATAATTTATTTTGTGTATTTTGAAATTACATGAATATTCAGTTCTGTTGAAAGCTGCCATTCAATATGGAACCCCACCCGTACTACCTGAAATAAATTGAATAAACAGTTCTGTTCAACGACTTCTCGGAAACTTGGACCAGTAGTCGGCCATTCCATACGGAACCTAAAGCGGTCCGTTACTATAACTTATGCCGTGCAGCTTTTAACCTAAATTGAACATTGAAATTATATCAATCATTATTTTCGGACGGTACTGCGCGGAGGCAGTACCGTCCTTGAGACATTGATTTTATTTATTTATTTGTATTTTTTGTTTGTTTGTTTGTTTGTTTGTTTTTTCTCTGTTGAATTTCTTATTTAGTTTGTTATTAAATATTTTGTTAAAATTTTATACTTGTTCTTTTGTTTTATGTAAACTCATCAGGATGCATAACCACCCATCCTCACAAATAGTGGCAGCGGTGGGATGCATCTGAGCTTGCATATATCAAAAGACTTTCTTGTGTTTGCATTTTAGGAATTTTGACCTTTTTTGTATGTTTCAGTGCATAAACTTTCACAATGTCACATATGCCAAAGTGGATGACCGAGCTTATCGCGAAAGGGTCAAGCGTCAAGGACTGTTTAGAGGTGGGACGTCAATGAGAGCTGAGAGAGTCTGCTAGGGCTGAAAGAGAGGCAGTGAGGGCAGGGAAAGAAGCTTAGATAGAACTTGAGAAAGTACGATTAGCTTACGAAAGAAAAGAGCGTCAAGCTAAGAGAGACAGAGATATGTGGGAGGTTGAGAAAGAGATTAAATTTAAAGAATTAGCTCTAAAAGAAAGAGAGTTAGAAACTGACCCTTCCCCTCAAAGTGTTCAAACCCCTTATTTAAAATAGCCCAAATTTGAAGAAGGTCAAAACCCTGATGTTTTTCTAAAATCATCTGAGAAAATAGCGGGGGTACAAAAGTGGGATAAATCTCAATGGGCGGTTCGTTTAGTCCCCATGCTATCGGGTAAAGCTCTTGAAGCCTATTCTAGAGTGTCAGATGAGGAAAGTGAAAATCACGATGCTATTAAAACTGCTATTCTGAAAAGAATGAATTAACTTCAGAGGCTTATCGGGAAAGTTTAAAAAGTGTAGACAGTTTAGTGATGAGTCATTCAAAGACTTCGTTGTTCGTGCAGAAAGGTTCTTTAACCATTGGTGTGATAGGGAGGACATTGGGTCATACTATGAAAAGTTGTTTGATTTGATTTTGAGAGAACAGGTGATAAGAAGTTGTTCAAAAGATTTGTAATTGTGGGTTCATGAGCATACTCCAAAGTCTATCAAAGATGTTATAACTTTGTCAGAGTCATTTCAGGTTGCACATACAAATGTAAAGGCAGTAATTCAGGTGGTGGTCGTTGTAACACATAGGAAAAACCGGGATCTGTTCCATCCCAAAGAGTTAAGCCTGTCTCGCCTTCAGATCAGTATGCGTCAAGTAGATGATGCTACAAGTGTAATCGGGTAGGACATATTACGCCAAATTGTCCTTTGCGTAGTAAATATCACTCGAAACCTCCTTTGAATCGAAATCCAGAGAATCAAAAGTCCAAAGAGCAGTTTGGTTTTGTCTTGATGACAGTTTCTTATCAGTGTAATAATGGTAATGATAATAAGATGATTGTCAATTTGTATAGTATATAAGCTACTCATTATTTTAGTTTTGAAACATGTGAATCAGGTCTAGATTTGATTCCTTTGAATCGATATCCAGAGAATAAAAAGTGCGAAGAGCGGTTTGGTTTTGTTTTGATGACAGTTTCTGATCAGTGTGATAATGTCAATGATAATAAGATGGTTGTCAAAAAGTGTATCAGCTACTTATTATTAGCAATGGGCGCCTTCGCTAGGTGGCTGGCGGTAACTTTTCCCGCAATCACAAAAAGTTGACCTCGCTGCGCTTGGGATTTTTCCCGGTCTTATATGATAAAACCTGAGGTAAAAATACGAAAGTAATGGTGTGAAACTAAAGTCAGGAGTTCAAATATGACGTATATGACGTATATGATATTTATAGAACGCACATGGTAAGAAAATGACAACTTATCGATATTTTAAGTAAGAAAAAAAGGTGGCAAGACCTGAAATCGGCAATATACGCAGATTTTACGGTCATTTTTTAATAATTTGATCTTTTCTAAGCTTAAAACAATATTTAGGTAATAAGTATTTGCTCGGATAATAATGTTAAATTGATTTTCAATCCGGTAGGGTCAAACGAACAAGAACGATAACTCTAATGTTCTGAACTGTGTGTACTTTAGAACAATGCATTAAATCGCCGATTTTTCCGGTTCAGTAAATTTTCCTGTTGTTATGTGCTAAAAAAAATTCAAAAATATATCTGATTTATAAACATATGGAAACATTTCATTCTGTCGTTTAATGGCATTATCTTGCCAGTTTTAATTGAAGACCGACACCAAAACTCTTGCACTTGCACTTGCAGAACGATATGTCATTGTCGAATTATCTTGAAACTGAAACTAGTGAAAGTTGATTATGTCCGAATCAAAGCCACAGGAAGAACTTCAAGAAGACTCTGAAGAGACCCAAGTCAGTTATGTGTAGCTTACACCTTTATCATAATAAATTGATATGTGCTCTTCAGATTTATAATAAAATATAAAATTTAATTAATTAATTTAAATCCTAAAGTTAAAGTTATGAATAAATCTAATGCATATGTGAAATGTTAAATTGAAATGTCTTTGTCAAGTAAACTGTAATTGCAGACCACTTTTTAAAATTATTTTTTAGGAATTTATTGAGGAAAATCAGCTAACACCTGAAAGTCCTTTACTCTTTGGTGAGTCGGATGCTGTTTCCAGTGATTCAGAAGGTGAACTTTCTCAGTCAATTTTAAAAGATTATAGAAAAAAGGCCAAATTTTCATGTCAAAATGTCTCAACTCAGACAAGTGAATTCCAACCATCATATCAAACAGGTATTTACTATGAACATGATGAGAGAGAAATGGGTATGTCACACACACACACCAAATGAAAAACAAACACAATCAATCATATCTTCCCTATTAAAAAACTGCAGATCAAGTCAAACAGAAATGGGAGGACCATTCAATTAACAACCTTCCACATATATACAGAAAATTACATTGTCCAAACTTTCCAAATGAACAACAAATCTTGTCAAACAATAGCTACAAGAAACAAATGCCATTGATATTAAAAAAAAAGGGAGGCATGCAGAGAAATGGAAATACCTATAGATTGTCTTATAGATAGCCCAGAAAGCATTCCCTTTATTACAAATACTTTACCCATTGGTGTAATCTTAGAACTTTATAATTATATGAAAGTGAAGAAATTGGAAGTTAAAGATTTGCTTCTTTGGATATCAAAGTTGACAAACAATCCCAGAGAATCCATAAATCAACCTGCTTTTCTGTCAAAAATTCATAGACACTTAAAGACTTGTGAAAGTAAGCGTCGCGATGATAAAAAACAATTTTTAAACTTACCTTTTACTTTACCTGTGAGTACAATCACGCAAACATTACAAAGTACAGACACATATGTTTTACAAGAGGAAAAGTCTCCAAATATTAATACACTAAAACTTTTAGATGAGAGGAGAAAAAAAGTGAAAGACTTGAATGAAAATTGTAAACAGCTTGACAGAAAACTGAAAAGAAAAATAGACAAAGAAAAAAGTCAAATCAAAAAACTTGAGGAGGATGCCAAGAAAAAAGATAAAGTTATGAGAGAAGTACAATCAGTAAAACGACTAAAAGACAATAGAATAAATCAGAAAAAGCAAAGAGTAGTAAGTTTTACAGACTGAATAAAAATCTCAGTCAAGAGAATTCATTACTTAAAGACCAATTACATGTAACATCAGCACAAATTCAACTTGCTAGTGCTCAAAAACAAATCCTAAATCTGCAGGCAGAGTCTGATAATAAAAGTTTGAGTAGTCTACAGCAAAAAGTCAATGATCAGGAGTTATCTATTCATTACTTAGAAACTTTGCTAGAAGATCAAAGTAAAGTCATACTTTTTGACGAAAATAAGCGAAAGTACACAAACAGCACTGTTGAATGTGTAATGAATTTGACAGATCTTAAAGTTCTATCTGATAAAGTAGGGAAAGTTATTCAAACAGTAGGGCATTTGTATGGAAAATAAAACCTAATGCAATTCCTTCCACAAGAACAGTCAATACTATTGTTGACACAGTTAGGCACAGTTTTGTCTAAAAAAAGAAGACTCTACCATATACACAGATGAAACCCGTAAATATGGGAAAACTTTAGAAGCGTATTTAGTTACAGACTCTTAGTGGCATTACAAATAGCTGCCATGAAAAAGAATTGACAGGTAATATGAATGTTGGTTATCAAATATTGGCCAACATTCGAGATACTATGTCGGACAGAGCTTCGCCAGAAAAAGCTTTTAATAGATTACTTGAGGAATACCGACTTGAGATTTTGCCTCAAGTAATTGACGGATGGGCAGACATGAACAAGGAGGGAAAAAAATCCTGTTCAAAGATGAATAATTTTTTTTTTGGCCTGCACCTTTTAGTAGGAATGGCAGATGTGTGTGAGTTATGTGTGAACAAGTTTGAACTTTTCCATTCAGATGGAAAAGATAAAGGATCTGCTGTACATGCCGAGCTAAAGAGATACAACAGATCTGAGAGTACACTGTGGTTGCTCAGAACTTCCTCAAAGGCTTTTGCTGTGGGCGAAGATGAAAAGAGTGGAGCAAGTCTGGAATGGTAAACCTTTCTTAAGGAAAAAAATGAAAAAAATTTAGTGACAAGGTTTAAACACAATAGATTTAACTTAGTTTTTGTGTTGGGTAAAAGCATTTATTACCATGCCAAAGATATGAGTTATTTCCTTGACACTGTTCATGGCACAACAAATAGTCTTCTGAAAGCAGTGAGTTTGGACATATAAAGAAGTTCTATTTCTGGTTGGTGTTAAATCATTTGGATTAATATCCGAATTCATATCTGCACAAGTATGGAGAAAACTGGAGGAGCGAGGACACATTCTTGAAATGAATGAAACATTCAAAACATTGACAGAAGCAGGTAAATACACAAAGTTGACATTAGACACCCTTAAAAAATGTATTGACACTGATTCATGCAACTCTTACTGTTCCAACTCATGAAAGAGAGCATGAAGTACTGCCTCTTCTAGTAGGCAAAAGAATTGAGGATAAATTCGCAGTACAGTTAAGGCGGCCAATAAAAATATCGGCGAATTTTTGTAATGAAAACACGTATACTTTAGTTCATCGGACATGTCCTTTTTACAATCAATAACAGTCGCTCAAATGCAATATATTTCTGAAATATATATATAATAGTACAATATTTTATGTTCATAGTGGTCACGTGATATGGCAGTCGCATGGTACAAGCAGATGTATTTGTGGTTTTGAGGTCATTTAAAAATGTGAATATTGCAAGGGCATAATCATGTCAAAATTCACAACTGAATTATAAAATAACTTGTTGTTATATAGTTGATTTTAAAAAATGTTGTGAACTTTGTAAGATAATATTATTTGTTAGAAAAAACCATAATTTATAATGCATATGTTGAACAATTTTGAAGGTTACAGTGTAAAAAATAATTATTTTGTGAGATTTCACAAGGATCGTAGAAGTTTTTAAATTACATAGCATATTTCAAATTTACATGTAAAAGTTTGTCATGATCAGATAAGTGTATGCCCTTGCAATAAAGTGATTTATTTAGGCACCCAGCTTTAAAATATACGATATTTTATACAAAACCGAGGTTGCCTCTTTATACGATGCATTATTATAACAAATTGAAAATAAGACTATATAGGTAGCATTCTACTAATAATAATGTTTAACAAAATATTCATTTATAATTTTCCGTTAATCTATGAAATTTATTTTTCATCGCTAAAAAACCGCATGATAGCCTTCAATGACTTAACTTAATGCGTCATTTTGAAGCATATGACGTCATATTTTGTAGTACAGCGAGAACGACCTCTCGCTTATTTTTCAGTGTGTACGATATAACAGACATCGAAATTGTAAGTAATAGCATTCGTTGTTCTTAATTAAAAGAATAGTATAAATTAATTTTGCTAATAAATGAATTAATTAGTACTTTCGAGCTTTGTAATATTCTGTGATGTCATAATGCACATTTCCCGTACTTTTTGTCTGAACGGAATTTATTGACAGCCTTAACTGTGCTGCGTTCACGGACGGGGTATACAAAGGTTTTGTCATATCTCTTGTTCCAGGATTTCCACAATGGTATAATGTTAAATATGAGGGTGATCCAGCAGTGTATGCATACAATCTTTTTGATGATTATAAGAAGGGAGATCTAAAGATTGTTGTTTCAGCAGAATAAAGGGGACTTGGTTTTATTATATATGCCTTTTGCAGTTGTAAATATTTTTATATACATGTAATTTGTTAATAAGTATCTCAAAGTATCTCTTTGAGTTTTTAGACAAGGTGCTACTGCTAGGACAACACATATTTCAGTTTAAGCAGCTGACACTTTTGTTGAGAAGTTTTGTTTTTGTTGTTTCAGTTGCATGATCATGTCAAGAAGTAGTGAGGCATCACTTTTTATCAAGTTTATACACAGTTGATGTACATTAAGATATTATAATTAAACAGAACAAAGATACAAAAGCAAATATAGAAGAAATCCATAGAGTTTTAAGTGTGTTTTTCTACTTTGACATGATATTACATACATTAGGAATAAGATTTTGTTGTTTCTTTCTTTGCATGACGTTTCCTATTGTTCATTGTGATTTTTTTTTACTTTATTTTAAATTTAACACAAACCTTCAGTCCATACTAAAGTTGACACATTTAAATAAATGTGGGTATCATTTTAAAAAGATAAAGAAAACATTTTCTTCAACATTTGAGAATAATAATTATTATTTAAATTCTTTTTAACCATTTCTTTTTATTCTTTTTCAGTTTCAATTGTTTTGTGAAGAGAGGATAGAGGAGAGGTATATATAAAAAAAAAAAGGACAGTGATTCTAAAAGAGGAATGATCAATGTAGATTTTATATAGTATAAAATTTGATAATTGCAGAATTTTATAAATCTTTTTTTATCAATGTCAGGGATTGTGAACATAAACTTAATGAAACAATGGTATCTGTGTAGACTTTAATACAAGAATAATGTAATTTTCCATGTGCGGTAGTTAAGGTGACAGAGGGTAGGTGTGTTTATTAGTATTTTAAGGCTATAAAAATTCTTATTTTCAATAAATTAAGTTCATATTCCGATTAAGCACACCCAAAAAAGGTTTAAAAGACATTGCGTTACCTTTTATTTGATATATTTTCTTCAGTATAATGTGAGGTCAGATATTTTTAAAAGTCAGAAAATTAGCCAATTGAAATTGCGTGAGGGTACCCATGTTTGCCTCTTATTTGTGATGCAATGGAAAGAGTTATAATGAAATGGTTGTTAAATTTGAAATCAGAATGCTCAAATTGAGGGGATTGTGAGAAAAAAATCTGAAAAAATACTGTTTTTAAAAATCATCCCCTGATACTATCATTATTCTAGTTTTGAAACATGTTGTGAATCAGGTCTAGATATGATGAGTGGGGAAGTTGGTGGACGTTGTCTCAGTTTTTAAAGGACACTGAATGTTCCGTTGTGTTAACAGTAAGTTGGTTTCAGAAAATAAAAAAAAACTGAGAGAACAAAAGTAATTATTCTGGCCAATGGTACAAGGAGAACTTGCAGCGAGGCGATAGTAAGTGTGAAAACGCAATACATTTTAGGTAAGGTACACGCACTATGTCTTGACTCACCTTTTGCTGATGTTATTGGCAACAATATAAGCATTGTAGTTCCGAAAGAGGCAGCACCTTTGCCCATTATTGAGAACGCAGAAACAGTTGATGAAGAAGATTGTGGAGTGGTTCAAACTAGATCAGAGACAAGGAAACAGAAGGAGGCAAATAAACCAAAATTGGATGATTTGAAAGAAGTGAACACAGAACATGAGGGTGTGACAGAGAGAAGTTAATCGAGCATTAGAAAACTGGCGAGAGTTTTAAGTCAATTTTAGAGATGGACCAACATGGTCCACATAAAGGGAAGTCTTACTTCATCCTGAAATATGATTTACTTTGTATATAGTTTTAACCAAAATTCTGGCGAAAAAGTCTTCCAGATTGTTGCTCCAAAGAAACTGCGTACTGGCATTATGTCATTAGCTCACGACACGCCACTAGCTGGACATCTTGGAAACAAGAAAACAAGAGAAAGAATTATGCAAAACTTCTTTTGGCAAAGTATGAATATAGATATACCTCGGTATTGTAATTCATGCTCTATTTGTCAAAAGGGGACGCAAAAAGGGAGAACGCCAAAAGCGAAACTGGTGCCAATTCCAAAGATCGACGTTCCATTTTCCAGAGTAGCGATTGATTTTGTGGGCCCATTACCGATGACAGAAAAAAAACCCAGATATATTCTGGTATGCGATTATGCATCTCGATTTCCAGAGGCATTTCAAATGAAAAATCAAGACGCAGAAAGTGTGGCAAATGCACTGATAGAAATGTTCTCAAGGGTAGGTTTTTCAAAAGAAATTTTGTCAGATCAGAGAACAAATTTTATGTCGTCCCGCTTATCAGAACTGAACAAAATGCTTAAGGTCCGTAAGCTGTCAACTACCCCTTATCATCCCCAAGCAAACAGGCTAGTAGAACGATTTATTGGGACCCTTAAACAGATGTTGAAAGCATATGCAGTTATAGAGCCACTAAAATGGGATGTTCATTTACCATATGTACTTTTTGCCTATAGAGAGGTCTCGAATGAAACAACAGGTTTTACTCCATTTGAACTTATCTATGCCAGACATGTCAGAGGCCCCCTGGACATCTTAAAGGAGCAGTGGGAAGAACCAACCGAGGATCAAACGTCAGATTCTAAGTTATCTGATGGACACCCGAGAACGGATAGAGACAGTACGCAAAATGGTAACAGAAATGGAATCTCGGGCAAAGAAGAATCAGAAAAGATACTATGAAAAAAACGCCAGAAACAGGAATTGTGAAGTAGGTCAAAAAGTCATACATGTAGTTTTGTTGCCTACAAGTACTTCGAAACTATTGGCACAGTGGAAAGATCCGTCTGAGGTGACAGAAAACGTAGGTCCTGTTGATTTCAAAGTTAGGTTGTCCACAAACAAAGAGACGGTTTACCTCGTAAATATGTTGAAGGAATTGTTTGAGAGAGAGCCGGGAAAAACAGTAAGTTTGAAATTTTGGCATGTTTTAATGTTTTTTTCTAGTTTGGTCAATGACGACATTCAGATAGCAGACGACGTGGTGTCAGAGTTCCGACCCTACAACAGACAAATTCAGTAGCCGATGTACAGTATTCAACAAACCTTACTGCAGATCAAATGGATCAGATTCAGAGGTTAGTTGAATAATTTGGTAACATTTTTACAGATGTCCCAAAGAGAACGCATTTGATGAAACATTCATTGAAAACTACTACGGAGGTGCCAACTCAGATAAAACCATATCTGATTATCTACAAGACAAAGTGAAGCGTGAGTACAGCAAATGATGGACCATGGTATCATTGATAAAACGGACAGTCCGCATTCAGCACCAGTCGTCCTCATAAAGAAGAAACACAACTCGCTGAGATTCTGCGTTGACTTCCGGGAGTTGAATAAGATAAAGGTATTTGAACCTAAACCAATGCCTAGAATAGATGATATTTTGAATAAAATCAGCATTTATAACTCCATTTGGACATTTCAGTTCTACAGTCATGCCATTCAGGATGGTGAACGCACCGGCCACTTTTGTTAGATTGATAAGTAAAGTTCTTACAGGGCTGGAAGATTTCACTGAGGCTTTCATTGATGAAATTGGCATCTATAGCAACACCTGGGAAGAACACTTTAAACATCTGAGAACAGTGTTTGAAGCCTTGAGAAAATCAAACTTTGCAGCTCGACCGGGAAAATGTGAGTTTGGTTTCAATGAACTTTGTTTTCTTGGTCATACCATAGGGAGTGGAAAAATCAAGCTAATGATATAGAAAGTAAAAGCCATTTAAATTTTCCGATTCCAACGACAAAGAAAAAGGTAAAGTCTTTTCTAGGTATGATTGGGTTCTACCGGAAATTTATTCCAAATTTCGCCATTGTAGCACTTCCGCTTACAGACTTGACGAGAAAGAGAACGCCAACCAAGATCAAATGGACAAACGACTTTGATCTCTCCTTCAAAGAGTTGAAAGGTAAGTTACTATCAGAACCAGTTCTTCGAAGTCCAGACTTTAACAGATCATTTATTTTGCGCACAGACGCAAGCGCACACGTTGCAGGCGCAGTGCTAGAATAAGGGTTTAAAGATGGTAAGCATCCAATTTGTTTTTGAGCAAAAAGTTCAGTCCTGCTGAGATAAATTATGCTGTGGTAGAAAAGGAGTGCCTAGCTATTGTGTGGGCGGTTCAGAGTCTCAGGGTTTATTTAGAAGGTAAACCATTTGAAATTGAGACTGATCATGCACCATTGAAGTGGTTACAGAGGTCAAAGTTATCAAATCAAATCACAGACTGTTAAGATGGAGTCTTCTTTTGCATGAGTTTGTGTTCACGACTAGGTATATCCGTGGTACACAGAATTCTGTTGCAGACTCTTTGTCAAGAATGTGTTAGGATGATGCAATTGACTAATTATATGTTATAGCGTTGTCTCTGGATAAATATGTATGTATCTAATGCAGTTGTATATACTTTGCGTTTGTTTATTTTAATTTGAGTTTGTAGGTTTGGTCGGACTAAATGTTGTTTAATCTTATAAGAGGGAGGTAAGTAACAAACTGAAATTCTTTATGTTGTTGTTCTTAATTCCCCTTGATCACCCTTCCGGTTTATATATAACAATCCTTTCGGGAGCCCCTTGTTTTTGTTTTTTATACTTTAACCCTTGGTTAAAAGTCAGGTAAAATCATGCACGGGAGAGTACCCGGGAAAACCAGCTGATAGACATGGTCGTCATCCTGTCTAGTGCTTTTAGGGGCCTGTCTTTAGAAAAACATCAGGTATTTAAAAACTCTTTTTTGTTCGTTTTTGACAACACGCGTTTGAATAGCTGCAGGTCTGTAGCTCCTGGTCTTAAAAAATTCGGATGGACGACCTGGGTGCTACAGTGCCACCCATTGAAAAAATTGTGTATTTATTGCGCAGAAAAACGTGCGCTAGGTATGGACTGATTAACCTTATTTATACGCAAATTCTGTGAAAACAATTTGTACCAATGAATTTTTCATGCAATTTACTACAGACATCGTCTCTTTACTTGCCTCGGATATCTTTTAAACACAATCACCAGCCACGTAAATTGAAGTGGTGCAGTTTGTTTACATGTTAAAATGGCGACTCTTGATATCGATGTAATTTAAGCATACTTAATTCTCCGAGGTTGGTAGCGTGTTTCGGAGAAAGTCTGGGGCAAGTTAAGACATTGATTCTTTTCATTTATTTATTTTATTCGTATTTTTTTTTTCTTTGCTGAATTTTCTGTTTAAATCTTATTTAGTTTGTTATTAAATATTTTGTTAAAATTTTATACTTGTTCTTTTGTTTTATGTAAACTCATCAGGATGCATAACCACACATCCTCACACTGACACCATTATAAAACCTCATAAAACTCTTATTCGATGAGATAAACTGATGAATAAGGTATCATTCTTATTCCCTATTACTAAAACATTTTTTAGATTAGTAAAGTATGGAAAAATCTACTTGAAATAGAAGCAATAACGTCATATGCTAGTATTTGTTGATGGGTTTTTCATAGTTCCTCGTCTTCACAAAAGGCTACAAATATTATATAATCTTTAAAGTATTGCTAATTAATTATATAATTTTGTACAGTTCATATGAGATGAAAGCTGATTTAGAGAGAGAGAGAGAGAGAGAGAGAGAGAGAGAGAGAGAGAGAGAATATAAATCTTGTATCCTAGTGATACCAACTTGTTCTAATCATAAATGTTACATTTCATTTTCTTTGATTTATTACATGGTTAAATGTTTAAATTCAACTGCAAGTAAATTATTAAATTACAAATGTACATGTAGTTGGGCCATGTGTATTCTCATTCTTATACGTTTTAACTATTAGTGTTTTCGCCCAGATTATGCAATAAAATCGGTGAAGGAAGAAAGATCGTGTTCCCAAAACCTGCGTTCTGAAGTGAATCATCTATTTATTACTACAGTGCTGAGCATTGTTTGTCATTTTGCAGATGCTTGGTGTACATATGAAGGAGATATGATCGCATTGTATAAGATCTAAATTATGTAATTTACACAAAAAACAATGAACAACAATTTAAGACTGATATATTATTTAAAATGTCAAGATTTTTTGGATGAGTCTGCCCCCCCCCCTAACATTTTATTTAAGAACGATGCTACGTGCATGCCTAGTGTATTCACTATTCTAATGGTTTCCGTAATTGGAAATCATTACTGCAATAGTTCATGTTTACCAGATTTGTATCAATGTTATTCATCAGAGATACAATTTTGCTTATGGTTATGCTGTCAAATATTAGTAACAGTAATAATAAAATTCTCGCCAACAGCTGTAGAAAAATCAAATAAAACTGTAATCGACTTGTTTATTTTCATATCACAAGCTCTGTAACCTCCATTCAGATATTTGGGCACGCATAAATTCCATTATTATACTTTCATGTTAAATACTGAAATCTGATTGGTTTAGACGCAGTTGAAAATCCGTTCTCTTACCCTTAGCGTTACCAACACGCTTGGCAACGGGCCGATAGAACGAATTGTTACATGCGCGTAAATTATGCGCGTACGGTTCGCCGTTAAATTCACGTCATTTCTATACAAAAGCAGTAAAATTTTCTCTAAAATTAAGACATTCAGTATAATAAAATAAATAGTGCCTGTTTGGGAGGGTAACCGTTGAAATTGACATCCCTCGAAAACCATTGTCAACCGACGCGAATAAATATACATGCTGTATACAGGGAAATATTCTCCCCCGTTTTAGGCCGTAGACTGGGCGAATTCCAATGTCTCAGATTATCTTTCTTAAAACACAACTGTGTCTGGGCGAATTCAAAACGGGGCGAAACTGTTTGCAAGTGGAAAAGGGTGAAAATTACACGGGGCGAAAATAACTCTGTATACAGAAATATATATACTCTGCGTTCTAGTCCTTGCGATAGTAGACTTACTATATATTGAAAACATGGCATTCAACTCAAATCATGAACATAATTATATCTCAGTTGGAAGATTCTATTATTAATTTTCGAATCTTGAAAGAACATTCTAGGTTTTAATAAGGAGGTATGGCGCCTTTTCCCATTATTTCGCCTACATCTGTGTTTGAACAGAAAGTACCTGTTACTAAAAATATATACAGGTACCTGTCGCAATACCTAGGTACTGATTTTATAATGGTGTCTGTAGCCATTGATTTGTCATAAATTCAGGAAACCTGCATCAAGAAATGAATATATAGAACTGCGTGTCTAAAGACAGTTGATATTCTGAACCGTGATAACTTCCAGCAAAATAGAAAGCATATAAATTTAATGAGAGTATAGTGTTATTGAAAAGATCTGCATATATTGAGTGTGTTCATACCCAGGTTTACACAAGATACATGTAATTTGAAGGGGAAAAAAATCCAGCAGATTGGATGCATGTCATTAAAAATCGCTATTCTTCTCATGCTTAAAGTGAAAAGAAAAAAGAATAACTACTTGATAGAATCGATCCAGCGATTGCAAAAAAAATACGCATTACCACTAGGCACGCATAAAACACTTTATCGGTATGTCTATTTAATAAATACGGCTATACATATGATTGTATCCGTAAAGTCACTAATTGAAATGTTTGTCTAATATTCAGTACAAAGACCACGTTAAACCAAAATTAATTCAACGTCAACGTGTACTACAATACCTGTAAAACATAATTTTGATTGAATTTCTTTGGTTTAAAGTGGTTCAAATAGTAAAATATCGAAGTTTTTATTGCATACTAACTATTTTCCTATGAAGACCCTATCCCTAGCTGCAGGTCTGTAGCTCCCGATCTGGAAAAATTCGGATGGACGACCCAGGTCGTCCATCCGAATTTTTTTCAAACCGGGAGCTACAGACCTGCAGCTACCCTATCCCTAACAATTTTAATTTAAATGATGATGTGTAAAATAAATAAGACTCTTTAAACTGGTAATTGTGTGATTTGCGTTTCTTGAATACATTTCAACTACATGTAAATAATGTATAAATAAATATAGAAAATGTCGATGTTTGCAAAAGCCCTAGTATATTGAAGGCGAAATAATGGGAGAAGGTGCAATACGTCTTTAATTTAATAAGGGATGACAGCACTTAAGAACATACGATATTTGCGAGAAAATAAACTTTTAAAAGAATTTTTCTTTCAATTGCAGAAATGGTCAACATCTAAACTGCAACCTTACGTAATTGCGTTAAATAAAAGCATGTTGTTACCAAGTACGAATTTGTTTTCATAGGCCGGGGTCACCACGATTTCTTGAACTCCATACGAAAATGACGACGCCCTCTTTTATACTGACTTCATACATAGCCAGCGAATGGTTTGTCTATTGTTCTCCGTTTAACAGTAGTTGTATATTTGCATTATCAAAGTTTTATTATACTTTCATGTTAAATACTGAAATTTGATTGGTTTAGACGCAGTTGACAATCCGTTCCCATACCCTCAGCGTTAGCAAAACACTTGGCAACGGGCCGATAGAACGAATTGTTACATGCGCGTAAATTATGCGCGTACGGTTCGCCGTAGAACTCACGTCTTTTCTATATAAAAGCAGTAAAATTTGCTTTAAAATTAAGACATTCAGTATAATAAAATAAATAGTGCCTGTTTGGGAGGGTACCAGTTGAAATTGACACCCCTTGAAAACCATTGTCAACCGACGCGAAGCGGTTGACTATGGTTTTTTTGGGTGTCAATGTCAAAGGGAGATTAATAGACAAACATGCGCTCATGGTTTAAATGAGAAAAAATGTTTCTTCTTACTTTCGCTTTCCCTGTTGTAACCAAGGCTTGATGCATGTTGAATATTATAATTCACCACGTGTTTCACGCCTCAGGTAACTTTGTGAATACAAAATTCTATCACGTGACGTGTACGGCAGCATGTTATGTGCTAACTAGGGCAATGTTTTCGAACACGTAATTAAGTTGTCAGGCATTGATTTAAAGCCTTCTGTACTTACATGGGCGTGGTCTGATTGTTGAAACCATTACGTAGTAAATAGTATTCTTGTACCATATAGAATAGATTTTTATTGTTATT
Organism: Magallana ariakensis; assembly: GCA_020458035.1. Lineage (NCBI taxonomy): Eukaryota > Metazoa > Mollusca > Bivalvia > Ostreida > Ostreidae > Magallana > Magallana ariakensis. The sequence continues at coordinate 48,994,796 of CM035818.1, read as the reverse complement.
CATGCTAGTCTAATTTTAGTACCATTCTGATAATGTCAGCTCCACCTCTCATGCATATTAATATCAATCTTATAATCAATCATGGGCAGATAAGTTAAAAATTCTCCTTTTTTCGAAAGTTGTAAGGAGAAAAACATAGAATGAGTTTATTGTATCACAGTCTAAAATCTTCATTTATGTTGGAAATTGACTAGACTCTTTAACAAAAATTAACAAAAGTGATATTAAGTCAAGAAATAAACGCAACAGAAGTTACCGAAAAGGACCCAAAACCCGGCGCTAAGTGCAGTCATCCTGTAATAAAAGTTAAAATGACTAATCACTGAGCATTTGGAAATTTTAATGTCAATTGCAAGTTCTTAACCCTGACCTTAACACCTCTTCCTAGCCTGAATATTCATGAATTATTCATTGAATATAAAGACGGATTCGAACAACTTTATTATGCGAGAATCTAGAGTGTGGGGTGTGAGTGAGGTCGGAGGGGGGTTGTCCGGACCCCCCCCCCCCGCCTTATTAAATTAAAATAGTAAAATTTTCGAAGGTAGGCCTCGGACCCCCCCCCCCCCGGGACAATAAAATTGAACCCCAGACCCCAATGAAAAAAATTCTGGATCCGCGCATCTGTAATGTTTATTATCAATATTTTGTTTAGAATTTAAAACCAATAATGATGATGATGGTGATGAGAACACTTACCTGTACAATTTCCGTTTATCTTTCTGTATCCAGAACAACATCTGTCTGTTACACTGTATGTTGGAAATATGAAATAGCCATGTTTAGCCTAAATCATTAGAAAGTAGATTTCAGGTTTGGTAGAGATGGAATAAACTTTTTTTCTAACTTACTTATCTCTGGGACATACACTGTCTTGTCCTTTGCAACAAACGGTCCAAAGTAAAGCAATCCAATAAAGACACAGTGTAGTGTTTGCCATTTCGCTCCCCAAATACACTGTGGTGCATCAGTACTTAAGCTATGACTCGACTACTCGCTATTTCCTTACTTAAAAATAAAACGATCAGATTTCGCCAGTATTTAAGGGTTCGCAGCTGTCAGATAAACAATTACTTGGATGACGATCATAATGTGCGATTCCTGTTTGTATTTTTTAAAGTGTTTTCTTAAAAAAACCCACTGTTTATATCAGTTTAATACTTTCTTAAGACTTTTCAAACTTTAATGAAGGAAGGAAGTATAATGTACGAACGTTCGAGAATACATTCTTGGGTGTCAAATATATAGGGTATAGAAAAAGTCTCATATTATGAAATCTTAAATCTTAAGTTATTATGCGATCGCACTTTGAGTTTCCTTATTATATTTGATTTGATCTAAAAGGCACGCTTATGGCAGACAAAAAGGGAAACATATGGAATGAAAGAAAATGATTACTGAATATTTGATTAAGATTAAATGCATAATCAACAGCATTTTTTAAGAAAAAAAAATATGTACAAAAGCTAAATTAACGATCAAAATGCAAAAATCAACGGTCATCTTCGTAAAAACAAAGAAAGCGGTTTTTTCCTTCTTTTTTTTCTTTTTTTTTGTGCCTTTTTTTCTTCTTTCTGTTTTATTTTTTTTCACATTAGTTCTAATTCTTTTAATGTTGCAACAACAAGTTTCATATTTTATTATGTACAGGGTGTCCTAAAACATATGTTACACTTTTAATCATCAATAACTTTATCAGATCAAAAGCAATTTCAAAGATTTTTCTTCAACATCTAGTGCATTGTTATAAATTTTATTTGATAAAATTTCGGGAAACTCTGCTAAATAGTCAGGTAATTATGACGTCATAATGATGTCATCACATTTATAAAGATGGAACCTTCATGTGAACAGCTGGTAGAAATTGTCAAACTTTACTATGAGTGTAAATCTGCTACTTCAGTCATTAGAACTATGAGAAAACAACATCCTGAAATGAAAGTGCTCAACAGAATGCTTATTTACAGACTTGTAAGGAAGTTTGAAGATAAGGCACCATAAATGATACAAGACACAATTCTGGTATTGGGAGACCGAGGAGTGTCCGTACTAAAGAGAACATTGATGCCATTGATGGACTTATTACTGAAACTCCTCAAAAATCAGTTAGACGGGTACTGCATGAACTAAATGGCAACATAAGTAAATCTAGTGTTCACAGAATACTCAAATTTGATTTAAAACTGATTCCTTTCAAGATAAGTGTGATGCAGCATTTGAAAGAGACAGACATTAGAAGTCGTTTAGAGTTCGCCCACTGGATTTAAGTAGACCCGACTCTGAAAATTTAACAGATACCATACGGTTCTCCGATGAAGCCCACTTCCATCTCAATAATGTCGTTAATAAACAGAATTTTAGATTCTGGGGTTCGGCAAAACCCAATTTATATGTGGAAAAACCTCTAAAATGTGAGAAAGTTACTGTTTGGGCTGCATTAAGTTCAAGGGGAATAATTGGCCCTTTTTTCTAATGTTAATGAAATCTAAATTTCTACCAGCCCTTAGACGAAAAGTTGTTAATTTGGATAATGTGTGCTTTCAACAGGATGGTTCTACGCCACACACTGCAGGTTGTGTTCTTCAATGGCTTGACAACACGTTTGGTCATCAATACATTTCTTATCGTGCCGCAAATGTTTGGCCACCGCACTCCCCCGATCTGAACCCCCTTGATTTCTTTCTGTGGGGTTACCTAAAATACAGAGTGTACTCTCCTTCCCCACAAACAACAGAGGAACTAAAAACAGCAATTACGCGAGAAATAAGATCAATCTCTGTTGATACATGCAAAGCTGTGATAAAAAACTTCAGAAATCGTGTTCAAACAATGTTAAAGGCAAAGGGACATCATTTGGAACATATGTTATTCCAAAGAAATTGTTTGGTGATTAGTACGGAAATTGCAACAAGTGTATGCTTAACAAAAAATTTAAAACAATTTTGTTATATGTTGTTAATTTCATAAATGTAACTTACCGTATTAAAATTTTATAACAGTTTAAAAGTGTAACATATGTTTTGGGACACCCTGTACTTATTATCATATTAAGTTATTTAAGTCTGTCCCAAGTTATTGCTTACATCACTTTTTGATGATTTTTAATAAAAAAAAAACCAACCACATACCTGTGAAAGAAGTAGAGTTGAACAATGAAATGGAAAATATCCAAGATATCCTTATTGACAAATTATCGTTTTTCAAGTCATACAAGTTTACAGGAACGAAAACAAATTTCTTACGGAGATTTATAATGGGAAATGTTTACATCTCCATACGGAATTACTAGGGACACCTCGCTCAATTTTTCAACGTTATCATACGGGCTATTTCATGGCTGATGCTATGTAAAATCCCCGTAGACTTTCTATTTTGGGATGTGTACTGAAACCTGAAGCGGTAGAGGGGGCGTTTCAAAACAAATAATATGGACATTTTTTCATATCAGTGGATGAGCGAAGTTTGAGCACAAATGTATTTATTATTATCGAAATATCAAGTGAAAAGTGGTAAAAGCAAAAACTCGGGACAGAGTATAAACTATTATACTTATGTAACTTAAAAATAACTGAATATCATTTGTACTCTTGGTTTTTGAGGAGAGGGCTTTCATAGGTATTGCCTGATGTCCAGTCCTTTTATGTATTTATTTACAAAATAAAATATTGATTGAATTAAAGCGTTTAAAGCATATTAAACAAACCATTGATCCAAAGCGTGTTTATACAACAAGCTGTGTGCTAACTAAGAAACTAATGATGACAACACATGTGCATCAGTCAAGCGTATTTCTCTTATGGCGTGTGTTATGCTTGGTTGATTACCTACGCAATGTTCGCATAAAATTTCTGTCAGTTGAATTTTAATTAGTATAATTGTGATTGTACAGATTTGCAGATTTATACAGGCAAGATTAAACTTTTGGGCGACGAAGGAACCATCTGTGGTGTATATTTTACATATGGTAGGTTTTCTCTCTCTCTCTCTCTCTCTTTCTCTCTCTCTCTCTCTCTCTCTCTCTCTCTCTCTCTCTCTCTCTCTCTCTCTCTCTGGTTTAATTTCCAATAATTAATTCGACTCTAAATGACCGTCTTGTCCCCCGGGAATCCCCTACTGTCTTGTGTGATTCCTTTTCAATTGTTAAGAAAATAAGTAGAACAAAAACGTATGCTTATAATGTTAAATTTTACTTTTTGAGAATTGTGGATAAGGGTATAGAGGTATTTATTGCCATCAAGCTTTGCCAGGTTCACTCTATTCAGAGATGTTGACATCAGTGCCAAGCTGTTCACTTCCCTAATGTATGTACACACTCTCCTTTGTTCTGTCTTTGTTTCTGTTGTTCTTTGAATCAATGTTTATTTCTCTCAAACCATATCAATGGTACATGAGATACAAAAAAACCAAATATATTTACAAATGTACAAATGCAGGCTCAAGTTAGGAAGAGTACAGGAATTAAATAAATCGAGCTATAATGTATTTTTAATAAATATGGACAGTCATACACAAACACACAAGCACACATCCTACATAAAATTGTAATTTTCCATATATATCCCTAAAATTATTTGGGTGATTAGCAGTGTTTGGATTAATCAGACATTTGTTTGCGGCTCTCACAATAATTGTTTTCATTTTTATAAAAAGTAACTCACAGACCTTTTAAAAAGCTTCTTTGAATATTATTTTGTGCATTTTCTAGACCTCGTTCGTTTCTTTGTGTACTATTTTAAAACGATGACGACCTGTTGTCTAATTTGCATAAATAATGCCCAAAATATTCATCTAAATATGTCGCGGTTAAAGGACTAATTAATGACTTGTTAAAATGACAAATTGTATTTAATTTTATTTATGTGGGGCCCAGTCGTTGAACTATTGTTTAGTTGCAGTGGTGGTTCTTTTAAAACATTTTTATCAAAAATACCAACAACAAAAATTATAAAATTGAATCGGGTTCATTCAAATGTTTTCGACGTAGGAAATCCAAAATAAACCAACAAAAAAAAAACCAAAACAAAACAAAATAGTCCAAACTGGAAGCGAGCTCGAGATGCGAGTGCATAGTCAAGTAGGTTATTATATAGCAAAATCGAAACATTTTTCGATGTTATTTTTATAGTCATATTTAGTTTTGAAAAGAAAGACGCATTTACCGTATACAAAATGATTGATATTTTTTTAAAATGTGTTTATGAACCAAAAATGGTCTGTGTTTTCTTGGTCTTGGTTTTATTTTGAATAACTTGTGTATATACATGTATATACTTGAGTCTTGATGACAGTCATTTAAAACCATAAATTTTATGACACTGTTTGAGTATGAGATAACCGAAGAAAAAAAAAGCTTAATTAAATAAAACATAATATAGTCGTAAGTCCATCTATATAAAACATAATATAGTCGTTAGTCCATCTATATAAAACATAATATAGTCGTTAGTCCATCTATATAAAACATAATATAGTCGTTAGTCCATCTATATAAAATATAATATAGTCGTTAGTCCATCTATATAAAACATAATATAGTCGTTAGTCCATCTATATAAAACATAATATAGTCGTTAGTCCATCTAATGCGAGATTTTTAATTTCAAATGAAATGCATTTATAATTATATGTTGCCAAATTTTTATACATGAATGAATTTACTAAGTAGATTATAATTCTTTTAATAGATTTAGCTCTTAAATTTTCCTATGAAAATTTGCAATATAATAATATCTGCAACACCTCATACTGGAAAGAAACTTTTCTTATCTATATACAAAAGAACTAGTAAGCGTTTTAATCCTATGATCCTTTGTAAGTCTTAATGTTATACATTTGTTCTCAATATTTTCTTAATTACAAAACTTTCAAAACGAGAAATCTAATGACCAATGAAATGCATTTGCGAAAATTAAACATCTTTGAGTTAATTGAAATTCTAATGTTGATGATACCGTTACATATTCATTGGAATTCTTCCATTTCAAAACCATGCTATTATCATAATGAAATGCAATATGTTCGGTCTTTGCAAATCTTCATGCATTTTTCCTGTAAAAATTGACCTTAATGTTTTAGTTTTGTTTCAGAAACAAATAAAATAAAACCACAAAAATTTTAAAAAGATATATTTGCATGATTAAAATTAAAGACATTAAGTTTGCAGCTTTTACAGATTCTTCATATTAGATCATAAATATAACTAGAAATATGTTTTACTACTTCGTGGCAATCATTCTGTTAATAGTATTATAAAATTGATCTAAATTTATATAAAAATTCCTTTAAAAAAGAATTAAAATGCTGCTGATTTCAAATATGAAGCTTTGTAAACCAACTTAATCAGATATTTGAATTGATGTAGATACACTTTGGAAATGCCATTTTCAACGATCAAATTTGACTTCTTTGAAGTCTGAAAGCTACATTTAGTCTATAAATAATTATTACCCATGAAAAATAAATTTAAAAATATTAAAATTAATACGTATGTTTTAGCTTGGTGTACGATTGATCGAGCTGAGACTTGCTATTTGTTGGGCTTCATTTACTGTTTACATCAGTTGTCGTTTTTAAGTTAGTCTGGCATAATACATACACATATACGTACCCTAAGAGTCCTCAAACAATTCGACCACTGGGGGTAGCGTATCATGAACACAGCTTGGTCTGAAATGACCTTTCTGCAGATGGTGGCTGTTCTTGAACAACGGTCAAGTGCTTAGTTCCATTTAAATAACTTAAATAACTTTTTTTTTACCAAACGTACACCTACCATTGCAGGCATCTGATTCCAAGAGGACATTTTGGAAAGCTCTGAAGTCGTACAGGAGACGGCCTGGTGTGTACGTCCTCTGTCTGCTTAGCCTGGTCATTTCACTCTATCTGTTTTCAAAAGGTGAGAGTATTTGGCCCATATAAAGATTAATATGTATACTAATCTTATGGTCATGCTTTTGGTGGCTATTTTAAGTTATTTGAGTGTCATCTGTTAAATAACTTAAAATGTCTAAAACCAACTGATCTTCGCACGTAATATAAATTTTCTGGAAGTATTTTTTCATGGCTAAATGCTAATATTTATGAGTTGTTTTTAGAAACAATATGTTGCCAGTATTCTTTTTTCGATATGTGTGATATGACAATGCTATGCTATAATTGTTCATTCAACCAATCAAAAATAAAAACTATGGGTTTTTCAGAAGACGATCAGGCAATGGATTTCCGCTTTTACAAAAACGCTCTAACTTCACAGACAATTTTTAATAAAATACAAAGAGGGATTGTTTTCCTTAACGCAAGAAATTGAAATTTTAATAAACCAAATTTCTAATTAACAACTAATTTTCATTTACAAATTTTGATATTCAAGGAACCACATTTTTGTAAAGAATATTAGTGTTTCAGTCAACGATGTTAGAATTGCATTAATTCAGAATAGCAAAATACAGTAAAAACAAAAATCGCGAGCACTTTTCCTTTTCAGTGTAATTAATGTACATTGTACATGTAATTGCGTCAATGAGAAATGTTCCTTATGGCTTTTTGTATTAAACAGAGAGAAAACAAACGGAATAAAAAGATATGTTACCAAAAGAAAATATATCCTCTGATAGTACAAAACAGCGCCCGTTATTTTGTTACTTTGTTTATGAACACGTGTTTTCATACTGACACGTATTTCTATACAATGTATGTTTCGTTTATCAATAGAAATGATAGACAATGCAGCAGAACTCCACACAACACTGACCACATTGAGACGTCTACAGCCGTATAACAGACTCGAACCAGTGCCCACTGTCCCGTTTATCACTATACCCAAAGGTATTGCCTACGGGCACCTTTTTAATGGTTGCCATACATTTACATAACAAAATGATGTAAAAACTGAACAACTTAAAATGTTTATCATTTAAAAAGTTAACTTTGAAATCTAGCTCTGAAATTCAACAAAAGGGTTATGTCTATGTGCATGTAATGTTACACAGCTTGAAAAATAGCAACAAACCCTTAATTTATAATGCAAAATGATATGTGAAAAAACAATTGGCCACGATCTATTAGTCTAGTATGTTTTACATTCAAAATCAATATAATAGAGGCTGGGTGGTCAACAAATCTATTTAGTAAAGAAACATTCCATAAATTCCACCTTTGCAGTGGTCTTAATCTTCATTTGTTTCAAAGAAAATTAATCAACTCGCCTCTTTGTATTTGCGGCGAAGTTGAAAGTACTGACCATTTTTTATTACATTGTAATACATATTCAAGACTTAGGATCAATACAATCCTGACACTTCCGTATTTTCTTAATGTTGAATTATTGTTATATGGAAATGCTAATTTATCCGAAAGTGAAAACAATATTTTTTACCATGTCCAGAAATTTCTTGTTGAAAGTAAAAGGTTCTGAGTTCACCTGTTGTCATACTATAACTATTGTATCACATTAAAGAGCATATTTGTATGTACTTGTATGTTCACAGATATAAAATGCTTATTTATAGTTATTTAACAACATTATGTTTCAATATTAATACATGTATAAGTAACTTTTGTCGATTAGTATAGACATTATCTATTGGATTGTTACAGTTGTCTCAATACTCAATTCCAGCTATTCTTTTTTCACCATTCAATCTCATTTTCTTCTTTTCCTTACATTTTCCCAATTAATATTCATGTGCAATGTTATTGTATTTGAAAATTTTGTTCACCTCTCATTTGTCAACTGACGAGAGCGAGATTAACATAAGCCTTTTGGCTTGTTTCTCAATCTTTATGAAATGTAATTATAATATGTATGATGCAAATTACTGAATAAATATTGTTTAAACTAATTCCACCTTTAGATTTGAGTATTTTCCTAAATCTTTATACACAGCTCTTTTTCTAAAGGAGATCAATACAGTCTAAAAAGGCCACGGCCACCTAGCACTCTTAAAAAACGTATTTGTTTTGAACTACAATTTTTGGAGGGAAAACTCATATGCTTAAATTGTATTGTTTCAGATCCGCCTTTGAAAACGAGACCGCCAATACTACTGCTAACGTACATGCGGAGTGGATCCACCTTTACTGCTGACGTCATACAACAGTCCCCAGATGTATTCTACTTGTTTGAACCATTGCGAGCCTTTACGAGTCAATTTTATTATACCCAGTCAAAGCTATGTTCCTTTACAGACAAAGGCTGCCGGTAATTATAAGATATGTTACATTAAAATACATACAATAAAATATGTTATGAAATAACATACATAGTAGTTGGAAGACCTAAGAAGGAGATGATCTTTAAAATTTGCTATTTTCTGTACAGATTTCATTGACCATTATGAATAAGGTTAAACACGTTGTCAAAACATGACATTGTAACAGAAAATATCTAGATAAAGGTTTGCAGAGTTTAATGATTTAGTATGTTGGTGTATTCATACAAGGGGTATTTTGATTTAAACTTATATTTGTGATTGGTTAAATCTTGTATCTTATTATCTCAGATATTGCAAGTAAACACAGAAAGTATTTATTTATTTGGCGTTAAAGGGCACGGTTGATATACATTGTGATAATTATTTTTAAAGCAAATAAAAAATGAGGGCTGCCATCAAACAGCAAGCCCAAAAGGTACAACGTATAATCAAACATTTAAAATATCAAAAAAATTTCCTTGAAGGTAAAAGCTTAAAGCCCCTTTCACAATTGGCGCACGAGCAGAAATGTCAAAATATTCGTGCGACCAAAAAAATTAGATATGGTTCTTAAACTGTTGCCAAAATAATCGCATATGAAAAAGTACTCGTACGATACTCGCACGATTCAGAGCGACCGTTGTGCGATATAAATGCATTGAATCTTTCGATATATCTTGCGTCTATATGTGACTTTTGTACAATAAAAGCGAGTGTTGTAAGATAATGCGATAGTATCGCACGAAAGATCAGATGATCGGACGATTGAACGTGCGCCAATGCGATTTGCGATCGCAAATTGTTATAAAAGGCTTGTGCGCCGATTGAAATGGGGGATTTAGGTTCAAAAAAGTTCAGCAAATACATAAGTGACCTTGATCTTGGAAGGTGCAGGACTTTAGGTTGAAGTTTAACACATCATATCAAACACATGAAATCTCAAATCAATATGACCGTGACCCTTAGATAATAGCATCGTATTCCTACATACAAAGGACATATACGCCTAATTCAAGGGAATTATGAAGAAATACTATTATGATCAATAATCAGGGGGGTTTTTTTATTTAAAAAAATAAAAAATATCTAGAGGGTGTATATGTTTTCAAATATTTTAAAGATAAAAATCATGATATTAGAATAGGACGGCGTGCACGTGTCTTAAAAGTTCCGAGTCGTTACGGAAAAGTGACTTCAGTGGAGTGTAGAGCACACTTGTCATGTATTGTCTAGTTTTCAAACAGCAAACTAGTATTTTCAAACCCAACATTCGGTAGCTATAGATACATATATATTTGTACCTTATACAGTGGGGCCTCAGATATCCGGACGCCAGATATCCAGACGCTTCAGTTTACGGACTATTTTATTTGGGAATAGATTTTGTATACGATATTTTGTCTCATATATCCGGAATTTCGCGTTCCAGATCCGGACAGTCTGTTTTTACCATAAAATACTGTTTAACTATAAATTTTGCTTCATTTAACCGGACGGTAAAATTTAATGATACTCCGATTAATACAATAGAAAGATTAAGTCTATCAATTGAGTTTCACACTTTTTCACCTGCTAGCCCCCATGAGTAGCTTGTATAAACACTCTGACTTCTCAAATAACTTTCAAATATTACCGACATTGCTGGTTAGACAGGATTAGCCGCGCCTCACTGCACTTGGCTTGGGTATCTTTACACTGTGCACCTGTCAAGTGCAATCACTTTTTAAAACACCCCTCTATTTAAAATGAAGAATGCGCTTAATAAATCTAGGAAGTTTTTCATAGCTTTGTGGTATTTATATTAAAAAAAATTATTTTAAACGAAGTTTCTCAAGCGTGCTTTTTTAGATAAAGTCAAAACCGGAAGTATAGAAAGAAAACAAAAAGGTAAACATTTCAACTGATCGGAAGTGCATTGGTTAAACATTGACGTGTCTAGATATAGATTGTTAAAAACAGAACGTAAATAGGCACATTTCACACTTGGACACAATATATTTTGCTACATTTGGCTATTATTATAGTTTGGTTAATATTTCCTGATTAAATAACAATATAAAGCAGGGTTCCTTGTATTAAAAACAGGTGAATTAAGTATGAAAGGCAAAGAAAACAGTATTAACACCCATAATAAACATATAAATTATCATTTATGACAACAATAGACTCATTTCAGATATCCGGACGCCTCACCTATCCGGACGATTGGACTTTGGAACGAAAGAGTCCGGATAACTGAGGCTCCACTGTAGAGATAAGCATTACTTAACACATGTACTGGACATAACATAATGATGCTATGGTGCATTCTAACTTTCAATGTTATTGGCAATATGGCTCTTCTGGATCTGGTTTTATTTTGCAGAACACCTCGGACCAAGTTCGAAGATGCAAGTTACGTAGTGCGAAACATTCTGAATTTATTTATGTGTGACTTCCACAATACAGATAGACATGTTGTACATGGTATGACCTTTCGCCAAATGAGCAAGACTCAGAACCAATTCGCTAACTGTCTGAAAAGTCAAAACAGTACAAAGATTTTAGAAATATGTACTAAGAAACTGGAAGATTTGTGTGTAAGCAAAAACGTATTTATAAAGACCATTCGATTGTCTATGGAGGTTGCTGCACTCCTCCTTGACCTAATTCCAGACCTCAAGGTCATCCACTTGATTCGTGACCCGAGAGGAATAATATATTCAAGGTTCAAAGGTCGTGTTGTCAATGGATCTAATATCGAGGCTAGTGCCAAGTCGACGTGTAATAGAATTCTAATGGATGTTATGCGTAGTTATCACCTGAAGTCTAAGTATCCCGGCAGGATTAAGACACAGCTGTACGAGTACCTGGCAGAGAATCCGCTGGAATCAGCGTACGATCTTCACAGGTTCACGAACACTACAGTACCGCCCTCTATGAAGGACTATGTTTATAATCACACCAGGGCTGGGAGTATAAAACGGGGATATTACAATACCGCACGTGAGAATTCAACAATCACATCCTTAGCTTGGCGCATGCGCATGAAATGGGAGGATGTGGAGGTGATTGATCGACATTGCCAGGAGCTGTATGACCATGTTGGCTTTATTCCATTCTCGGATAAGTCTCAACTGACTAATTTATTTTTTAAAACACGAAAAAAGGAGAGTCATTTGTTTGAGAAGTTTTAATTTCATGCCATTTTTATATTTTCATTTTGTTGCTTTTTTATGGAAGGTGCATTGCTCTGAATAAATATTAGGGTTTTTTATCTAAAGAATCTTATATCATTATTTAAAAGAATTTTTAAAGAACTATTTTTTGTTGAAATTAACATTGAACCAGGTTTTATAGCCAAATTACTCTACTTTTCAGACAAGGGCATAATGCTTGCAAGTCATTTCATAACAAAGCCATTCTATTTATAAAACACATGTACATGTAATTGCATGGACTCTTGAATACAATAATTTTAGTGCCACTTGCGTTAACTCAAAGTGTTGAAAGGGAATGTATAATTAATAAGATCGAGACGTAAGATGCAGGGTTTTTTTTCAATGAATTTATGTATTCCGCCTTCTATACACCAGACTTGATAATGCTTATAATGCAAATATATGCTTACATTTATACACATGTACTTAGTTTAATGCTGTCATTTAGGAATCTCTCGTACCGAACAGTTTTATTCCGTAGAAGGCTGTTGTATACTTCATGTACTGTGTGTATCAATACAGTATAGAAGTATGACGTTCTTGGCATTGGTATGTATCATAGTGCAAAGTTCACTGTAATATATAAAGATATTGAAAAATATTTCGACGTTTTGAATCGAAAAGTGTTATGAGATATTTTTTCTAAAAGAAACATGTATAACAGAACCACTTGTTAAATTTTTCGGATATGTCTAATTGCATAATATAATGGGAGTGCAAAGTTAAATACAGTTCAGACAAATTAAAGTATTTTCATCTTATATTTTTTATTGAAATTTTCACATATTTACATTTCAGAGTATATAAGCATAGTTTATAGTTGCACTTTATACATATAGATTTAAAGTATTTGTCTGATTGATACATTCAGTATTTAAATATAGTGCATATGTACATATACATATGTACATATTACTCCCTAGAAAAGTTACAATGTAATTTTAACAAGTGGTGGTATATAATATATGTGAATTTTTTAATTTTTTTTAAAGAAAGAACATTTTAAAGCCACAAACACAAAAATAAGAGACAGGGATATTAAGGAGAGTACACAGATGGTGATTAACGTTCCAAACGTTGAAATATAACTTTCCAAGAAGTATACAACAGATAATAATTACAGTTTTTCAGAAGCAAAAATATTTCTATAAATAGTTTTCTGGTTATAGATTTCTTAATGATATTCTAATTTTACTTTGCAGAATACATGCCTTCTGTTTTGTTTTATCTTACTTTTACTTTGAAGAGGGTCTTGCATTACGTACTTAGTTCTCGCCTCGCCTATCATGTTTTCGCCTTAATCACGATGTCTCCATCTTAAATTGTTGCATTTAATTACAATGAGACAGTGTGGTTTGTGTTAAATACTGTGAAACTACATTTATTTTTGATAACGCTGAATATCACAAAGTTTTGTGAATTTACAAAAAAGCATAACATACACTTTAGACATAGGTCTGTAGTGTAACTCTCAGGAAATTTGGCATGGCATTCTGTAAAGCTACAACAACATACAAAAAAAATTGCTTTTTGACAACGTCATTTCTATTAGCTGCATATATTATTTGCAGCAAGTTTTTGTTTGCCATAAGATACAAGTATAGTTACAGCATGACATCCCAAGTTTCCAGAACATTTACAGACCGGCAGCTAATGGAGATCAAAATAATTCACGACCTATTTACCGTTAGACAGTCTATTTATCACAATATTGCAATCAAATATAGTTATTCATAACATCCCAGTGTATCTCTGTTGTATTGTTCTGCGACGTATGAAATCAATTATTAAACGTTTATGCTAGAATTCATTTCACAATTTAAAAAGTTATTCTAGTTCATGCTCAGTTCATCTGGAATTTGATAACAAAACGATATGAAAGCACTCTAAGGCTGCGACAAGCCCGGTATGGATAAGAATTCAACATTGTATTGACAAAAACGATACTGCACTACGATATTGCTTCTATTTTCCTGAAAATTTTTATTACAATATTGCTTCTATTTTCCTGAAAATTTTCATTACAAACCGGTTTTGATTATTCATTTGTTCGGATGATAAAGACTTTCAATGAATTCCTACTTCCTGTTGGTCGAAAGATGTGATTATTGATCCCCAAAACCCGGTTTGTATTCAGTTTTATTAACTTTTTAATGAGGATCATCTTAATTAGAAACTGTCACCGTGAAAAAATCATTTTGATTGTTATATGTATGGAATTTATCTTTTGTATCAACAAAAAAGCATCCTTGTGAAATTATATATAAATTCATGAAGATCAAAGGATTTGACTTTAAGGGAAATCTGAGAAACGCCGCCAGAATACTTAAGGCTATGGCAGAAACTAGTAATTAAAGATCCTCAGAGAACAGTATATTTCATAATTTCTTGGATATCGTGATATTTTTTCGTTTTGAGGGGATCATTTTTCTTACATCCCATGTCACCCCAAAGAGATGGATAATACCTCTTCCACTAGAAGTGAGGACTGGTTTGGATATCGGGAAATCCATGGCTACATTAGTACCATTGTGTGCAGTATAGGAGTGATGTTGAATATCGTAAACTACTTAGCTTGGACGAGACAATCGGCGTCGGTGTCGGACACCCTTCTCGCTTCCCTCGGGGTCACAGATGGCCTGGCTCTATTGTCCTATCTGGTATTTAATGTTTACTTTTATCATGTGACTGGCCCACACGTTAGTGTATATCATTCAGAGGCAGGAATGAAGATGGTGATTATTTGTTTCCATGCTTACATCGTCTTCCACATGTTGTCCAATTTCCTAACAGTGGCTCTTGCAATCATTCGTTATTTTCACGTCTGTCGCAGATGTGCAAAAACAGAGATATGCAAGATGAAAATCACAAGATTCATAATGGTTTCCGGCGTTCTTTTGGTTCTCTTGGCTACATTACCGTTTTACTTCTATTACGAGGTATACGATCTTGCAAACCAATCAACAAATAAAACTGGATTTTGGATTAGAAAATCTAACTTTGCCGATAACCACGTCCATGAATATCAAGTTCCAATTCTCTGGGTATATGGTGTCGTTTTCAAAATATTACCATGCGCGTTAATGATAGCCTTGAGTGGTTATATGGTGAAATCAATCCGCGAGGCAAAACGCAAAAAAGATCAGATGACGACTTCTTCAGACATATCCACAACAAAAAAGAGTTACGTGGAGTATAATAAAACAACACTGATGCTTGTAATCATTGTGATGATATATGTTCTGTCAGAGACTCCTATTGCAATATCTGCCTTTATTTCGGGTCTACAAAAAGCTGAAAGTCATTTCTTTTATTTCTTACTTTTCTCATCTGTTGGGGAAGTGATGGATTTGATCACAATTCTTAATGCGACTGCAAATTTCTTTTTATATTTCACAATGAGTAAGAAATATAGACAAAATATTAAACTTCTGTTTCAATTATGAATGAAATGTTAGTTTTCTCTTATGAATAATTTATTGACCTAGGCTTGTTTTTTTGTTTTTGTTTTTGTTTTGTTTTTTATAATTGTTTACTTTAAAATAGAAATGTAGCACGTACTTATTTAAATCGTTTATTCTCCAAAAAATAAAGAAAGCAACATGGTGATAAAACTTTGGACAGCTATCAAGACCAGTAGGGCTTGTTTCAAATTAACTGATGTAGCAGTAAACTATACTATACTGTAATATACTATACATTATGATTTTTATAACACTGTGTTATAATACATCAAAGTCTAAATTATAGATTATGCTATACTTTATTATTATACTTTCATGTTAAATACTGAAATCTGATTAATTAAGACGCAGTTGACAATCCGTTCTCTTTCCCTCGGCGTTAGCAACACGCTTGGCAACGGGCTGATAGAACGAATTGTTACATGCGCGTAGATTATGCGCGTACGGTTCGCCGTAGAACTTACGTCTTTTCTATATAAAAACATTCAAAATTGCTATAAAATTAAGACATTCAGTATAATAAAATAAATAGTGCCTGTTTGGGAGGGTACCAGTTGAAATTGACACCCCTCGAAAACCATTGTCAACCTCCGCTTCGCGTCGGTTGACAATGGTTTTCTCGGGGTGTCAATTTCAACTGGTACCCTCCCAATCAGGCACTATTTATATAATGTTCTATGTTAAGTTAAACCGTACACATTTATTTTTAATTCAATTATACATGTACATCAGAAAAGACTAGTAACAGTCAGCAAATAAAGTTTTGTAGCGCAATCGTTTCTTTGGTTGTTCGTCCCTCTGTGGATCTTATCAAATTGTGTTTCAGTGATCATATAATGATTCTATATGTAAATGGCAAACGTTCAGCATTCTCAGTATACTTCGGACAGTAAACCTTAACAGAAATCGCAGTTGAATTCGTTATTTTTTTATAAATGTAAAATAGATCTCGTGTAATAAGTTATCTCTTTTGTCATTGAATCACTGTACCGTAAATACTAGTACCCCAACCCCACGTTCAACGTCGCAAACCGCTGTCAATATGTACGTCTAAGGTCCTTTCTAAGCTGTAGTGAGCTATGCAGACTGTGGACTTTGGCATGAGATGAAGTGTACCCCTTACTCACGGAAAAATGAAATTTTTATTTTTATTATCAATAAAAGTACTAAATCTTTGTTTGCCTTTCATTAAATGAGCTGAAGTCCAGTGTAAGATAAGGCTCGCAAAAAATAGCATGAGCTGTATCTTTTATTCAAGAAATTTACATTCATCAGAAGAAAGTTTTCAATGATTTGGTATGATAATATTGTGTGCATCTGTTGATTATATCTACCTTAATTTTTTAGAGAAGATTTACATAGCTCTTCTTTTTAAGGAGACCAATATAGCCAAATAGGGCTTGGACCGTCCAGCCCTCTTTCCAATACGTCACGAAAACAACATTCTACGCGAGTGTTAAGTTCGTTGACAAACCTGTTCAACTGTTTATGTAGAAATTCATATTTATATGAATATAGTTTTAAAGGGATCGATTGTAGACTTTGTTTGATGAAAGTTCATAAAAAAAACTTACATATTAGTGAAAATAGGTTTGTATGAAAAACTCTTTTTACAAAAAATTTTTACAAAAATTTGATCATGCATCTCCCTCGAGTGTCACCCATGATCATGTTTTTGCTTTAAAATGCCACATCTCTTCATACGAAAATTTAAAAAAAAATATTCAATCATTCAGTAGACATTTAATGGAGTAATCCTAGTAAAATATAGAAGCGTGTTTCCTGGGGGTGATAACGTAAGATTAAGGATGATATGAATGATCGAAATGACGGGTTAGGTTTGTGATGGGTAAGAGATCGTCTGATATGTTACATGGGACACTTAGAGAGAATTGTTGGGATAAGTTTGTGCCGGGCGAGAGATCATGGGACACTTACAGAGATGTAAGCTGGAGAAAATTCGTGAATGTCATACCGAATTACACAACAGAAGATGGTAGCGTGGTAGGGGATGCAGGGAAGATAGTCAGCCGATAGGATGAAGAACAAATACCCACATTTACTATATACCTGAATGAATATATGAATGATTTATACCGGTATGTGCGATTCATGCGTTATGATTAACTCAGTCTTTTTCGCTGACATGAGCTGAAAGCCCAAGTGAGCCCATTTTCGCTAGCCAAGGGTTTTCGGTCCACTCTGCTCACCACAAGTTTATGGGGAGCAGAGTGGACCGAAAACCCTTGGCTAGCGAAGATGAAGTGAGCCTTTCTGATTGATATTGTAACGGGATCGTCTAGGGTTAAGTCCCGTACATATGTATGTGTTCCGAGTTCAAAAGGATAACGAGTATATTCAGTCTTTAGAAATTATATTCTGTAATAAATAACAGACATAAACAAATATAAACGTAACGTACATAACAGGTATGAAACAGTATTATATATAAATAGCCAAGGGAGTGTGATATTTACCGTTAATAAAAGCTGGGATATGAAATTTAGCCCCAATCCCCGAAAGTACGTCTGTATCTGATATAATAAAGTTAAAGACTGACTAAACACACCCCCGACCGGTCGGGCTCTACAGTCCCGGCAGCGCATACCACGCCCGGTCGGGTCAAAGGGGAATAACTCTAAAATAAACATAAGCAAAAACTACCACACTCCCCCTCCCTTAAAACCTAATGTGGATTCAAAAACAATAATAAATTACAATACTTATCAACATGTTACATACTATTACAATAGAAACAGCATTTTCAAGTTAAATATTCAAACAAGTCATAATATCAATTATTAAATATATATTAATATACACGTACAAACAAAATCTATATCAAATTAATAAACAATAGAAGAATAGAATGTTCACTTCACTTAAAGTCAATTCACTATAGTCTATTCCTCAAGAAAAAGGGCGTCCCTCTCCTTCAGCATCTGTAGTTCCTTCTCTAGTGTTTGGCAGGGCAGGGAGACACAGGCTGGGATAGTCCCTCCAGGAAGTCTGGGTTGCCATGGAGGTCCCTGAATCTTCCTTCTTGGCAGTGATTCTATCACGGTATTCCTCCAGTGAAATCTCTGCCGCTTGATTAAAGGCTGGTCCTGGTCGCTCAGAATCTGGTCCTGGTCGCTCCCTGTCCGGCCCTGGTCGCTCCCTGTCCGGTCGTCGTTGTAATTGGGAGTTGATTTTAATCAACTCTCCTATGCAGTTACTCAGACAAACCGAAAGTGAAACAGTGTTTGGACCTAAGCACAAATCAACACCGCTGACAACATTTAGTTCTTGAAAATAATCAATAAATTCTATATATGTAATGTATTCTAAAGCATTGTTTTTCAAGGAGACTTATTTAAGATATCTTGTAAATAGTCGGATTTTGAATGGTACGAATAATTCAGATATTTTTGTAGTCGTACATTGTATGTATTCCTACGCCAGAGTTCAATATAGTCTCGTTCAACCAGACGCACGGCTGTCTCCGTAAATATCCGACAAGCTGAGAGTCTCTCTTGCTTGTCGGAAATTAACGGAAACAGCCGAGCGTCTGCTTGGATCCATACAATATCTCAGAACTATTTCGATTAGGCCTACTGATACGTAGTTTGATGGAATTAATTCTTTGAATATCAAACAACATGATTCATATGGGGGTTTCACGAAATTTCTGTTGGAGAATTTATATTATAAAAAATATGCGTAATTTAAATACATATAGGAAACTACTTGCCATGCAAAATAACATCGTTGATTTTAAAATAAATAATAATCGATAAAATCAAGTCCCGTCAGTACTTCAGTACTTTGATTTTTGTATAGTTTCATCTTCTTTTTCAGAACACGGAGCTAATATCAACTAAACTTGGCGAAATGCGTCCTAAGGTGATGGTCTTTCAACTTCTTTCAAATGTAGATTTTTTTAAATCCCTTCCAGGTGGAGATTAGCAATTAATGAAACTGGAATGAGATATTAAAATGAGAATTATAGCATATAATTCTACAAAATCAAAAGACAATTACACTTTTTTTTAAAAAGTTTTTTAAAGATCTAAACTGAAAGTGAAAGAGGCGTAATGCCTGTTATTGTTTAATATAACTAACTAAGGTTCACAACTAAAAAATGCAGATTGTCTAATAACAAAGCTATTATTATTATTTTTTTTCTTTATCGCGTTTAATAAATCAAGAAAAAACCTTTGAATAAAACTCAGAAAAATTATCCTGTTTGATTTTCTAAGTCTTTTATTTATTGAGGGGGGGGGGGCTGAAAAGACTCGTTTGTGTTGGAAATTAGATAACGACGCATTCATTTTCAAGGTGTTACTAGTACTTGAATGCGCATTAAACACATTCCATCTGAAGAAGATATGCTGACTAATTATTTCTTACAATAAGCATAAGAGGAGGAGAGGCATATGGATGTCATTGAACCTCTAGGGACTCCTGTGGTTAGAGAATTTTCTCGCACTCTTAGATAACGACCTTCAGGCTTGTCGCGGAGAAGATTCAATTTACCAAACAGTGAAACTTCTTGAGACGCTCCAACTTTGTCTTGGTCATAGTGCGAGTTATTCTTTGAACAACTGTTTAACGTTTATTATTATCATTTCAAAAAGTTTTGACACCTCATTTAGATTTTATACAACATTTCCCTTTCTAACATATAATTTCTATTATAAAAATTCCAATAAGTGTTTGTGTCTCGGCAACTCGGGATCTGTTGTCACTCAGAGCCCCTGAAGTTCAGCGAACGGTTGAATCTTTGATTGATTCATCAATCGATTGGTTGGTTAGTTGATTGATTTATATGACCATTGATTGATTAATTGTATAACTACGTGTATTTGATCGAGAAAATATCATCTACTAAAAACATACATCCCCATTTCACTAGTCTTGATGGAGTTTCCAAATCTATAAACAGGGCATTCAAATCCTTTAACTCCCCAAAAATACACTGTACATGTAAATAAGATACCGATATGAGAGTTTTAAATTGCCATTATTCAATTCACTGAACAGAATGGACATTATCTGTCAGTTCAGTTTCTGCCAGCTGTGTGTCATCATTACGATCGTGTACTTAAAGGGACAGCCCGTTCTACCATGTATTAAGGGACAGTACTTAGTGTTGTGTCATGCGCGGATCTAGAGGGGGTACTAAACACAAACACAATTACATGTATTACTTGCCCCCCCCCCCCCCCCACACACACACCTTGGGAAATGAAAATTTATCGAATTTACATAGTAAAATTATCGCGAATATGCCTTGGACCCCCCCCCCCCCCGGCAAACACAATTATCCTTCGGACCTCCCCCCTGGAAAAATGTTCTTGATCCGCGCATGTTTGTACTTTAAGGGACAGCCTGTCGTACGGGATATACCGCTGATTCAGACGCTGATATAATGAAGAAAAATCACACAAAAACACTTTGTTTATACGGTACGTACTTCTTATACTTATTTCGTGAGAAAGCTACGTTTTTTAGTACTGATGTACTTAGTCCGAAATATCTGACGTTTTCCTGGCTTTTTTTTAACGATTTTGATATTTTACATGCCAGGAAAACGTCAGAACCGGCGCCATTACGAAAACTGGAAATTCACCGACTCCAACTGGAAGCGGCGTTCTAGGCTCAATTTTAAATAGATATATATTTAAAGGTATATGTGGCGTATTTTTAGTGAATAGCAATAATAAGATCTGATTATTTGCTTCATTTCTTAACTTAAAGATAGGACTTTCACACAAATTACGCTTTATAAGTCAATCGCATAACAAAGATACAAGAAATCAAAATAATATTTTTTATTTTTTACCGGCACGGTAAAAAATACAAAAGATTTGAATAACCCCGCCTTAAATGGGTCACGTGACATCCATCTCGGTCTATCAACAACAAGATAGGTATACCGCTAAGTTTGACAGATTTGGCAATGAAAGAAAAAAGAGCAGACTGACAAGGATAGGATCAAAGGGAAGATTGTCATCGGAGACCATGTAGATTGATGGAATAGGAATTAAAGCCGAATTAAACTTAAGTTTCCATCATGAAGTTGTATGGGGTTTTGCTATAGTCAGGTTCGTGCTCCATATGTTCCGTTGTTTACTTTATAAGTGGATTTTCGTTTAGAGGAATTTTTTAACAAAGAATAAACACTCACAGTACATGCATCCCTCAGGAAGAGGGGTATTTACTCCGTTTACCGTGTCGATGATGCTAAAATCGTGTTTCATCTTTATTACACATAATTAATAATTTATATCGTTTTACATTAATGGATATCGGAATAAAACTGCTTCGAGTATCATCTGATATAAGAATCATCTAATTTAAGACATGAAAAACGTGATTCTAATTTGTAAACAAACTGTTCTTCCATCGTGTTTTCAACGCTAGGATGCGCGGTGGCGTTATAAATGGCGGATCACATTAATATTCATCAGACGTGTAGCAAAGTTTAGAGACAAATAACTAAAGACAGAACATTTTTTATGGGCCTAGAGTTTGTGAAACGTCTAATTATAAGAAGCATGATGTATATTTTTACTCAAACTCATATCAAAAATTTTACTCCAAATACGCCACATATACCTTTAAACTAAATAGTACAGCTTAAAATATAATTTTACCGAACATTTTGATAATCACACTGATAAACAATAGTGTTGTTGACCTATTTTCTCGCGAGATTTCAAAAATGCACGAAATCAACACAAATCTAAACAGTTCGATATAATGTGTTCAACAGCCTGTTTATGGGATGTAATGACCCATAAAAGCGATATTAATGAGCAGTAAAGTCATCATTTTTTTTTATTAGTTGTGAATAAAACATTTTGTTCAACTCGTAAATATTTAAAATCTAGCCGAAAATGCCTCCTCTAGTTGGAGGCGGCAAATTTCCAGTTTTCGTAATGGCCCCAGTTCTGACGTTTTCCTGGCATGTAAAATATCAAATTCGTTATAAAAAGCCAGGAAAACGTCAGATATTTCGGACTATGATGTACTAAATGATATGGTTTACGTACATGTAATAACACTCGGAAATACTGAAAAGAGAAGTATTAAACACAATCATTATGGTTCTTACAGTAACATATTAAACAAATTATGTCGATTTATTGCATTCTTGCAACCATACATTTATCAAATTTAACGACTAATTCAAACGAGTGATTTAGTGTCATGTATCTATAGGGTAAAAATATTTCTTTTTTTTTTTTTAGATTCACTGCGGTGTAATGCTTACGTCCCGGGTTCCAATCTGACTGCTCTCCATAGCGATACTCAGATGCTCATCACGACGTCATAACTCAATTTATAACAATACATTTCAATTCAGACTTATAATGAATTTTAATGAATGTTTAGGTACATATATAACATTTACGTATGTGCTTGAATTTGACTTTAAGCAAACAATCCTGGTCTGTGATCCAACACATAGAATCTATTGGTCTTAGATATGCAAAACAAAATATTCACAATATGTACACAATATTCAGAAAATTCGGTAGTGATTTTTGATTCAATGCAATAAAGAATCAATTAGTCTATAAACCAGACAGTGTACACACTACTCCAGAGTGTCTGTCATAGTCCATGGCTCAATAATTGTTCAGGGACCAGGCAAATATGACTTTGAAAACTATAATTCTTAATATTCTGATTGAATGAAATCATATCTAGCATACAAAAAAATTGGAACTCTTTTTCAATGTCAATTCCTGAGAATAACATAGGCACACCGTTCTCAATACATGTATATCAAATCATTTGATCATTGAAGAATACAACACGTTACTATATAAATTAAATCCAAATGAGAAATGGAATTAAAATAAAAAAGGAATTTTGATCGTTGTGTAAAATCCTGATACCGTTCATCGGACGACAAACTTCATGTATTGTTTTACTCTCCTGATATCGTTCATCGGACGATAAACATCATATATTATTTTACTCATATTTGCACTTGACAACATAACCACAAATTGCAAACATTCTCAGCTAACAGAATTACTTGTATGATTCACACAGTGCAATATAAACAGCACATGTAATAAATACAACAGCAATAAAATTCAATGAACAGAACTAGCTTAAGCAGCAATAGATATCGTGAAATTGGATAAACAAGTAATCTCTATATTGTTTTGGAAGATGTTTCCAACATGCGTTTGTAAATACATTCATAGTTTACATGCATGTAAACTAATTAAATGATATCTTATATGAATGATCATTAATGCATGTACATTGTACACTGTACATAATTTAAACAGAAATGCACAAATTTCAGAAATGCAAACAAATGCACACAAACAAATACATTGTACTCCTCTACACAATCATAAATAATCACTTTATATCAATGCACAAACGCATTACATACACTGCACAATATGTATTTCCTCAGTGATGCATATACATACATACATATATTATATTACTCGAAATGTGCTTTCTTTGCATGTCAGCTTGAGGCAGCATGAGGGAGTTAAAAATATAAATTTTGTTGGCCTGACTACTGTAGATGGTTTAACAAGGGACGATGCCTATTGAACAGTTTTGCAATATATGTTTTTTATACTTCAAACCTCTTTGCCTTGCACTCAAAGTAACCAAGATTGCTTACAGAGTGAACTATTATCTAGTTGGCCATATGCATGCTACATGGGTTATATGTTCTAAGGGGCGGTGCCTATTGGACAGTCTGTCTTGTACCCCAAGTATTCAAGACAGCTCATGAGCGTAAACATAACATATTTTTAAGAACACTTTTACACTCGGTTCTGAAATGTTCACTGATATATCCATAAATAAGAGGATTAAGAGCGTTGGACAGGAAGTACGACCGAATAAAACACTGATATATCGACTTCCCAGAAGCGGATAAACGAGTGTAATAATCAGAGTCGAAGTTCCGAATAGTCATTAACACTGTATAGGGAACGAAAGATATAATGAATAAAACAGTCACTGAGAATAACATTATGGTGGTCTTCGCCTTACGGAAATGGTCATTGCCAAGGGATAAAGTTCTACGGCTTCCACTTATGCTGGAAATACTGGATAGCTTATGACGACTCTGGGCAAAGAGTTTCCTCCTAGCAGCAACTGTTAAACATTCCTCCGAGAAGAAGCGCTTTATTGGCTTAGAACTGGACTCTTGACTGGACAATTTCCTGGTGTCATTTCTGGAACTCATTTCTACTAAAGACATCTTACGAAAATTGACAGCCAATTTGCTATTTTCTTTTAACGCTTTTTTAAAACCATTTTGGTTTGCAGGAAGTTCTTCGGACGTCTTACGAAATTCGTTCCCTGAGTACAGGTTCGCCTTTGACATTTTTCGAAGTTCTCTGCCAGAGTTTTTGACGTGATACAAGATTATTCCGTATACAACTAGGAAGAATACATCCAGCACAGAGTTTCCTGCCATGATGAAAAACACAAAAACAGTGTGGTCTAGTCGAACGCTAGGGTTCTCTGCATACAGACAGAGTTTAGCATTAACACTTTTATTTCGGTCCACGGGTATTTGCATATTAGTTGTTCCGTAAATGAACAAGGATGGCCACGCCACTATTAAAGAGGCTACCATTGAAACTATCACAATCTTCTTGACTGTCGATATAGAGAGTTGTAGTTTAAATGGGTGGCAAATACGTTGCAATCGGTCCACTGCAATTCCCATCAATATCAAAGAGGAACCGTCATTGGTCCAGAAAGTGAAAAAACGAGAAATTTTGCACAGATACGGCTTGTCCGTCATGAAAATGTTAAATATAAAGTAGATTTCCACCGGCATGATGAATAAACAATTAAACAAGTCGTTAAAAGCAAGAGCAAGGATAAAGATTCTGCTGGTGGACTTCTTCCATCTCTTCATGTATACCACGATAATAAGGACATTTCCTGGTATTCCGATCATTATCATTGAAATTGTCAACACTAGACTTGGAATGAAGTTATCTTTTATAGCGTTGTCGTTAAATTGTTGAAGTAAGGTTGAAAAATATATGTCCGTTTCGTTAAAAGACAGTAAAGACACATTCATGTTAAATACAGGAAAAATCTACTCACTTAAAACTACGGACTTCTTAATTATAGTCATCAATTTTCACTTTCAGAAGGTATCCAAATCCTGAGGGAAACGATTAACGCTTGAATTTATCAATAGCAAAGCAACAGAATAAAAAAGGAAAAGCATTCTTGGGGTTACCTCCGATACGTAGTTGAATGAGCCGCACGCAATGTTCGGTAGAAGGTTAAGTGTAAAACGTCGGGTTTACATGTACAAACAAACAATGAGCGACAATGGGAAGGGGGAGGAGGGTGAACTCTCGTGAAGTGGGAGATCGGAAACGTCACTTATAGTAACCAAAGCCACGGGACAATGACATAGTTCACAACTTTACTGTTGACCAAAATAAAAATCATATACATGTATTAAGTTTAATCGAGTTACATGTTTGTATTTTGAAAATAAAAGGATTCTGATGAAAAGCACATATTTTAGGGTAACAACTTTCAATATCATGTACTTTGTTATTAATTAACGGAAAATGTATACGTTAATTTATCTAGTCATTGGTAATACTGTATACTCCATGTATAAGCCAAAGAATCTCTCTCTCTCTCTCTCTCTCTCTCTCTCTCTCTCTCTCTCTCTCTCTCTCTCTCTCCGGTAATATCGTAAGGGGGAAAAGGCGTAGATGCATCTTAATTCTACGATTCGTAAAATCAAATGCATGAACACCCCATATTATACAGATATCTGCACACAAAAATGGATAATTTATAAAACACCGAAAACTCGACCATAAATTCTGTGAGTTAAAGAATACAAAATAATTACTGAATGTCCTTTGATTAAATCGACTTTCAACGGAAATAACTGTAAAGGATAGTTCTACCGATAACTTTATGAAGTGATCGTATCTTCTCCAGATAACGAGCACAGTTTAACAAGCAACAGATGGAGCAACCCAATAGAAAAAAGAAACCATCTTTGAAGTTCTACAATGCACCAATAAAGGCCAAGGTCAATTTTTTTTCTCTGACTTTTTAGTCTTAAGAAAGTACTTGAATTTCTTGTTTTGTGAAGTATTCAGTTACAAAACTGTAGAATCTTGAATCCCTTTTCTCGTTTGTTATGACCGTTATTGTTAGTTTAATGGTCAAATGCGAAATGGGCATTCTTCAAAAAAGATGAATGGATAAATAAAAAAATAAGCATATACGAAGATGTACAAATTTTATATCTTTAATATAATTAAATTAAACAGTTGCTATATTTTTTTAGATAATCGATTGATTATAAATTGCGTAAACATTGCCTACATTCAAAGAATTTATAAAACATCGTTTTTAAAAACATTTTCTACTATTTCTGATTTCATGAAAAGGCAATACTTTACAAAAATTATTGCTGTAATACCTCTTAAAATTGAGCAAAGTAAAATGATTTTTTTCACCACTGTTAAAAAACAAATCCAAATACAAGTATATTGTATATTGCCACAATAAAAGAGAATATAAATCTAAACATGCCAATCAATTAGAAAATAAATATGAATTTTCTTCACATTGGCTGGAACGTTCCTAGCATCAGTTATATTATAAAATAGCATCACAGTAGTTATTAATACTGATTCATAAATCAACAGTAAAAAATTAACAACAGATTACAAATATCATGTTTATATATGTATACATATAACAAATCTTTAATAAAACTGGTCTACCTTTGAGGGGTTGCAGCTTACACAGTGCAAATAGATATCAGATTAAAGTATTTATCCAGAAGGCAAACATTTGCCATGACTTACAAACACTAGTAAGGTGCCTTATTAAGGTAATACTGATGTCATTAATCAAAATGAGTTTTACATATTGCAACTGGAAATAGGATTTTAAAAAATTCACATGAATTAATATGCATGCATACAAAATAAGAATAACTGAATGCAATACACAAGTGCACATAAATAGTTGTGTAGTTCTCTTAAAAAATCAGGATAACTATTTTCCCATTTAATCAGCATTCTCTAACAACTACCAAAAGTAACTCTATACCCAGTACAGCTTATAGCACTTTATACCATGGATAGTGTGGTGAGAACAGTATTGAGCAATGATTACAGCAGAGTTGGGAAATCACAGAAATTATAAATATATCTACATAAGTATCACATATAAAGTACATGGCAGGAAGTATTTATCTAATATGATCAACCTCTTGAAAATCTTCAAAAATTAGTAATCTAAAATAGTACCAAAATACTAGAGTACTTATTCATGGCTGCTAGTGCCCATCCTAGTACCACAGTCACAAAGTGAGTGCATGCTCCACTACAAGTAACCCTGCATGCACACTTATCTCTACATGCTATTGCCTATAAATAAATTGTCAGTTCAGATCAACACTCATGAAACTGTTATAACAGAATTTACAAAGAATTATGCTTTACAACTTAAGAGAAAAAAGTGAAATATAATTGATTATTTTTTTTTTTTACAAATGATATTTTCTTTTCAATTAAGGCAAAAAAAAAAAACCCACCCAAAGACACAAATTCTGACAAACTGATATAACTCGTATGATAAATTAAATAATTCAATCAAAAAGGCAATATAGGACAAATAAATAAAATTTTTAAAATTGACTATTTATACCTGGTACAGTCAAACCTTGTTATCTTGAACTCCACAAGATGAAATGAAAACTTCAAGATATCACAGGATTTGAGAAACCTAGCTGTGTTAAGAGTTCAATTCATCTGTATTTAATTTCACATTTTTTTTTAGATGTTGAGTTCAATCAAGTTAAATTTTAAGAATTTATACACAAATAAGTATAAATCAATATCTTAACCATATAAAATATTGTCTTCTTTACAGATAAACTCGCTATAAAGCTTTCCATAAGATTACTTTTTAAATACTGAGTGATATTGCTGTATAATGATTGTTTCTTTGTTTTTGTTTCGTTTTTATGGACATCTACTGTATCTGCTTCGTCGTTCCACCACACTTGAAATTTTTCCCTTCTATCCAACCATATTTGATTATCTCCCCTTGGATCTTTGGCTATTTGATCCTCACTTTTGAGCACAGGGGATCTTTGATAATTTTTTCATGGATTTCTATAAACAATGGAACATACGTTACATAGTCCAAAAAGTCCACATAGCCCCTCCCTTCTCTGTTGAACTTGCTCATTACCTGTTAAAACACAAATCACATTCAATACTTTATGAAAGTATTTGATTTCTTTCATTAATCAAGATTAATATTATATTTTATTTACAAATGCATCTTGAATTCTGATGCATAATTATGTAATATAAATATACTGCATCCGAAATTTATGTATCTTATTGCCTAAATCCCACTAGCAATTCATAAGATAAATTTCATATTATTGTTAAATTTCGTTATCTTTCTGAATAGTTGACATTTTGTGTGTTTGCTCACACTTACATAGTCAGTTAGTTCTGGAGACAGCCCCCCAGCGGTGAGCTCTACTGCCAAACTCGATGCCAGGGCATTCCCAAAAGGCACAGAGTCTCCCTCATCCAGCAGCTGGAATAGTTCCTACAAAAGAACAAGCCATCAAATCACTCAGTTCTATACGAAATGGTTTCAAATTTAATATTTTAGGGGAGAAATTGAAACTATACTTCAGGCATCGCCAGCATCAAAGGACCATCACATGTTACCAGTAAAAATAAGTCTTGATTTACTAGTCTGTTCATTTTTTTGTGATACTCTTTGTAATTATTTGAATAAAATTTCTTTCATTCATTAAACTATGGATTCATATATCTGGATGAATTCTTCTTTATTATTGTCTGTATTATGTGGTACATGTATTTCCAATCAAATTTGTTTAATATTTCCAGTTTGTTATTACATGTAGTAAAGATGTTCTCCATTTTATGCATACACAAGTACTTAAAGTTCTCTACTCCCTTCCATATAACTTTCACTAATTGTATACATGTATAGTCACTAGTATATGAGAAAAACTATTTAAAGCGAGTAAATATATACTTATATATTATGTTATTATATCATGTTTATATGCAATTGTGAATGCAAAATACAAAAAAAAAGTACAGAAGATCCCGCTTAGTATAATACCTGTATAATATTATAGTTCAGTTAATATAATAGTTTTTCAAAACACAAAACCATTTCTTAATAAATCATTGTATTTTACATCGGTTATTATAGTAGCTTAAATAGTGGACCCCGCTTAATATAACAGAAAGATCATGCCTGTCAATTGAGTTTCACACCTTTTTCTCGAGCTAGCTCCCCATGAGAAGCTTGTACAAACACTCTGACTTCCCAAATCACTTTGAAATTTACCGACTGTGCTGGCCAGACGTGATTAGTCACGCCTCACTGCACGTGGCTTGGGTACTTTACCTATGCACCTAACAAGTGACATCGCTGTATTATTGAGGTTTTTTACAGTTTGAATAAGTGAATGCCTCATGTTTTTGTAAATAAATTTATAACAAATGGGACATTTTACATGGCTTAGCATATGGTACATGATGTTCCATTTGACGATTTGTACTGCAGTGAAGTAGAGACAAAGTCTATTTTTAATATGCCTCTATTTTATAGGAAGAATGGGCTAAATAAATCAAAGAAAATAAGAAAATTCTGCATAACTTTGGGGTTTATTTGATTTTTAATGAAAGAAGTTATTAAAAACGAATTGTTTCATGAATGCCTTATTAGATTTAGTCAAAACCGGAAGTAAAGGAAGAAAACAAAATGAAAGGGTGCAAAACACAGTTTTATATGTAACGTTATAAGGACGTTTTTAGATTAGGGACAAGCAAAAATGACCCCTTTAAAAAATAAATTGTAAAAACGTGTTACATTAATATCTATATATCAATGGAAAGATAAAATTGTGAATTTTGTAAATATTTAAGAATAATGCATATGTAACTTAATGCTAGAATTTTTTTGGCACTCAAAACATGAGGAAAATAGACAAAAGATTGCGTCTAAATGCAGTACACCCATGCATTTTAGGCTCCCCTTAGAAGCAGAATGGAAATAAATCAGCTATTTTAATTTCTGTGCATTTTCAAGAGCAAGTCCTAAGGCATCGTTTTATAGTATTTTCAGGGTACATTCGCCAGCTTTTAAAAGAGCTATATTAACCACTAAAAAATTCATGAAATTCTGCACGCGTAAAATCCGGATGTTTTTGGAGTTACCTCCCTTTGTTTTAGAGTCTCGTAAAATTAATCTTTAAAATTTTTCTACACACTTTTTGCATGTATTCGAAAGATAAACCTCTATATTATGCAATTAAGAATTTTAAAAATTCATTTTCATGTATACCGTATAAAAATAGCAGGAAAATCCCTACCCATCATGCTTTTTCCCAGAGAAAACCCCCCCTGGATTTTATACGAAACTGTGTTTAGCTACCAAAGCATGTCAACTTATCGGAAGCATATTGGTGGATCTTGCAATTTCCAAGCTTGTAATAGTAAACTTTATTCATGAAATTAACTTTTATGAAGCATTAAAAGTAAAGTTTTAGAAGAAATCATCAATTATTGTGGACATTACATCGTCTAGAAATAGATAGTAATAATACATGACGTGGATAGGCACTTAGCATACTTGTACACATTGAATTTAGCTGGGTACGTTTATTATTATAGTCCGGTTAATATAATAATTTTTCCTGACAAAATAACTATTATATTAAGCGGGGTCCACTGTACCAGTACTTGAAATAAATTGGTCTGGTAAAACTTGTCTTCATTTAATAACTTTTACACAGATATTAATGAAATCTTTATGTTGAATTCACCTAAAGAATTTGTAAATTCAGTAAATATACAATAATTTTATATTGCTTTGACATTCCTAATTCGCCAAATTCTAAAATCAATCAACTGGTTGGGATGTCCTGCATTTCAGTCATAGTTACTGACCAGCAGAGACTGTTTATATTTATGAACATATATCTGTAGATGTATAGATATATGTCTTCACAAACCTTTGATCTATTCATTCTGACATCCAGTGTATCGTAGTCATTTGTGTCTCTTTTCCAGCCCTTTTCTTTATTTAGTAGTTCCCGTATTACTGGACTGTAAAAAAAAAAAAAAACATGGTAATATTATAGATGCTTTATCACCAAAATTTTTTATGCATATTCAAAGTCTATTGTTTGATCAAAATGTCATCAAACAGGCAAATGGACCAATTGAATGCCTGGTTTTTATCTTCAGATCAAGTCTTGTTCAATATCATGAAAAATAATCTGAGTACATATAGAGAGCTCATATTCTTCTCGAGTACTCTGTGTTCTCTTTATGACCCTGAATCCACTCAACATAACAATGACCTTCTTTCTCATAAGAGGACGTTTATCTACTTAACTGAGCTATTTCCTTCCTCTCAAAAACCATGCAGTTGCATAATCTCCCATGTAAAAAAAAAAAAAAAAAAAATACCCAAAAAGCAACTCTTTTTCAACCAGGGCTGTTCATACAATGTAGTTTCATAATTTGTTAAAAAAAAAACAAAAAAAAAAACAAATTCATGCATAGCAGTATATACTACTATATTACATACATTGTATAAGTGGATATAATAACAACCGAGAAATAAATAGAATGTTACATAGGAACAACCAGACAGAGCAACGTTAACATTATTCTCTCAAGCAGGCCCTATCATTGGTCTGTGTCTGGATCCCGTCACACATCTACTATTGTGCACTTACTCCATGTGGGTGATCCTCTCGGATAAAGCGGCGATGACACAGAACAGTTTGAAGTTCACCTTCCTTCTTCCTGTTAGATTTAATATCTACAAAAAAACAGATCAACGTTGATGTAAAATGTCAAAAACTGTAAGCGGCAGTCATTACATTGAAGTGTCCTCTCAAAGTAAAATGTGTTGTAATCAATTCATCATATTTTGTCACCTTTATATGAAACATTTTTTTTTTCAAAATGTTATCAATCCTCTCTATCTTCCATTTTAACTTTAATATATTTCCTGATAAAGAAAATTGCACTTAATTCATAATTTTAAGTCTTAGGTGGAATTTAGCTCCTTTTAGGCTTCTAAGACTGAGTAACCATGAAACAATGTTGATTACAATGGTGAATTATACATACAAATGAGTACTGAGCATTCCTATGACTAAAAAAATAATTTTTTCTCCACTTAAAACACAACAACGATCATTTCGGAGCTACTCACATGGTACATATAGCTGAACTCGTTCTCTGTCAGTAGATTGTGGTTGACTATCTGTAGGGCTCCCTCAAGTTCTTCTCGATTCATTTCTACATCCTATGAAGAAAAACTCAGTCATATACTGCAACCAACATCTCTAAAGAACATTTCTCAATTACAGACACAGACAAAAAATTCATAACTATATAATCCCTTTAATTGGGTAGCAATTTAAAAGTTTGAGGGGTTTTATCCAATGTGAACAATTTGACCATGCAAAAATTACAATAAGTGGATTTGAGTGGAAATTGATTCATTACAATGTAGCTTACAGGATCTTGGCAAATAAATTTGTATGAATAGTAGTACATGTATTTGATATAGTATTACATGTATATCCAAATATTTGTGGAACAGGGTGTAATATTTTATTCCATTGTATAGTGAGAATATTTTGTTGTAATTATTCATTACAGTACGAGAAACAGGGTACAGTGAGAGAATATGTATGTTGTACTAAAGTGAGAGGATATGTGAAGTATTATTACAGTAAGGGAGTTTGGTTTTAGTGATTTATTACAATAAGAATGTCTGGGTGCAATGATTACAATGAAAATGTCTGGGTGCAATGATTTGTCAGTAACAACACAACTTACAGGGTCTGGATGCAGTGTTTTATACAGGAAGCTCTGTTGCCTTCTGAACTCTGGGGGTTTATTGTTGTCATTCTGGCCATCAAAGAACAGCTCCATACAATACATCCCTATGATGTTCTTCTCCCCTGTAACACACAGTCATCCACCACACTCAATCAATTTAGCATGTACAATATTACAATATTTAATAGGCTAGCATAGATTTGATTAAGCAAATTTATGTATTTTTTTGGCATGACATTCAGCAATGTACTATTACTTAGTGTAGGGGAGGCTGCTTTCAGCAAAAAAAATGTCCAATGTAATACATTAAGGTGGAATAACACACCTGGAAAAAGTTTCTCAAATTAACAGTAAATTATTTGATTATGAGAGATATAATGATAATTCTATAAACGAAAAATTGCAGTTTGGGGATAAAAAATGAATATCTAAAAAATTTGGTTTTGTAAGTAACAACGAAAGCCCCTGCAGGATTCAAACTCGGGATGTACAGATCACAAGCCCGACACTTTATCCACTCGGCTATGGAGTAAGTTAATTATCGCCATCGATAAAATCCTTTTAATTAAATGAAATATCGTTTCGATCAGAGGTCAGTCATTTTGTGATGATGTACGTGTTATTCCACCTTAACAGTATTCTCTAGCTGTTTTCTAATTCAAGGTAGCTGGAGTTACTGCCCTTACCCTCCAGCTGTATCAGCCTATCTTCAATGTTGGCTAGCTTCTCTGTACATCTCTCAATCTCACAGTTCAACTGGTGCTGGGCAGGTTCTTTCATCATCTGTAATCAATTCACAAATATAAAATTGATCGGCCCTTTGGAGAAAATTTAGTTCCAGTCTCCTCGAGATTAATAGCCAGCCATCCATTTAATCATCTCCAATTTAAAATTCAGTCAATCCATAAGTAAAGTTGAGCTGCTGAATATACAAACCTTCTTGAGTAGTTTTTCATCAATTCTGCTAACTATGACATCATCAGTGATGTCAGCACGAGAGGTGATGACCTTGGTAGGGGGTTCCTCTTGTTCTACTTTGTTCTTCTTTTTCTGGAAATCACAAATTACAGTAAAACTGTTTAGAGCAAAGTTTTTTGATAGTACATGAAGGTATATCTACTTTGCAATGTCAAAAAAACTTGCATGGTTAGCATTTACCTTTTTCTTTTTGCTTTTCTTTTCTTTTTTCTTAAAATTAATAGATGTAATGTCTGGTACAAGGCTCTTTGCCCTCTCTGCCAACAATTTGATTCTTTTTGCTGCAAAAATAAAACAAAATCTTTTGTTTAACCCATCTACTAGATTCTAGTACATAGTTTTATTTGGAATAAATGTACTTTTAAAACTGGCACAATATAAATAAAAGAAACAATACAAATATTCTCATCAAAAGATAGATTGCCTACATCTGTGGCCTTGGCATTTATCTAATGACCTTGATGAATGTAATAAACACACTGCTCAGGTCATATGAGCTCATTGTCGATATGCCTTTGAGGGATGAACAGACAAACTAGACATTTTCATTAAAATATTCTTGAAACAGCACTTATTACTGTAATTTATTTTTTTATTTAATTTCTTTTATGATAACACAAGACTGATAAGGGCTTGATGAGATCCTTACTTTCCAGAAGATGGAGGTCCCCAGCCAGTTGTTGGTGCTTACTGTCCAACATCTCCAGAGTGTAGCATATCTTCTCCAGGTACTGCTCAGGACCGCTCAAACCCTGAAATACATCCACATCGTGTAAAAATCACAAAATCAAAACACAGGATTCAGGACCGCTCAAACCCTAAAATACATCCACATTGTGTAAAAATCACAAAATCAAAACACAGGATTCAGGACCGCTCAAACCCTGAAATATATCCACTTTGTGTCAAAATCACAAAATCAAAACACATGATTCCAGGACCACTCAAACCTTAAAATACAAACAGGATATCTACAGACAGGATCGAATCAGGTCCACTCAAACTGAGAAATACAATCACAATATCAATAGACAGGACTTAGGACTACTCAAACCCTTAAATATATAGTTACATATACATGCATTTACATGTATGAAATACGGATCACTTAAACTGAGAAATACAACCACAATATCTACAGAAATTTCATGTTTTCATATATATTTCTGTGTAATGTGATCTTGCATAATACATATTTCCATTTCATAATCATTATGATATAAAACTTGACATTCACTTACAGGTCGTTTAGGCTCCTGTCCTCTGCTGATCAGAATAAGGTCATGGAACATGCCCAGTTCATGCTTCCCCCAGCTTGTGCCCTCAGTGACCGGCATCCCAGTGGTGGGGGAGAGGGGGTGCTGGCGCTCGTACCTCTCGGGCTGACTAGACACAACGTTTCTATAGATCCTCTCATAGAACGGAAGCCTGTCTTTGCTGGGGATATAAAAATAGTAGACCTAATGTTAATAAAACATGTAATTTTGTAAAGATTTTTTTTTAAAACATAGATGGTTCAACTAACAAAATATGTGTAACAGCTTCTGGTACAGGGTGTGATGTGATCAATAGTCTGTGTGTACCTGATGATGCAGTATTTGGCCAGGAAGTCTAGAGGGTCTTTCATCTGCATGATCTCCTCTGTAGTCACTGGGGCCTCTGCTGAAGGCACCCTCTTCTTGGGGCTGGATTTTCTGTGTGAATAAAATCAAGTATTTTTCACTTTCATTTAATTCATATGCAAGAATTGGTTTTTATTTAAGATTAAGCAAAATATCAAAAGTTGAATTCTTCCGAGATTTAGTCTCAGTAAAAACCATCGTGTATGAGTGACTGAATCAAGCAACCAAAGGTCAGGCTTATGGCATTTTACACATTTGTTGTGTCTAAAGTGAGTTGCAAGAATGTACCAGTATATAATGATACCTTATTCAGTGATCTATGGGCTAGACACAAATTGGACTTAAGTTTTGACCATGCCTCGACAATGTATTGATATGCTGTACAATCAAACATACATACACAGTGATTTCAATAACTCTCAGAGCAAGCTTGTTTATAAGTGATAAATGTATTTAAATAGAAAGAAGTAATCTAAATATGGTAATATGAAGACAACCAGACAGCAAAATCATTACAAAGTATTAGATCTTGGTTAACATACTTCATGATAGGTGGAGGCCTGCTCTTCTTTGGGGGAGGGGGTGCAGCATCCTTGATTTTGGGCATCACCTGGATGGGCTCAAATGCTTTCCTGGTGTCCACTTTTGGTTTTTTCTCCTGGAGACAAAAAATGTACAATGATCTTTCAGATCCAGTACAACACTCATATGTAAAATGCATATAGCCATTTCTTTCTACAAGGCAGTTGCTCAGTTTCCAACAACACAGTCATCTTGTTTCTATCAGGAGAAAATTATTACATATTCTATATCAGAGTATATCTACATCACATATTACCGGTACTTATGGAAACTTTATTTTATAAGAATGATTAACGTTTGTAGAATTTATCCGTAATTTTACTTTTTTCTCTTCAATGATCTCCGGCAATGCTGGAATGTCCACCGGGGGTAGGTCTGGTATTTTGGGGGTAGGAGTTGGCACATACTCAG
Source organism: Magallana ariakensis (assembly GCA_020458035.1). Lineage (NCBI taxonomy): Eukaryota > Metazoa > Mollusca > Bivalvia > Ostreida > Ostreidae > Magallana > Magallana ariakensis. The sequence goes on along the minus strand of CM035818.1, from coordinate 48,957,430 downwards.
GGGTGGGGTCTCGAGACTGAACATTGACATGTACTTCTTCAACAACAGGGGCTGGAGACGGTGGGGTGATGCTCTGTAATGGTAATCAAAAAAAAAATCAATTGAATTTGCTTTACCTGATGCACCTTAATTTCACATAACCTTTTAATATAATGGTTGTGTAAATGCCAAACATACATTTTACTACTTTTTCATCTTCTCATTAAAGGTTTTGAAAATGCAGCAATTCATAAAAATTTGATGTAATAACAGTCTGTATCAAGAAAATGTCAATTTTAAAATGCTAGATAAAACCTACTGTATAGCTGTTTAAATTTGATCACTTGGCATAATTTTTACAATATACCTGTTAGATTACATTACCATGCATAAATTCATGGAATACATTTTTGTTCAATGCAAATTGTACATGTAGCATGCCTTTTGTTAAGGTGGTATGGAACACCTCCATATTGTGATACACTTCCAATCGAAATAAACAATAAAATCAAGTATAATTTTATAAAAGTTTTCTTTCCCACAATTGTTAATAATAGCATAGCGCAATAAGTTATAGCGTTAACTACGAATCTAAAAGTCATGAGTTCAAATCCCACTGGGGCTTTTATAATTTTTACTTTTCCAAAAATTATTAAAACATATTTTTTTATCAAACATTGTATAATTTGAAAATTGTAATCCGGTGAGGGTATTTTGATTATAATGTACTTTTATCCACATTAATATCGACAGGTGTGCCATACCACCTTAAAAACCTCTCTAGCTAGTTGTGCCTCGATTTCACTGATCAAAACGATCACTGCCAACATAAAGTAATTATTAGCCTAAATTTATAAGCAGCAAATACAGTATGTATAGATACTCTTACCCTAATAGGAGAAGGAGGTTTCCTTGGGGGTGCCTCTTTTTTGGTTTTCTTGGGTCGCTCTTTCTTGGGCAGTTCTACAATGGGTGTGGCTAATGAAGGCGAAATGCCTTCGTCAACTACCATCCACCATAAAAATACAAAAAAGCATGCATTCTATCTATCCCAACACCAAGCAGTGTACCGTAGATGTGAATTTAACATATCTCAACATGTGCACTAATGAAGTTATACTACATGTAACAAATAATATTGGAAATATATGTACTGCATATTTGAAATGATAGTGAAAATATATGCAGCCATATTAATAAGTAACTATTTCCACATCATATCTAGACTTTTCCCCCCAAAAATTGCATTTTAATGTTTTTCAATAAATTTGTGAAGCTTTGTGTGTGCAGCCAAACTGAATTCTAGTTTGAAATAGACCTACACTAAATTCATATATCATATGCTAACTATAGCTAGGTTCTCGTTTATTAAAACTGCACCATTAAGCTTTCATTTAAGTGTTATGCATTTATTACATAATCTACTTGCATAATTGGCACTAAAAACTATTTCTGATTACTATGCAAAATATGTAAACTATTTTTAAATTAAAAATTACACACTAAATTACATAGTCACTACAGTGTAGTCTAATTGTCACTATGTAATTGTCAATTACAAAGATTGTACCTTTTAAATTGAATAAATTCATCAAAACTTGCAATAAAGTGTTTACAAAATATAGAAGAGGCTTTCCGAAATATAACATTTAAACTTTTGAAAAGAATTTTTAATAATTGATATGCAGCAGTGAATTATTAATTCAATTAATCATTATTGATGTGTAAGCTATGCATAAGAATACTGACCTGGTGATGAAATTTTCTGCAATGGTGGGGAATGAACTCGTTCTAGAGAGAAAAAAAATTGATTATTCACAAAAAAGGTAGTGAAAATTTTCATTTTGCTAAAATGATCCAATTATTTATGAAACTGTAAGCAATGGACTAGATGTTATAACAACTTTGTCCGAGTTCAAACTTCTTGTCAGAAACTCATCATTGGCAAGGAAAAAAGGGGACCACATCTTACCATTGGCATTTTCTGACTTTACTGACTGTTTTACAAGAATTTCATGAGAGGAAATATCTGGAACTCTGACTAGTTTGCTTGTAGACATTTCAAGTTTATCACTGCACATACAGTTATTTCCCCTTACTGCTCATACAAGAGTTCTCCCATATTTAACAATTTGTGCACTGATTTACATCCCCCTGCTTTCAGCTGACTACCGTAATGAATAGATAGAATTCCAGACAGTATTCAACATGAAGATTAATTAGGTTTCCAATTCATCCATATTCTTCCTTAAAAATATCCATTTATAGTCTCACTGCCGATAATTCATTATCATCTGTGATTGAAAATAAACAATTGCAACTAATATATCCCCTCATTAGAATATCCTCAAAACATCAAGCATATTGCTTGAAATTCATTCACGATATTAAGTTACCACTTTAAAAATCCACCAAAGCCCGATTTAAAATCCAATTTATTAAATGCCATTGTGGAAAGAAAAGAAGGGTGCATGAAGTGTCAGTTGAGTGAATTAAATGCATTGAAAATCATTTTGTGTTCATAACCCTACTTTTGTTATTCTGTCTTCCTTTGATGTTATCACACTAAATCCAATAAACTGATAATGGCCCTCTTTGAGGCTCATTTGATAGACATAAGCAATTGCCAAAATTAGGAAAATTCAAAGAACACTGTTTCAAATCTTTAGAGTACATCAAGGAATATTTAATTTACTTAAAACAAATAGAATAAATCACACAATCTCTCTCTCTCTCTCTCTCTCTCTCTCTCTCTCTCAATATAAATTCTGGTCTACTTGAGTTACTTAGTGACTCTATAAAGTATAATAGGCAAAGTACCCAGTATGTCAGACTAATAGATAATCTATAACTTTCCAGAAAAAAAACCCCAGATATACAGGAAGCAAAGATTTACAGAACAAATCTAAAATTACTAATCTTGAAAAGTTGTGTAACATTCAGAATTTGTACTAAATAACAACAAATAAGACAAAAGTTGTATTTTAATTAAACTTTATAAATGTTTGAAACAAATTTAATTCATTTCAACATGCAGATATTTTAAGAATTGACTGTGGTTGGATATTTTTGTTGGATATTAAAAGTCTGATGCATAAAGAGTAATTGCTCCCTAAAAATAAAGACAATTCCTGCACAGGAAAAAACAAATCTTTCATGGAGGACGACACATTCAATTTATTAACAAGAATGTCAAACCAAAGTAATTACTGGTATATCAAGTTAAGGGCCAATCGAAAAGAATGAAGTCTTACAAATGACTTCTCACTGCTATTTATACATTTTTTATGTCAGCTAGCTCTCGGCGGCAATGCTTTTCAATTGCGTAACAATACCGAGCTGGGTCCCAATTGAAAAATGCATCTTCTGATGAAATCTTACAAATGACTTCCCTCCAGCCATTAATATAATTTTTTGTCAGCACTCGGTGGCAAGTTTGTTTTTCAATGTGCAGCAGTAACAATCACCTAGTCAGTCAATTGTTCCTGCATGGCAGCCAGAGAACGCGTCAAGCTGACAGCCTAAAGGAATCGACATCAGCTGATTACTTCGTTGTCATGAATTAGCAAATATGACAAGAAACAAACGCAAAGCCTTTGATAGTGTAAACATGCTAAAACAGCTGATTAAATTAACCTGTGTTAGATTAATTGACCTAAACTTGATCGGTTGTATCTTGCTATCATTTAAAATCTTGAAGAATAACCGTGTTAGCATAAGACAATTGGAGGTATGTTGCTTTACAATGGCTTACCGAATTACGTCTTTGTAAAACACCTATGGTATTAAATACATAGAGCTTATCACTAAGCAAGCATACAGGACAAACTGGTGCATATTAAGTCACATTCAAATGGAGAAATATAAGCTTAAAATTTTGAGTTGACCTCACTTGACAGTCGATCATGACTGTTTGATATATAGAATTTATTTTATCAAGTAATTACACTCTATGTGAAAGGATGAATCTCTCTCTCTCCTCTCTCTCTCTCTCTCATTCTCTCTCTCTCTCTCTGAAGTATCTTTACTGTACTCCAGCTCATACAATTAAAATAACTATATCACACTGAGTCAATATTCAAACGTTTTAATCACCAGCATTCATTCATTATCTAGGTTTCTCTTGAAATTGAGAAGTCTAAACTTGGAGAAGTAGTCTTCATGTGGAATTTAAAGAACACTTCCAAAGTGACCCAGCTTATTCTTACAGCCAAACTAGAGTTCTTGAAGTCCATTAAGAAAAGCCATCATCCAATTCATGCCCCATAATTCAAACATTTTTATTCTTCCCCTGTTTGGTATGGGTACTTATTATTATTTATCACATACGTGAATATATGTACAAGTATGCATTGATTTTAATGGTTTAAAGTTTATTTTGAATATTAAAGAAAAACAGCTCTGACTATGGCTTTATAAGGAATGGCATCAACTCTGTTGCCATGAATGCAGCTTGAACAAAGACCTTCTGTAGGATGTATGTACAGCAAAAGGATATATATTACTCACAGAGGAATCTAGTTTGCTATTTAAAATATATTTATGAATATTTTTTTAAAAAAATTGACATCTCACTCAAGTAGTCATAATTGTTTAAATTTAATGACTAACGATTTTTGTTTTTCAAATGAATTTAAGTTTATTTCTTTTACGACTTCAAACAAAAAAAGCTACTTTCAAATTTGAAGGCCTTGTAAATGAACTATTTTCAAATAGACACATAGACATGTCCTTAGCATTTTTGGACAATGAAGAATATTATTTCTCTTCACATCAACTGCAACACTGTAATCTAAGATTATATGACCTTATAGTCCATAGTAAGAAAGATAACCAGTCTCCATCCACAGGTGAGATCCACCAGGGTCAGAACCAGACACACAAACATCAGCTCCTTCCAAGTAGAAAGGTTTAAAGTGTTTTAGGACTACCATCTCAATAAGACAGTGATCAACAATTAGCAGATGATAAAGAAAATGCCTTCATTTCACATTAGAAACAATAATAATTCGTTAACTGGAGGTTGGGCAAGACTAGCTTGTAAACTGTAGGATTTTTGAAAAGCAACCATGCAGGCCAGGCCAAAAAATCAATTTTCAATTTCGTGGTTTTATATTTACTTCCAAAAGCAATTAACAATAGAAGTCTAAGATCAAGAACTCTCTACAGAATGCAATCCTACAGAACAAAGTCTAATATTCCTCTCTGTTATTGACTGTACGTAGTCTGACAATTAAATTACCGGTAACAAATACTTGTAGAATATGATAAAGAAAACGCCTTCATTTTACCAGAGACATAAATAACAGAGATTGGCAACTGATCGAAATCTCGCTGTCCCTATTGTAAAGTACATGTATTCCCAGTTTAAATCAGTATATATCTTTACAATAAGCAAATATATCAAAATATAAACAGCTAAATCCTATTACCAAAACAGTCAAAATTTTATATTTTCATGAGTTTATGTCTTATAAACAATATTAAAAGAGGAGTTTTACATGGCAGTTGGCTACCAATCGTCCGATATTTTGACGATGTTCTATAGCTGGCCTATATATTTTCTATATATTAATCTTATTTTTCAATTTTTCGTTTCAAAAATGTCTAAATCCTATGCACCTTTTTCATAAAAACATAGTTCTCAAAGGTTGGTCCCGTAACATTTTTCAACAACAAATCACGCTAATGGCGGAGTTGCCAATCTCTGTTATTTACGTCTCTGATTTTACACTCAAGAAACAACTGTTAACTGGCAGTTGACTGACTAGCTCATAAAATACCGGTATTCGATCTTTGAAAATCATGCAACCTAGCCAGAAAATCAATTCCCAATTTTCTTTCAATTTAATTTGGTTTTTTATATACATGTATTTACTTAAATGCGAAGAAATGCGAAGAAAAGTTAACCATAGAAATTCCATGATTAAGAACTCTCTGTAGAATGCAATCATGAGCTAAAGTGCCTAATATCCCTCTCTGATATTGACAATCACTGCCCTGGAGCTACCCTCTGAAGTTCTTTACTTTATTATCTGACTAGTGCTACCTCTGAAGGAGTTGACTATACATGCACATACATAATATGACTACCTCAGTCTGTAGTCTGACTAGCTCTTGCCTTAGGCTTACCTCTGAAGGCTACTTCTGTCTCCTCCTCAATAAGACTGTAGCTGGTGACCTCAGGGGTCAGCTCCCAGATCTTGGTTCCAGTTTTACGAAAACTTACTTCCTTTCTGAACTGAGTTTGTGGGCTCATGATTCCCCGGTTTCCAGAACCAGGAGTTCTCTCCCTTTCTAGATCCGAGGGAATCCTTTTCAGAATGGGTTCCACTTGTGTCATGGTTTCTGACTACAGTCCAATAACAATCATTATCTCAGCTCAGCACAAGAACAAGCCTCAATTTCTACATGTCAATTCAATTTGCACTTGGTGCTTCAAAACTAATATCCTTGAAATCTCCAAAGAACTCATGAAGTATATTTTGCACTTGTCATTATGTCTTAAGCACCCACGATATTTTCCCACAGCTACCTAGTTTGAAGACCTAATAATACCGCACAAGACAATTGGTTCAATCTATCTGTTCATCGCTTCACCGTAACATCAGATGTAAACATTTAAAACACGATATATCTAAGTTAGCACCTCATCACCATATATCCTTTTACAAAAAGATAATATCACACAATTGTATTGACTTTTTTCCACAAAGTCACTTTAACCATGCAAACACAGCCAAGCTCCAAAGTCTTTGAGAGCAATTATCAGGCGAAATATCTAAACACAGTTCTTCTAAATTCAGGTGAGTTTTAACAATATTGTGACTAATTCTCGTTATCAATTGTCAGACCTTTAAATATGCCAGCAAGTAATTTCTCCCTTCTTGCTCATGTCAAGAGAAATTATGATCAATAAAAATTCCTTACAAACTGCTTAACATCCTAGAAAAATATTATTGCAATTGGAATTTGTATATATCTCTGAAGCATTGAAATTTTGAACTCTTTGTTTTCATTCTAAATACTAAGTTATGAAAATTTTAATTAAGAGACATTGTATTTATATTTCTATGGGTTGATATTCTTTATTCAAAGAATACAAAAAACAAAATATGATAGTTTTAACTTACACCTGTGGACATTAACAAGAGAGCAATTTGTATTGTCCGATCAACGTTTAAAGATAAACAGTTTTTCTTAGCACTTGATTATCTTTAAATCCTGGGATAGAGGGCCAGGTTCCTCTGATACAACCTTTCTTGACCTCAAAATCATTAATTTAAATTGGTGATACACAGTTTTTCTCCACCTCCCTCTTTTTTAACATTGCATATCATATAAATTTCTCTGTGTGACATTATCAAAATTAGATTTATCTTGCATTTTATATTGGTTATTATAGATCATGCAGAGTCATTAGCATTTTTGTCCCAAAAAATCAAAGTCTGAAAAAGACTGTGTAGCATAATTTTTTAGATGTGTAGAAGTCCATGGGTCAGGACTAACTGCGAAATCCATGAAAATTGAGCCCTCCCAAATATTTTTAATTCCACACATGTACATGTAAATGTTTGACTTACCTGCTTCTATGAGGGCTGGTGACTTCAGTGGAAGTTCTTGTACAGAATCTGCAACAACAAAAACCAAAGTCAAATAAGTTTATTTCATAACTAATATATTAAATAAAAGAGTACGATCAATATCTAAATGAATCAAATTATAAAATCTAAAACTAAAAATAAAACTACATGTATGTTAGTTCTGAACCAGTCTTGGATATTAAACTTCCAAAACAAAATAAAACATCTGAATATTATAAAATAAATATACATTAGATTAAAATAGAAATAAAATAAAAATATTTTCTTTTTGAAAAATAATTGGAAAAAAAGTTTAAAGTACTTCAAACCTTTCATGATTAATTTACTTCAACAGATAAAATCGACACGATGATCAGACACAACTAAAATGAAGAATTCCAGAACACACTGACATATAGTGAATAAGTAGTTTCAAAAATCAAAAAATCAGAAACTAAGACAAACATTTAACAGAAAAGGAAACATAATATTCTAAAAAAAAAACCAACACAACCACTTCACAAAAGGCACAATGAAAACAAACAAAAGAGAATTTTTTTTCAAACATGGCTAGTGATCTGAACATTCTTTTGTTTCTATGATTTAGGTATAGAATGAAAATGCCAATTTCTCATTTGCACTTATTATTATCTTTATTAAGGCTCAAAGGATTCATATTTCATTAAAAAGAAATAGACCCTCATATCCCTTTCAGCTACTATGGTAGTTTTATGTACTAATATAAGGGTACAAAACATATCCACCCTCTCTCTCTCTCTCTTTCTCTCTATCTTTTCATCATGAATTATAAAACTTGCACACATGCAGACATAAAAATCAGAAACCCATTTTACTTACAAACAGAAGGTGGGACAAAATCCATTTTAAAACAAATATTCAGTATCTTACTTTGTACAGTGACAAACTGACAAAAAATACCATGCCCTGAGCTAACCTTTAGATTTACCAATAAATTAATTGTTTCTCATTTTCCATTCTTGTAGATCTCTCCCTTTATTAAGCACTCAATGTAGCCAACTCTTAAAGAACACATGTATAGTCAGTATAAACATTATAATTAAAACACAGAGGTTTTTTTTTCATTACAATCGATCAAGCAATAATAAGTATAGCTTAGCAGTGGTGAGTAAATCAATTAATAGGGCTAGTCTGGTTACTTGAGACCACCTCTATTCAAGTAACTATTCACATTTTTCTTTTTAACACTTTATTTTATAAGTCTTATATGAAAAAAAGTCAATCATTAAGTTGAATCAATTTGTACAAGGTGAAATGTATGTTTCCAGTGACGTTTAAATAAAAAGAAGGAGAAAAAACAGGAAATTTATTTACTTTGGCCCTGCGGTACAATCCCTAAGAGAAAGGGCAATGGTTTCTATAGTCATCCCAAATCAATATTTCAATTAATATCATAAGACAATCTAAGCTTACAAAGGATAAACAGTATTGCATGAAAAAATCATTAGTGAGATAAAGAATAGTGTTGAGAGGGTGAAAACCTAAAGTTCCTGCCCTGCGTTTTTGAATCAAACATAAATTCCTGGGATTATGGATCCCCTTGGCCTTGCAGAGGGACAAAGTAGGCTAGCCCAGCTACAAGGGCACCTAGAAATATATGATATACGAGAGGGCAGATCAATTTCTTGTTTTCAATAAAAGTTGGTTCAATATTTGAAGATTGTTTGCAGTATTAAATTCATACCACTAATGCTAACTTTTCGTTGCATTAATTTGCTGAAAATTTTTACAAATTTGATAAATTACAAGCTAGCTCTTACAAAATAATTTCATTTAATTTTTTTTTATCTTGATATTACATTTCATGACAAATAAAGCAGCTGTGTAAACTATTATTATCGATAAATGACTTTCATATTAATTAGAACCAAATTACATTTTATCAACAAATACGGTATCTGGCATTGACATCATTTGACTAATGCTGCAATGAGAAGACTTCCAGTAATCAAAATTCCTAAATCTCTTGAGTGCCCTTGCCCAATATTTTCACATCCCTGCAATATATTTCAAATAACGTTCTCTTTACACTGTCTTCAGAAATCTAATTAAGCTAGTTCACTAAAGAAAATCGCTTATCCACAAAATATTGCATCACCATAAACCTGTACACTACACACAATCCATGAAAACTGGTCCACACCAATCCTAGTGTTTCCATAGTTACCATACTGAGAATCAAACAGAATCACTAGCCTGTGTGTCAAAGGTCAAAGTTTGAATTCACAATTTTCACAATCAAAACGTTTTCCTGTAAAAATTCAATATGAATTCAATAATAAGTTTAACTTTAATATAGAATTCATATTGCACCAACATGAAAAACCTTGTAAAATATTAGAGACATGCATTTACAATATTAAATTATTTGAAAATATACTACTAACCCTAATAATACATTAATATCATTTTTTAGAAGAAACTGGTCCCGGATAAGATGATTTTATGATAATATATAGTGTATAGATGTGACAAACAAAAAATTGCAAACACACAAACACATCAACATTAATGAACAACAAATAAATTATGTACTATCAGTCACTGAAATTGAAATGAGAGGAGATATCATGAAAATGTAATATACCGGTACACAAATGTTCAATATGAATCCACCATGCTATCTGGATTAATGAAAAAAATAATGAGCATGCATGGAGAAATGTACTAGTCAAAATTAAGAATGTTTCAAAAGCATATTATGGTAATTAAGTGCTAAGTTACTCACATAAAAATGTATACAAATGCTAGCACATCAACAAAAGTGTTTCAGTTCAACTTTCAGGTAATAATTAACACATAGCACCAAAAGAATACAAATTCAATGAAATTGAAAAAAATTGTAACCATATGATTTTGTAGCATGGGTACAAAAATGGAAGTTTGAAAAATATCAAGTAAATTGTATCTCAAAGTCAGGAGCATGCTAAAATATGAATAATTATCAACAGTTGTAGGAAAAAAATATCACGCATACAAGAACACTGCATAGATATATATGAATAAAGAAGTAAATTTCCACTCATTGTGAAGTTTAATCAAAACCTGTGGGGATTATTGGGTCAGCTACAGTGGTCACAGAGGAAGTACCCAGGGGGTAATGCTGTGAGCAGGTACCATTCTTATGTTGATTGGTAGGGTTCAATTTAAGATCAGCTAAAAATATTTAAAATCCAAAGAAATAAATATACAAGTTGACCTAAATCAATATTTGACATCTGGGCATGCAGGAATATAAACAAAATCATCTGAGTATATCCCATAATCTTTAAATCTTTTATCTATTTTGGAATAATAAAAAGATATACCAATTTTAAACTTTGAAAAAAAAAGGACCTAAGTACATACATTCTGATAAGGATAAATTGCTCTGAATCTCTGATTCATTGAGCCAGAGGTCTCCGTTGGTGGATAGGCTTTCTGTCATACTGGAGGCCTCCAGTGATATATTGTCATGGAACTGTAGCCATGTTTTCCCATCCTCCTCCTTAAGTCTCTCCTTCCGTCTTCGGCCATGGATAATCTTTAGCCGCCTTTCAAATTTCTTTTTAACATCTCTTCCTGCTGGATTCTGTCTCATCTTCTTTGGTTCTCTTTGTTTAGAGCCTGCTTCATTATTTCCTGTTGTCTTTACTTCAGTGTGCTTTTCATTTTCAGATTTTGGAAATCTTGCTGATGTATTCATTTTTGAGCTGGTTGTGCCAGAAACCTTTGAGTCTTCATCATTGGAAATTTCATGTGGAAGAGCTACTGATAAATGATCTTGATTCATATTGTGCTCTATTTCTACATTATTCAGAATGCATTCTTCGTCATTGGAATTCATTGTGACTTTTCCATCAATCTCAGTGTCATTAAAAGGCCGTTTTTCAGCACTTTCATTATATACAACCATCTGCTCCTCGGTAGCTGTATGAACAGTGGGTTTGTTTAGAGTGTTATTATTCTGTTTATTTCCCACCAAAAAATCATCATTCTCATCCCAGAATTCAAAGTTCTGTTCAAATAATTTTTCCTCATTCATGCATGGTAATCTTTCCCCTCTCATCATCGGCTTTCTTGTCTGATTCCGACTTCTATCTGGACAGTCAACAATTCGATTAAATGATGTCTTTATACCAAAACCAAAAGTAGCAAAACCAAATTCATCCTTTTGGAGTCCTTCTATGATCGGATCAAAACTACTATCTTTAATACTTTGTCTTTTGTTCTTTCTTGGCTGTGCTTCAACACCCCTTCCTATGCCTGATGGTACTGGTGGTAGTACAAGTTGGCTTGAACCAGGCAAAGAGTTCACTAACTTTCCTCTAATAACTGACTCAGTGAGTTCCAGTTTGTGTTCAATAAGTGGTAAAAAACATGGCTGGTTTTCCCTCCTCAAACCTATAATTTCTTAAGCATCTACATAGGCATCACAAGTATATACATAAATGTGCAGACTGATGGACAATGTACATTTCAGCAATGAAAATATTGGTATATTGAAAAAAACTTTAAGTAGAACATTCATTTTCACATATTAATCTTTTTCTATGAAACAAAAAATATCACATGCACGGTTTGCCAACAAGCTATTCAAAGCTTATAATCCTTTCCTAAAACTCCAAAGCCAAAACACTTCAAAATATTCAAATCCTGCTGCGGATCAATATTTGTGCTGATAAAAACGCATCTATAAATCTCCGTCTTATAAATATGCATAACTGAATCAACAGAATAAAAAAAAAAATGAACATGCAAGTAACCGTTTGAATTCTAAATGTGGTACATTTCTTACAGATATATTGATTTGCATGTTTTTGTTTTCATTGTATACGCTGCACCCTGCTCCACATTGATCACAATGACAAAGCTGATAAAGGGAGCTAACTCACCTGTTGGTTTCTCACTTTCTAGCCCAGAGTCTGGGGATATGGGTCTTTGTTCTCTCTTCACTCTGAAAAACAAAAGGACTTTACAATTACATTAAAACACTTCTTATTCTCCTTCGACTTGCTAATTGAATGACCCTACAGTTTTAACAGAAATAAAATTGAAAGAGAAAAACATACCTTTCTTTCTTCTTAGGCTGAAATAAGAAAGTTTCAAATAGTTTTTAGAAAATTTACATAAAACAACTATTTCTATGGAATTCAAATATCAATTACTAAAAAGCATTGAATTTTCGACTTATAATTTGTCAGTAAATAAAGACTGATTCTTACCTCCTTTTTCTTTGGTGCACTCCAAAAATTTGTTGTTGATTTTTCAGATTTTTTCACAGTGAATTTTTCTGGCTCCTTCAAACAAAAAATGTACCGGTACATTAACATTTCTTCGGTGAATTTTTTAAAATCAGCATTTGCCATAAAAAAAAATTTCGACAGACTATATATATAGTTGTGTACTTTGAATTTTAAAGCAACATATTACATAAAAATATATTGATATGTTCTATTATTGTATAAGCCCTCCTAAAATGCTTACTTTCCATTCGCCTTCATGATGCTTAAATTCTTTAAACTCTGTCAATTTCTTCTCACTCTTTTTTACATGAAAACCACTTCCTGTGGGAACATCGTACTTGCGATCTGTGCTGAATGGAGATCGCGACTCCGTGGGTCGATTTTTACGATGCTTTACCTTAAAGGCAGGTGGAGCTGTAATATAAAGTTCCAGTGGGTTATATTTCTGTAAAGTTTTTACAAAGCATTTTTTATAAGTGATCACTCTAAGCAAAAGAAATGAGAAAGACACAATTATTTAACAATACATAAATTTTTTTGCAATTGTAGTTTTAAATACATAAAAATAAATTCAGCAATAGTTTTTTAATCAATATGAGCCTAAATATAGAATATAAGATCACATATTTATGTTGTTAACATGAATCTTAGAATATTTAATTTCATTTAATATTTCAAGAATGGTTTAATCATATTGATAAAACCAAACTACAATGAAAATTGTTTTGATTTTTTTTCATGCACTGTCACATATTTAAAATCTAATGAAGGCAAGTTATTAGAAAAATTAATTTAAATCTATCATTTCAAATGTTTAATGCAAATTTAGACTTAAAGAAATTATTACATTAGATGAAAATCATTATAAAACATTTTCTCATATCCCAAAGACAAGAATTTTCAAAAGCTATTGACTGCAGATAAAGTCAAAGATACCCTAAATATATTTAAGCGGTTAGCATTCATATAATATGAAACTTAATTAATTGAAAAGTTTTCAGAATTCAATCTTGTAATCAAGAGCAACAATCTTAATAAGAAGTGTGCAGGTAAAAGAGGATAGTGGTATTTAGTTTTATTTTTTTTAAAATAAGTTTTAGATTTAGATCAGAGAGAGAGGACTCTGTTATATCAGAGTTTTCAACACAGTGAGTTAGCAGACATGTGCAGATACTACATCTATTACTTGGACTTCTATTTGATGAATGGTTGTCTACAATTCAAAGACAAATCTCAAAAAATTAAAAATATTTATCAAATGAAGTGGAGTTAGTGATCAAAACAAAGTCATTGATTCCAATTCAACTCCTTCAATAAATCATACGTTAGCTACTTGACTTTCTATGAGATGAAAAAATCATTGATCTATTTTCATATTAAATGTGAATAGTTTGACAAAAAATACTAATATTAACAAGAGGCCAAATGGCCTTAACGGTCACCTGAGTAGCATAACCCATACACAAACTTGTCAAGGAGTCTCATATATGCATATTTAGTTAAGTTTTATTCTGGAATAGAACAATTTTTAATTTGTAATGACGACCACCTCCCTGCCTGAAATCTTTCAAAAAGGACTAATAAACCTATAATTTTAGCGAAAAACTTAAAAGATCATAAAAGAGTGCATGACCTGATATTGAAAAGGTGCAAGACTCTGATAGAAATTAATTTAATAATAATAACAAGGTGGCTATTATTCATGTTTTATCTAAAACAACCTCCCATCCCCCATCCCCCCGGGGCAGACAGAAACTCTCCCTATGGGCATTTAAACAAACGAAAAAAAACCCAGCTTTATCGATAAAAGCCATCATGAGTTACTCACTTCTCCTGTTCCAGTTTTTGAATATTCAACATTCATTGAGAATCACCATCTGGCATATATACCAAAATTATTTTACCTTTATATATCAGTGATTTTAGTTAGCCAATTATTACTTTACTATTAACATAAACAAGGAACAAGAATATATATGGTTTAGGGGTGGGGATATTAACCGTTCAAGATATTCAGGCACTACCTGTTTGAGAGGGGTCAGAACCACCCCAAGGGCCCATGACCTACATACCATATGATGCCCCTTGACACAAGGAACAAGAATATATATAGTTTAGGGGTGGGGATCTCAACCGTTTTCAAGTTATTTGTGCACTTCCTGTTTGAGGGGGGTCAGGACCATCCCTGGGGCCCATGACCTACATACAATATGATGCCCCTTGACACAAGGAACAAGAATATATATGGTTTAGGGGTGGGGATATCAACCGTTTTCAAGATATTTGGGCACTACCTGTTTGAGGGGGGTCAGGACCATCCCTGGGGCCCATGACCTACATACCATATGAAGCCCCTTGACACAAGGAACAAGAATATATGTGGTTTAGGGGTGGGGATCTCAACCGTTTTCAAGATATTTGTGCACTACCTGTTTGAGGGGGGTCAGGACCATCCCTGGGGCCCATGACCTACATACCATATGAAGCCCCTTGACACAAGGAACAAGAATATATATGGTTTAGGGGTGGGGATCTCAACCGTTTTCAAGATATTTGTGCACTTCCTGTTTGAGGGGGGTCAGGACCATCCCCAGGGCCCATGACCTACATACCATATGATGCCCCTTGACACATGGAACAAGAATATATATGGTTAAGGGGTGGGGTTCTTAACCATTTTCAAGATATTTGGGCTCTTCCTGCTTGAGGGGGGTCAGGAACCACCCCTGAGGCCCATGACCCACATACCATTTGATGGCCCTTAACACAAGGAACAAGAATATATATGGTTTAGGGGTGGGGATTTTAACCGTTTTCAAGATATTTGGGCCCTTCCTGTGCCATATTGGCCCCACCCTAGTGCCTAAACACCTGTCCCAGGGGTCATAAATTTCACAATTTTGGTAGAGGGCTTCATGGACATCATACACATGCATTTAGTTTTAAACAAATATCTATGGGAGTAGAGAAGAAGATTTTCTAAGATTTAATACATTTTTACTATATGGCCAATTTGGCCCCACCCTAGAGCCTGAACCCCTGACCCAGAGACCATAAATTTCACAATTTTGGTAGAGGGCTTCATGGACATCATAACCATGCATTTAGTTTTTAACAAATATATATGGGAGTATAGAAGAAGATTTTCTTAGATTTAATACATTTTTACTATATGACCATATTGGCCCCACCCTAGAGCCTGAACCCCTGACCCACGGGCCATGAATTTCACAATTTTGGTAGAGGGATTCATGGACATCATATCCATGCATTTAGTTTTTAACAAATATCTATGGGAGTAGAGAAGAAGATTTTCTAAGATTTAATACATTTTTACTATATGGCCATATTGGCCCTACCCTAGAGCCTGAACCCCTGACCCAGGGGCCATGAATTTCACAATTTTGGTAGAGAGCTTCATGGACATCATAACTATGTATTTAGTTTTTAACAAATATCTATGGGAGTAGAGAAGAAGATTTTCTAAGATTTAATACATTTTTACTATATGGCCATATTGGCCCCACCCTAGAGCCTGAACCCCTGACCCAGGGGCCATGAATTTCACAATTTTGGTAGAGGGCTTCATGGACATCATAACCATGCAATCAGTTTTTTCCTCACATGTGTGGGAGTAGAGAAGAAGATTTTTGAAAATTTGGCTGTTTTTTGCATATTTGGCCCCACCTGTGGCACCCTGGTGGTGGTAGAGCCACCAATTTCACAATTTACATTCCTCTTACCATAAAGATGCTTCACACCAAAAATGGGAACAATTGGCCTTGTAGGTTTTAAGAAGAAGTTAAAAATGTAAATTGTTAACGCACGACGCACGACGACGGACGAAAACAGATAGCAATAGGTCACCTGAGTTTACTCAGGTGACCTAAAAATTACATACATTTGAATTGCTGATATTTTTTTTCTTGTAATTTATGGCCTACATAAGCACTAATCATCGACTTGAACTACCAGTATTTAACAAATTCTAAAGAGCTGGAAAATATGTATTTTCAAACAATTTGAGTATTAATTAAGTGCATAATTCTCTACAAATGTTATATCAAATCATCAGCATATCTATACTAGTACAAAATATTATTATTATTTGAAATATCATTTCACACTCAAAACCTGATCAAAGCTAGAAAATATATATTAATTGCAAAATTAATTACAATCCTGTGAATTCAATACTGGCTTTTGTATAAATGAACAATTTGTATAAGCTAGCAAAATTTTTTTCAAGCTTTTTTGCACAAAAATAAAATAACTATACAGTATTTCAGTAATATCCTTCAAAATTGCAAAGCACTGTACTTAAAAAAAAACTATTAAGATGCAGCATACATTAAATGCTAACAAAATTTGTTCTATATTTTACCATTTTGCATATGCATTATGAATAAAACTAATATTTGAAGTAAAGCGGTGCACCTTTATACAGGGGTTGCCTTCTCTTGTTGCTATAGGGACTGTATGGACTGCTCCCACTCCCCTCACTTCTATCTTCCCGCCTTCCTCTGTAGTCTGAGAAGTTAATCAAGATGTCTCATTTTGAACATAGATAGTGAGAGACAGTTGTCTTCTCTCTCTCTCACTCCCTCCCCCTTCTCTCTCTCTCTCTCTCTCTCTCTCTCACAAAGTTTTTGTTGATGTCAAATTAAAAATATAAACTTAAGATATTCAGTCAAAAAAGCAGGATATGTATTCCAAAGAGAATTATATAAGATATTAACCACTAGAGGAGTCCCCCATGGAGTTTGGTGTGGCACCGGCTGTTTTGGTCTTCTGACTCCCAGTCATCCCAGTGAATCCACTAGAGTGAGACTTTTCTCTTGTTTTACTGGAACTGTTATAAGAATCCTTTTTCTTCTTATCATGTTCATCCTCTTCTCCTAAGAAAAATAAAATAAAAATTCCCAATGAAATTCCATAATGTTGCTTTCCATCTTATGAGTTATCTCCCTTTTGTTCCGCAAACAGAATCCTGTTGAACATGAACACAGTTCATACCTTCACTATCTGCATCGTTATCTGTCTGGTTCAGAACATCTACAGGATCTACCAAATGATGATCACTCTTCTCTGAACTCTCACTTTTGTCCTCTTGTTCTACAGCATGTTCCAAAATCTGGTTTTGAACTGGAACATTAGACTGCTGACTACACTTTTTGTCAGTAGAAATGTAATTTGGATCCTCTGGGGAGTCTATGGAAATAGTGATTTCTTGTGACCCCATGGATGTGTGGCTCTCCCCTCGGTATAGACTTTCGTCAATTATATCTTTGTTTTCTCCAGTTTTGGTGTCTTTCCATGGAGATATAGCTTCCATATTCTCCTGCTTTGTTCTAAATAGGAGAACAAATAATCACATGATTTTTGTTGACTGCTAGACAAATTTTGTCAACACAGCAAGATGATTTTATTAAATACACATCTTTGATACCCATATATATGTGTACACAACAGTTCATAAAAAATGAAAGATGATGTAAACTCTAATTCGCACATGAGAAAAAAATTTTGCTTGGTTCATGAGAGCCTTGCCATCACATATATTTATTGCCATGAACCAGTCTTTTGTATTGATGAATAAAGGGTAATGTAGGCTTGGTTTTCAAAATTAATCAGTGCGAACCAGTTCCTGTATCATGAAATAAAAGTTGGGTTACAGCAGAGAGAGAGAGAGAGAGAGAGAGAGAGAGAGAGAGAGAGAGAGAGAGAGAGTTGTGTCACCTGCTCTGATTCTGATTTTTGTCTGCTCCTTTACCCCTTCTGACATCACTCTCCCCAGACAATGGTGTCTCCCTCATCATGGCCCAATGCTTCACTATCTCCTCCTGGGTCCCTACACTCTCTTCCTCCATCTCCTGCCCCCCACTGACTGGATAACCTGTGTCTAAAGACACCATAAAACCATATCATACAGATGGTAGATTGAATTGTCTCCCTTTTTAAGCAATCATTCCTATAAAAACTCTTGTATTTATGTGTTGATAATTGATAATATTTTTACTGCAACAAAAGTAGGGATAAAACACATAATGAAAAAAAAAATAAAAATGAAAATGAGAATGAAGAACTAAGTTGTTTTAAAATCTTAGCAGTAAGTTTTAGATGTAAACATTTCAAATTGAATTCTAGCTGTACCATTGGAGGCTATTTGTGCTGACTGATTAGGTATATCTGTTTCTTCTTGTTTCTCAGAAAACTCGTCATCTTCTTCAGCTAAACTCTCTGAAGCAGATTCTTGCTCTAATATAGAAAGAATTTGATCTATTAGCCTTCACAGATTTCAGGATAATGTGAATAATAAGACATAATTAATGATAAAACTAAGGGATTTTTTTTCTAATTTTCAATTGTGAAATAAACTTTATCAATTCTGATAAAGTTTATAAACCTGTCCCTGGGACTTTGTTATAAGCGTGTTTTACTGTACAGGACCTGCTACAAAAATTTTAACCAGGTAGCGCCAAGGTATTGCATAATCTCCCTTCGGCTGGCTGTCTCGCGGTGAGCTAAAATTGCAATTTCATACCAGGAACCTATTTACTAAGTTTATATAGGCTCCTTTTTATAACTGAGGTTCCATTTATTAACCATATCCTCCCAAGTTTAGCTTCTCTACAGCAACACATTTCAGATGATTCAAATCGATTCTAATCTAATTCTAATTAAGTTCATTGACACTTAACAGCAGTGAGTAGAGAGCAAGATCACAATTAATTGAAATTGTCGTTCCGACTGACATGTTTCTGGATTAAATCCCTACAGTTATATTAACCTTTCATTAGATGCTTCAACGACAGTTCAGGAAATGCCAATTTCCAGTTGGATGGATTTTTCTGGACACGCTCTTGGATAGGATGGTCATGTCGATGGTATGTAAACCCTCCACCTGTCCTCATGATTCGATCAACATGGTAGCTGTAAGGATAAAACACCATGTCAATATAAAAAAAATGTCAACATAGAGTAAAGCTGTGATTAGTACTTGATAAATCTATTGAAAAAGTGTGATACTTTTAATCATAGGTCCAGTACTACAGTACCAGTATGTAAGATGTTGCAACATATATAACGCCCAGTCTTAAATTCGTCCTCTGACAAAAACGGCGAAAATAAAACTTGGGCGAATATTTCACTGTATACAGTATATGGAATAATGAGGGTAGGGATCAATCAAGGAAAATTTTACCTAACATGCTGACACAGGTTTGGTATTTTTTCTGCAATAACTAATAATTTCATACCCAAATGAACCACCAAAGAATTCTTTATGCATAATTTATTGCTTAAATTATGATCCATGAAAACCTACATCTAATACAAAAACAAGCAAGTTGATGTAACATTTACACTTCATCACAAAGACAAGCACCATGATCAGTATCACCCTAAACTTTGTATCAATAAGACAGAGATGTGCTGTAATAATGACATCCCATTAAACACCAATACTATCCACATTTAGAATTAGCTGTGTTGCATCAAATAATGGTACATGACTTTGAGACCACTTCAATTTAATTAAATAGAACTATGACATAGTATATATGATACACTATTTTACTCTTATTGTAATTCAAGTATGGAAATCTATCTACTCCACATTTGCATCCTTTTTAATTTTGATTTTAATGGAGCAATTTCAAGCTGTTAAAATATATTACATACTGTGGTTCTGAGCTGCGCTCACATCCGTAACATAGGCCCGACTTCCTACAGCCAGTACAGAAGCCAGGGAAGTTGTAAACCCTCTCCCGTTTGTCTGTCTGTGCGTAGTAGCGTCGCTGGACCATCGCCTGATGAACGATCTGGAAGTAGTGCTTAGGTTCCGCCAACAGGTCATGATGGAGGAAGGAAAGGGAGGGAACTTTGGGAAGCTGGTTCAAGCTTTGAATGAACAACACTCTTCACAATGACACCAAGTTATATTTACAACAGTCAAAAAATTCAATAAATTTGATTACTATTTTCATTGAATATTATTATGGAAAATCTTTTCATCACCAAACCAAGCAATTTTGTATTTCATCACAAGAACAAACATACCTGGTACATTTACTAATTAAAAATGTAAATTTATGCAATTACATGGACTAAATTTAGTCCTGATTTAATATGCCTATAGCTTTACATGTAAAATGTTTATACTTTTTAAATGAATGATAAAACCCTACTACAACAAAATATTATTCTAACAGCCATGCATACCTCTCTGCCACAAAGGCTACGTCCCCAACATCGATCTCCTAAAATCAGACATAGCAGTTTATTCAACAGTATAAAAGTAAACAGATATCATCCTATACAGCAAGGAAATTTGTCCATTCAATAGGCCTATTGGAATTAAAAACCTCACTATTCATGCAGTATCACTAAAGATTAAAAAAAAAAGATAAAACTGACTAATCCTTTCAAATCTTTCTCAGGTCCGCATAAGGCTCTTCCATTTCTAAATTTGCAAAAACTCTGATAATAAGCCTTTGCATTCCAGTGAAAAATAATTTTAGGTATTATTTTTCATTCTGAAAAACTAATTAAATTTCACATTATTTGAGTTCTCACTTACCGGTAGACACTTTCTTTATATACCTTGTTAAAAATGTAATTATATTTTCATTCTAAATCAAACATTTAAAAAAATCATTTCATTATGAATTTAATTATTTAATCAATCATTTGTCATATTTTAACAAAGGTAAAAACTTGGACATGTTGGAGAATCTAATAATTGTTTAATATCTCAAATGCTTCATGCAGCTCCAGTAACAATGGATGAGCAGATTAAAGATCTGACTGAGATCTCCAGTTTTTCCAGGTTCTCAGCCCTTCTTGACAACTAAACACTCACAGTTGTCTGGAACTTCAAGCAGTATTATTCAAAATTATGAGAGAGAGAGAGAGAGAGAGAGAGAGAGAGAGAGAGAGAGAGAGAGAGAGAGAGAGAGAGACAGACAGACAGACAGACAGATGTGTCTTTGCAAGTTTTTGGCACCTACAGAGAATACATTTAGACTACTAATCTGACAATCTGACTGACTTAATAGTTTTCAATAATAACCTCATTTTTTGAAACCTATTATTATCTGTTAAATTATAATGTATACATATACAAGTATCTGTATATACAGATATTTTGGTAGCAAAGGCTTCTGAGACGTAACATTTTTCCAAATAAATATCCATATTGAAAACAATTCTACATTCTCCAAGAATAATAAAATGTTTTGTTTTGTTTTTCTATTAATTAATGTCTATTGCTTTGTGGGCTCTTGTTTTACATCAATCTTATTCACAAACATGTCAATCTGTATCTATGGTATTTAATGTTTACAACTTTGCCCAACTTACTGTAACAAGACTAAAAGCAAAATCAGTAAACATATCTACCGTATACATTAATGATTATGAAGGGCTCATGTTTAGATTTCAGAAGGGTTGGAACAGTTATATCCAAATAAAGATATCAATTGGTACGTTTTACCGTAAGCCAGTGAATAAATCTACATTTTTACAAATCTAGATAAATCATTTGTCTTCACAACAACGAAAACGTAATGCACTGATGCAGTCTTAATCTGTATTTGTAATTCTTATTGTTGTACATGCGTTCATCAAAGTTATTGCTGCTGTGACTTTCCATCAAGGAATTTGTCTACTATAAATCTTGGGCCTAAAATAGCTTGTTTGCTCTTTGTTGACTGTTAGACCTATGAAAATTAGCCAGTCTTTAAATATTTTATTCCTGTTTTACATACTTTTTTATATGAATCATGTAGTTTACCTCTCCTTTAAGAAGAACTGGCCTTTGAGATTAATAACGCGGGTATGTTAAGGCTTCCCAATGATTCCACATCCATGTGTAGAAAGTCACTTGTCTGTACTTTACATGATATGGTGTCATAATTAACTTTTGACGTCACGATCTGCATTCCTTTAGATTGTTCTCAGGGAATGTATCGTAACATTGTAAGTGAATTTTGTACATTAATAATTAAAAATCTTTGTTTCCTTTACAAAGTACTTTGGGTTTACTTGGAAATTGCTTTTTAGTCAACTGTACGCACTGAAGTGTGAAGCAGACCTGTCTTTTATCTTACCATCCTACTGCCTGTAATTTCTGCCCCTTGTATATTCCGAATACACAATTAGCATCTGCTTTCAAGGGTATACTTCTGACCGGGTTTTCTCTCTGTGTCCACTCTGGGTTTACTTTGGGTTTACTCTGGGTCCACTCTAGTAAACCGGGAGTAAACCCAGAAAATAAACCCAGGGTTTAGTTGTGGTTTACTTTCTGTTAGGTTGGGTCTGATCAGTGCTATAAACTGGATATACATTTATTGGGACATTTTAAATCAGAATGCTCGAAACATTTCAGAAAAGAGGATTTGCAATTTTAAAATCAAGTGTCAAAATAAGATTATCATTTGAAAGAAAGAATTGAAATTGTTTGATGTACACCCTTTCCAAAGCTTTGAAATTCCCTACTTTTACTTTCATTTTCAGAGTTTTTCAATACAGACACATTTTGCCAGAAAACGAATCTGACTTCACACCACGAAAATTTAACAGGAGAGAGACAATTTAATGAGCTTTCATTCAAGAGGTCCTTCATTGCTGAACGAAAATTAGGACCGGAGCTATGAACCCGAACGTTTACATTACCGCCTATGGAAAATGCATTAGTGGACTTAGATAGAATGTTCTATCATTAAATTGACAATGTCCTACGGACCCAGTTTAACAATAGAATTCGTCCCATATACTCCCTTCGTAGCAAATAAAGAAATATATATCGCGCTGTACAATGTATCTCGCCTAAATTTTCATATGATTGGTCTCAAATACCTACAATGTTGCTCTTTTATAATCCCATTTTATCACATTAACTGTTTTTGCAACGAAATCACTGCCACTTTTAACATCACGTTTAAAAATTCGCTGTTTACGGTTGCCATGTTAATGAAAAAATCTGAGACATTCCGAGTGCGATTTCCGACAAAATGGTAGGCAAATTCAAACGTGTATATTAACTAAATGCCTCGGTACAACCCATTAAATGGATATTTTGTTGACTATACTACATATGCATGCTTAAAAAGGTTTGTAATGTATAAAAATGTGTTTTTCCCCTGCAAATTTTTTTTTTTACAAACTTAAAATTGATGCGAAGCAGATCCACTTCGCGGCTGCTACATTGCAAGTATATGGGACAAATTCTTACTGTGACCTGGCGTAGCCTAGCTGGTCACAGTAAGATTATTCTTTCTATAGTGTACTTTACCCATGTACATGAATTTTGATTGCCAAAGGATGGGGTAACCGACACATTGAAGGAAAAATAGAAGTCCATCACAGGACGTCCAAATATTTGGTATCATAAAGAAGGGAAAAGTTTGTATTTTTCTCTTTTGACCTTCGGATTAACCCCGCAAATTAAAGGGAAACAACTTTACCAACGTGATTTACAGTTATACCTTTCTTATATTTAACATCGGCCATGTCTCGATCTACGGTGAATACTGGCGATACATTAAAAATCCAGTAGATAAACCAGTCTATCTATTCGTAGT
This sequence comes from Magallana ariakensis, assembly GCA_020458035.1. Taxonomy (NCBI): domain Eukaryota; kingdom Metazoa; phylum Mollusca; class Bivalvia; order Ostreida; family Ostreidae; genus Magallana; species Magallana ariakensis. The sequence goes on along the minus strand of CM035818.1, from coordinate 48,933,019 downwards.
CAAATTTATACAACTTCTGCATGCAAGCGAATGGTTGGCAAACGCCGCAAAGCTTACATATTTTCTCAAACCGGATGTACCAACACGTAGGCCTTTATTTTCAAAACAGAGACGTTTAGCACATTTATTTCCGGAAGTCGTGCGCCTGTTCATTCTTATAAATTTAAAAGAGACCCTTATAGATCCATGATTATATGTGATCCTACTGATTGAAATCTTAGTATATTCATGAATATCGTGTCGTCAAAGCTTAGTGCATTTAATGTTTTTATTTCTATTTTTTTTTTTTTGGGGGGGGGGGGGGTAACGTTAGAGGTTTTGCATTATGTTAAGTATTTACTGGACTTTAAAATCGCTGAAAAATGAACAAATAATAAATGAGTGCTTAACCTATTTATCCTACAAAGCCTGTGTACAAAAATCCAGACATTAAATATATTGGTGATAAATATGCAAACATACAAATGGATAGAGGATTCAATCTACAGCTAAGCCCTCTTTGTGTCGTTTTATGTTGTTTGGTCGTACGTCTAATAATGTAGTTGAATAGTTCATGGCAAACTGCGATCCTTGAAGTACGAACTCGCCGAGAGTATTTATGGACCTGCGACTAACATCACCACTAATGGAAATGTAAAGATGTATATCTAAGATTTGTTTATGAAATGGACTGTGAAGGTTTATCCTAAATAATCCACCGATATAGGGTATTTTTTTCTCTTTAATTGCTCTCCGATCGAGACGATTGGGACGGTCCTATAGTGTATATTGATGTCCTTTAGTGTGTATTGATGTATTTGGGGATGTTTGTCCCGAAAGCCCACTTCATATGAAAGAAATTAAAATACAGACGAACTTGAGCAAGTGCTATCTAAAAAGGCAAATAGAATTTTCATGTTGTGTATTTTATAGAAGTATATGTAAATGCTCGCTATTAACTGTTTCCCTTTTGAATGGGTTCATAGAGAATTTCAGGTCCACCCTGAAGTTAATTATTGAGTTTTTGCAGTCATTTAAGAATTCAGAAAGGCCTTTACATAATAAAATCCTAGAATGAATCATGTCGGGCGATAGTGGTATTTACTGTAGAACGTTTTTTCTTTGTGCTTGGGAACACTAGAGATAAAAGCAAAGATAAAACAGGTTTGTATTCAAAGTACATATTTATGATTTATTGATCAATTACTCACATGTTTTTAGACATGCGGAGAGAGAGAGAGAGAGAGAGAGAGAGAGAGAGAGAGAGAGAGAGAGAAAGAGAGAGAGAGAGAGAGACGCGGATACGAAAAAGAAATTCAAAAAATAAATAATCATTTCTTTCTTTAAGGATTGACTTGGTCCGGATAAATTGGGGTGATAGGTGATATTTCACAAAATCTGGAAGAAAAAAAATCACCCCAACTCTCCCCATTCTATGGTGGCATAGTTCTGCCACCACTTGTCAGATAATTATGTTGACATGTCAGATCTTGATGTTGACTTGTCAAAAAATTATGTTGAGTTGTCAGAACTTTATGTCGACTTGTCACTTATTCACGTGTTTAAAAATTCAACACTAAAACGTGTCCACGCCCAATTTGCGCCATCTAGTTGACATAATATTTTCTGACAAGTCGACATAAGGATCTGACAAGTCAACATAATCAACTTTTTAAGTCGACATAATTATTTGAAAAGTCGACATAATTATCTTACAAGTCGACAAATTATTTGACAAGACGACTTAACATCTGACAACTCAACATCATTATCTGACAAGTCGACTTATAATATGAATGATAATTTTCTTTAAACCAGTGGCCATTTTATTTTTTTTGTCAGATAATTATGTTAACTTGTCAGATCTTTATGTCGACTTGTTTAATAATTATGTAAACTTGTCAGATAATTATGTTGACTTGTCAAATAAATATGTAAACTTGTTAGATCTTTATGTCGACTTTTCAGATATTATGATGACAAGTAAATGGCAGTTGGTGGCACTAACACGCTTTGACAACAAAATATTGTGTTTCTAGTCGAACATGATCATTTTCTGACAAGTCAACATAAAGATCTGACAAGTTGACATAAATATCTGACAAGTCGACATAATCATCTGACAAGTCGACATAATTATCTGACAAGTGGTGGCAGATCTATGCCACCATACCATTCACCCCACAGAAATTCCACCCCTACATGTACCTTAATTAAATATCATTAACCTTATCTTGGTTAAGTATTTACATGTACATATTGATTTATACACTACGTATTAATATATAGCTATGTTTTCTGATTCATTAATGACATCATGCTTACATTAAAACGAGGCTGAGGTTGACTTCTGGACACACCATGCTCTCGGTCCCGCCTCGTTCTCAGTCTACTACGTATGTTGGCCAGTACCGGGGCCGTCCGGGAGTAGTCCGGGCGTGCGGGATTCGGGGCCTTGGGTAGGCGCCATTCCTCCGGTAGAACCGCTTCGTGGGAATTTTTCACATTCCACTCCGCTCTGTAAATCGCTTCTTGTAAGTATGTAAACGTATCTAACTTATTTCCCAAACTATCCTTTAAAACAATTCGCGGATACTTCGGAGGGTAATTCCTCTCTAGTTTTCCTTGGTACTCGGATCGCGTGGGTGGGAGACGGGTGGCGGGGGGTGAGGCCCAGGAACCATCTCTAATGGAACTCGGGATCTCGGTACTCGGGGAAAACATACCATTCACTTTTTGGTCTAATCCATTCACATTACCATCGTGTAATGAAAATCACTGAAATCAAACGCAATCATCTTTTAAAGTTTACTCTGCTATCCAGTTAAAGTCCGCACCAATGCAAGTGCATGCGCCGAGAACAGTTTTTAGATTAAGCGGATGAGGACCATCCATGTAAAAAACGATTAAGGCTTTTAAAGCAAAATTCTTTTCAAGTAATACACAATATAAATAATTGAAAATCTCTTGGAAAAATCAATTCTTGATTGCCATGAGCGCAGGGGGTTTTGATTCTGGAGTTGATCAGGATGGATGTAGAATAGAACGAAACTGTAGTTCTCAACTATGTGTACCTGCTCACGTGAGATTTTACCTGTTAATTACAGGTAATCTTAACCCTCGCAGTTGATGTTAGACCTAAGAATAAAAAATATATATATACTGTAACAACAATTAAATGAGCGAGTCCAAAAATGTGAATAGGCTGCATGGAAACAATTGATGATATTTAATCGATGACACTCGCGTGTTCTCATAACAAAACATGCTATGGAAACCATTATCCGGAAATAAAGCCATCTTTGATATATCAAGAGATCTCTCGTGAAATAATCAACAATTTCTCGGTTAACGAAAACAAATGGCGACGAAATTCATATAATTTTCTTTAAAATAAAAAAACCCACAGCATGCATGAAAAGTTAATATAACTATAACGAAAGAAACAAGAGAAAAAACAAGCGATCGTTGATATCCAGAGAATCAACAGTTTTTCGGCTAATAACATGACGCCAAAATAAACATCATTAACTTTATGAAAAATTATAACTTATGAAAAGTTAATAAGTACAAAGAATTATCTGAATTATGAATGATGGATGCAGTTTATATAAACTATATTGACTGAGCACTAATTAAACAATGTGTCGTATCGAATATAGAAAAATCCATCTTGCATATATAAATTTCGATTGAATGCTCGTCTCAGAAGAATGATTTTTTTTTATATATAGAGAGAGAAAGATTGTCATATGTACATAGCTGTATTTATGAATCATTAATTTTAACAAACAGTTGACAGATATGTTTTTGTTTAAGGTGTACAAAAATTTAGTAGTACATAAATCTTAAAGCTTATGTATAAGAGTTTATTCTTCGACATTTATCAAAAACCGACGTCCTTTCGATTATTACAATATAGTATCACAGCCGTAAATTGCTTAATAACTTAAACAGTGGCCGGGGCCCCCGTCTGTTTATTTGGTATCACCTTCCTAGTAAGTAAGACATTTGAGAACGAGCGTGAATATTGTGACAATGAAGTACCCGGTATAAGATTGTGTGCGATGTAGAAACAGCATAAGCTTATTCACAATAAGGCCAATTGATACCTTACGAATATCATTAAAAAAAATTAAACCAATCTTCAACAGTGAGAAATGTCACTATCAACAAATCATGTTCCAATTTCTATTTGGTGGGGAAAATTATTATCCATATTATAAACTTTATATTTACTAATTCATCAAAAATGACATTCAGACTGATTAAGATCAGCAATTTAGTTAGGGGACAATGGCATTGCCGACGCTACGTTCGTCATAAATATAGGGTGAAATACACATATAAATGGTATCTGAAATCGCTGTACAAATAAATGTGGGAGTTAGGGAGTTAACGCAGACACCATGTACGGATGTAAGAGAAAAAAATCTAAACTCTGGAATTACTAGTCATAATAAAAAAGCTTACCTTTAAAAAGGTGATTTCAATAAAACTTTGTACCAACATCACTCTATTAGAATCGAAAGCGATAAATGCCTGTTTAAAAATCATATTTTCCCATAACCATTAACTTTCGTGTAGCACAGGTGCAAAAAATAAGCAAACACAGAGAGAGAGAGAAATAGTTAAAATGCATTGATTGATTCACCCCGGAGGTTCACAATCAGACATTGCGATTTATCAGTCAGTTTTTATTGAGCAGAACACTCAAACTGTCAAAAATTCGATATCCCAATAATAAAGATATCTAATCTTTCGATGGCCATATGAAGTGCATGTCCCGTCTCTCCCAAATGTACAATGTGGTTACTTTATTTTGCTCTTGAGAAAAAAAAAGAGGGATGGACGGGTGGTTTAATGGCGACAAAGTTTTTGTTTTAATTCTTTGATCAAAATTGAATTGATATATCTTTGTATGTATATGTAAAAATATACATCTGCGAGAAATATAATATATGTACTAATATTGGTGAAAGACGGAAGGACAGGTGTATAGAGTGCAAGAGGCACTCAAGCATTTACATGCACTTGGATTACATCTTTGACGACATGTAAATAAGGCCTAATTGTTTACATGTTTACATCAGAGAAATAAATAGTTACCTGCTGTTCCTGGGGATATACAGGTATATATTTCAGACCGGAATAATTTCCTTTAATGCAAACTCAATGACCATTAACAAAATTGCCTTACTTGATCAGATTCATCCACCAGTGCACGCATTTTTAATTTCTGATGAAGCTATGTACATCGTTTGTGTAAACTTTGCACCAGAAATCGATTTCTATTTAGTATTGATAACGTTTCATTACGACACGCATAAAAGAATATCTTTAAAGGCAGAAAACCATGAAATTGATGACAAAATCGAAACAAAGTCAGAGCAATAAAACTTTGATCCTTTTTATTTCGTTGATTCAATGTTGTTTGTTGCGTCGCTGTGTCTCAATACATGGCCGACTTGACGTGCATCTGACAATTTTCTGTCTCGTTTTGATCTTGACAAAATGCAGGACAGCTAGGTGTACGTGCAAGTAAGATCTAGAAAACAACCAACTTGGATACAAAAGGAGTTCGCATGTTCCTAATGATGTTTAAAGTGTTGTTTTGTTTTAGTAAGAAACGATACGGTCGTTAGGTAATAAATCAGAAGAATGCAATATATTCCCGCGCATGTTACCTACTTCATCGATAGTAAATCTATTTAATCTGTTTTGTCATTGTTTCGGAATTCAATGGCTCTATTGAATATCACGGAGAAAGGAGATGCGTGATTACCGTCTGATCCAATTTCTGGATGAGCATGGCTTTGCCATCTTTTACAGATAAAAGTCCAAAGCTGGTGTTATTAGAAGAAAAACCTCGAGAAAGGTCTAATTATTTTCAGTCTCGAAGTTCATTTTCGTGCGCTAGCTGAATTCCTAAATAAGAACAGTAATGGCAGTATGAATAGCAAAACGAGCATTGTTATAAAATGCAATTATTTCTGTACTTTTTTAAAGAGTTCTATAGGTGCAGCGAGATACATGTGTCCTTTCATATGAAAATCGTTGTTATTAATTGTCTCTGCAAGAAATTTTTCATATGTTAATCTGGTGCTGCTCGTGAGCTTTAGATTTTTGCCAATGACCATTGAAAAGGCTACCATGACACAGAGTCAGAGTTTTCAGGGTCTAGCTGCCCTTCACCTCCCTCCCCCTTCCGCCTTTATTTTGTTGTTGTTTTGTTTGGGGGGGGCTCTCCAGAAAACGTTCGATAAAAAATTGGAGGGGGCTACATTAGCCTATATGGCAGAGTACCCCTCACCCGATCTGATTTTGTGAGAGTGATTATAAGTTAACATATAAGTATCAACTATTAGTCTTCACTCTTAATGGGTATGGATAAATAGGATCTAGTTCTTCTTCTTCGTATATAGTCTACGATATTTTTAGAATAACACTAAATAGAGAAACGAATTCAGATTAAAGAGTGGAAAGTTTCAGAAATCAAATACACTTAAACAAACAAAATTTTGTTCAATCCCTGCTAATGACAACCCTAATGCAAAAATCTATTTAATCAGCAGGGAAAATCTCGCGTTTTTATTTACATTGCATATTATTTTCTATTGACCCAGGAAAGAAAAGCTCTTTAATAGGGACATTTTATAGTGACAAAGGTTACTGTACGAAAATCTCGGTCTACCTCTCTCTCTCTCTCTCAAAAAAAAAAAGATTGGAGCGAATGCATGATCAATAAATTCAATAAATCATAAACATGCACTTTAACACACTCTCTCTCTCTCTCTCTCTCTCTCTCTCTCTCTCTCTCTCTCTCTGCTTTAATTAAATTCATTTAAAATATATATTGACAACACATGAAACTTTCACCTTTCTTTACCCCCCCCCCATCCCCGAACACATGTACCTACCCTATTACATTTTTTGTCGTATGAATAAAATAGACCAACTTTTACGCGTGTTTATAAAAAGGTCTATATTATAAAAAAAGGTCTTTCAATAAAGTTTTAACATTCTTTTATAGCAAATCTGTCAGAGAACTGACAAATGAGAGAGAATTAAATTCTCTGAAAAGCAATGAAACCAGTCATATTACATAACATTGCTAAAAGTTGAAAGAGAGTGGATTATCATTGTCAGGAATTTTCTGATTAAAATTCTCTCTCCCTCTCTCTCTCTCTCTCTCTCTCTCTCTCTCTCTCTCTCTCTCTCTTTGGTCAATAACTGTAAGGATCGTTCTCGGTCAGTCTGATCATAATTACTCGGTCTTTGATCAATGAGAGATTAGACTGAGAAATGAAACTAATCAGATACACTACAGGTACATAGACAATTTTACATCTTATAATAAATTTCTCTTTTCTAATAATATGTACCCTAGAGGGCGCTTGATTACAATAAAAAGTTACCTGGGTTTGTCCAAAGTAATGGACTATAAGACATATGATTACACACACCCAAAAAATTGTCTGTACATGTATGTAAATAAGAAGAGATAATTTTCAAGAAGAAAAAAAGCAAACATACATGTACGAATATAAATACGATTTGTTCACTGATTATTTCACAGGAGAGAAACGACAGGTACATGTACATTGATTTTGGTACATGTATATACTGAATATAATTAATAGTTTGACGGACTTACCTGAATGTAATAATCACTCTTCCCCCCGAGAATTCCCCTTCATCGAAGTAAAAACCTGTGTGTGGTGACACTGATGGTATTGATAATTCGCCGCGATACACACGGCCGCTATTGTATGTGTATTCTTACCTTCGTCGGTGAAATCACGCTGGTTCATTAGAGCTGGTTGCGGATGTCAATTTCTATCGTATTTTTTAATCGTTCTTTATTCGCTGATACCCAAGAGAGCTAGAGTGAAACCCAGTAAAGGTATAGAAAATATCCCAGGTCGGTCTGTGTTCGTTTATTAATAACAAAGAGGACTCTGTCTGTATCATAAATTTAATATCACCGAGGAAGTCTGCAGCATACTTATGTGTATAAGGTTTCGCTTTATTTACAGGTCCATAGTGGAGTGATATAGACGGGAGCATAAAATCATAAATAATCCAAACGGATGTATTATTTATTTTGTCAAACATTGTGTAGGTGTTTTAGGATCATTTTGAAACACTGGTAAGCACAGAAACCCTTGGCTAGCGAAGATGTTTCTAAGGATGTGATCGATGCCTCAAAGCCCTATAAATGAATCCGGATTGCAGGGTGCCAATTTCACGAAGGCTGCCACAAAGAGCCCAATTTCAACATGAAATGATGTCCGATATTACGTACAACTACATGTATCTATTCATTTTCAACTCTGTACACATATTTCATTCTTTATAAATAGTTTTTTAGGAGTTTCTTTTAGAGGAGTGATGTAGGTATAGTGGGATGAATTCTATGGCTAATTGAGTCAAATAGATGTGTCACAAATCCAGTACAGTTTCCCATTACGCCAATTGTGTAACCCGGTTACATGTATAACAATAAATCCTATTTCTTATGTAAGGTCAAATTAGGGAAAATAGAGAGGAATAAAAGTATGGTGGCATATCTCTAACCCTTGTGTGCAAGTTATTTTTCTATTAACTATGTTGACATGCAAGATAAATATGTTGACATGCAAAATAGTTATGTCAACATGCAACATAACTATGTTGACATGCAAGAAAACTACAATCAAATAAGAATTATAAAAAATCTCAAATATCGCCAAAGTGTGACATCCAAGATGCTAGATGCTACCTATTAATGTCGACATGCAACTTATTTATGTTAACATGCAAAATAAATATGTTGACATGCAACATATTTATGTCGACATGCAACTTATTTATGCTAACATGCAACTTATAAGTTGCATGTCAACATATTTATTTAGCATGTAAACATAACTAAGTTGCATGTCAACATATTTATCTCGCATGTCAACATAAGTAAGTTGCATGTTGACATAAATAAGTTGCATGTCAGCACATTTATCTTCCATGTTAACATAAATAAGTTGCATGTCGACATAAATAGGTAGCATCTATATAGCATCTTGGATGTCACATGTGGGCGATATTTGAGATTTTTTATAATTCTAATTTCATTTCAATTTTCTTGCATGTCAACATAGTTATGTTGCATGTTGACATAATTATCTTGGATGTCATCATATTTATCTTGCATGTTGACATATTTGATAGAAAAGTAACTTGCACACGAGGGGCAGAGATATGCCACCATATAAAAGCTATCTAATTCTCTCTTTTTTTTTATATTAATAATGTGTTCTCTGAAACAGGGTTACAGGTAATACACGGGTTACTTGAATGCTTGTTTTTGAATGTCGTCGGTCCTACATGTATAACACACCAAGCGGTGCAGACAAATTGCATAGCGCACGTATATATATTTTTCTCATAATCGATTAGTATAGTGTTATTACAAACAATAACGCTGGAATATGTACATTTTCAGGTGCCTTAACCGTTTCAGAAAGGACATGCCCATCGTAACTGGGTTATGTACAAGATTGGAGCACAGCGAAACTATTGTTGTTTTGGTTGTTTTTTGGGGTTTTTTTTTTGGGGGGGGGGGGGTGGGTGGGTTTTGGGGGGGTTGTGTTTTGGGTTTTTTTGGGGTCATGTATGGAGTCAAAGCACTCTACAATAAGATTTGCAGCAGTGAGAATCGTGTTGACGTTTTATCTAATAATGAGAATATATTGCAGAGAAAATATCCGTGATCGAGTTAAAAGAATAAATAAATCGCTATTTCAGATTTCAATTAATAAGTCAACACTCTCTATACCGGAATATAACTTTGCCTCGCTCATTAGCCTTTCTCTCCAGGTGTGTACAGAGGACAATAGTCTCTGATCGACAATTATATTTATTCGTACATGAATCTGACAATTACATTTGTACATGTAAATTACCATTCTATTTATATGTATGTGTATCTGACCATTACATTTCAACGTACATGTATTTTGCCATTACATTAAGATTTATGTGTACATATATATGATCATCACATTTATTTGTACGTGTATCTAACCATTATATTAAAATGTACATGTATCTGACCATTACATTTATATGTACATGTATATAACCCTCACATTTAAATTATTTGTACGTGTATCCGAACATTCATTTATATGTACGTGTATCCGACCATTGTATTAATGTTCGTTTATCTGACCATTGCATTTTAAATACATGTATGTACCCGTGCAAAGTAGAACTTCAACGTAAAAACACGTGCATGACCAGTGCAATGTGCTGAAAATTAAATATATGTGATAAAAATTAAATGAATAATTTCTTTCATCGCAACCATTTCTTATCTTTTCTTATTACATGTATATCACAGTCTCGACAAACACAGTTCATTACATCGTGTTGAATAATATCTTCATAGATATAATAAATAATTAAATGTATTATGGGTGTTCTGTATGTATCAGTATAGTTCCAGGAATAAAAGAGAAAACAAATTTTATACCATAAATTTCATACATTTTGAGATAGGCCTGTCATTTAGCTAATCATTTATCAAAGAAAATAATCAATCTTATGAATTTAGATAACTCGGGTCCATTCTTTTGGGACAAAAATTTCCCTTTCCAGTCACCATTCCGGATATGTAAACGCGCTCAGTTTCGAAATTTCTTTCCGAGGATGCTGAAATCGATTGGAGCATGCGCAAAGGTCTGTATATAGCAGTCGACAACTAACTCGAAAATAAGAGAGTACTGACTGTCATTCCGCTGCATTCCGAATGACAAAAAAATGGGATGTGGTGGCAGTACGTTAGAGAATGATAGTCCAGGATTAGTTTTGCACAAAAGGGACAAAATTAAAATACATCTTCATGTTGGCAAAGAAGTGAAAATTCTATCAACGAGGCCGCAAGTAATCGTCGTGTTTGGTGAGTAACATCTTGTAAGGCCTTTTTAAATACAAAATGTGTTTTCATGAAATTAGTTTTTGATACATACGATATTTCAATATTATGACAGTGTGAAATTGAAACCTTTGATTGTATCGGTTTAATTTGGAGCAACACGATATAACGGTGCAAGATACAGATTAATTATACAGTAGGCCTTGTAATTATGCGACGCACATGATTGCTGTTCGATTCTTGTTAGGGATAATAAATTCTGTTATAATATGTACTAAATACAATGGTGTTTACTCCTAGTGTATTGCCTAGGTGATATATTTATTGGTATACCATGTCACAAATGAACAAAGCTGGGGAAAGTATGTGATGTTCATTTTAAAAACCTCCATTCTTTCACAATGTTTAAACTGACCAAGGTTTGTGGACCTAATATTTGCTTGTCAATATTCTTTGTAAACTCTTCTTTTATTGAGATGTATTACAGTGTTACGAAAACAAATTTAAAAATCAAAGAGTGGCCTCACAAAACTGATGCAAATACTACTTTGATTTTATGAGGTTTTCTAAAGGAGAAAAATCAATAATTATGCTTTCTTAACATGTTACTTTTATTACCATAATTTAACAGATCTTTAGTGGTGTTCATAGAAAGCCTAATGCATACACAGTTGTGTAGAATGTACAAACAAAATAATTAGAAAATAACAATTTCAACCCGTGTGATTACCTGTATAAGGATATTGGTTCCAACTTCCATTTAATTTACAAATTAAGTGAAATATTAGCTTTCAACTGTAGGATTTTTCAATCATTTAAGAAATGAACTCAATGTCTACCCAAGTTATACTCGTATAACCTGGGTTGGGGCAGTTTACGCTTTATAATCCGCGAAGTGGATTATAAAAAAACATAAATTATTTATAAATAAAAAGGAGGACAATTTAGGCCTCTGTTATTTAAGTTATTTTAAAATCAAAAGCCTATGCAACCAAGTTTTGAATTCAGACAAGTGATATTAATATAACTTGAGCTGACAGGAAAAGGGATCCAGGTCTCTGTTGAAGTTCACTTTTTGTAGTGTTGTGTCCAGTCGATACTGATTTTAGTCTTAGTCCGTGAAATGATTCATACTGAATCTGAATTTATTTTTCTCTCAGTTTATTCATGCTGATTTTTTTTTCCTTTTCAGGGGGCCCAGGAAGTAGGAAAGGAAAGCTTCTAGATGATGTCTCGCATGTATATGGATTAAAATTGATTAGCACAGAAACAGTGCTAATGGAAGAGTTGTCCAAGAAGTTAGAAAATCCAAATTCCAGCAAGAGAACAGAAGATATTGCAGCTTTGTTGAAGGTATTAAGCATTATTATAAGTTTAAATTGTTGATGATTTTGTATAATCTTGTATGTAATGGGATCCAAAGAGTTTGATATTCTATCAATGAAATTACTGTTGCATATACAGTAATTTGCTTTTCTTATAGTGTTACTTGTTCATTATGGAAATGTATTAATTTTGACCTTCAGATTTTATGTATGTAATGTTCCTAGTATGGGCTTTAGATGAAAGGCCTTGCATGAAAATGTTTGTCCTATAGGAACCACAGTGTCTGTCAATCCATCGATCTGCCTGTGTGTTTGTTTGTCAACACTTTTATAGTGAAATAACTCATATAAGTAACATGAGTAGGGTAGATTTGAACATAACATTTTTAAATATCCCTTTTTGACATTGATTTGAGTGTCACGTGATTGCGATTGCAGTCTAAAGATAGTTACATTGGGAATGGCGCACTGAGAGAAAAAACCTGGAAACTAAAGTTATTCAATGTCTTTAGTATAAAATATGCATTCATAGAGAGTGCATATCAATAAAAATTCAAATTATATTAAATTAGTTTTTGACAACATCAGGTTTCACTGAGAGGTCGCTTGCTCATGATATATGTCACACTGCAGTATTTACATTCCCCTGCGCTTGCACATGTTGCATGGCTATAAAGCGGAAGAGAAACTACATATTCATGTGTTGGCCCAATGATAAATTCTATTTGTCTCTTTTTAATTGGATTTATTTACTTTTGAAAACCGTATTAAATATTTCAAAAGTTCACATTTTGATATAATATATATAAAGTAATGTATGTGGAAATTGTGTAAAAATTTGATATTTGGTAAATCATGGGTTTGTGCGTCAATGTATAAAAAGGGGTCGAACAACTAAAAATAAACATACGGTAATCACAAGATATATATAGATAATATTAAGCGAGTGGGCTATTCATTAACTGACTTTGTTGATATTGGAATTTTTTATTAAACAGTGTGCTCCAATCCATCATGTCCATAGTTATCAAAATTGCTCAGATTTACTAAAAAGCCCTTGTAAACATGGTAAAATACCAAACTATATATAATTTTAAGAAGTGTGTTGCATACTGTCTTAGTAAACAAATTAATTATGTTTAATGATCAGATAATCATTTGAATATTAAATCAGTAATAGCAAGTATAGAAAACTTTTGGGTTGGAGATACCTTCCGTTAGGTTATAATGAACTTCTTAGCATATATCCATGGTTGGGATGTTTTCTGCTAGGAATAATGGACACTGTCTAACCATGTATGTAATTAAAAGGAGTATTTGACCTGAACAATACATGTATTACTTGTGTGACTTTAGTAGATAAGCACTTGTCTAGCAATTTATGGCAACCAAGGTAACTGAAAGTTTTTATGAAAAGAGTTAAACAGCTACTGAAGCTTATGTAATTGAAAATCAGATTCAATAAAATTTTGTCTACAATTAAAGTAATCTACTAGCAGTATATTTTTGTTGTTTGTTTTTTTTTTGTTTTGTTTTGGTAAAAGCAGTAAAAAAAATGAATGAATAAATACATATATATTTATGTATATCAGTGGATGGTATTTAATATTTAGAAGTTTTTTTCATCACCAGTCCCTAATTCTCAATCACTAATGACAAATATATTAATGGTGTTTGATATTTCTTCTTTTGTTTGACAGACCCAGCCAGAACTGTTAAGATTGCAATGGATCTTTGGTCTTGTATGCAACCAAATAGAAAAAGAGGGCAAAGACAACTGCATATTGTGGGACTTTATGCCAAATCTCAAATTCCTAATGACCCCATTCAGAAATGTTAAAGAATGTGAAAATGATTTTAAAATCTTTGAAAACAGAGTAAGTATAATATAGTTTCTGTGATTTTGTGATTCCTCATTGTTTCTTTAATGATCCACTATCATGCAATTAATGAAATTTTGTAAGTGTCTAAGTAAATATTACAGTCAAATTCTGGTTGACATGCCATTGAGCTACAGTTCTTCATGCAAATGTTAAATAAATTGATATTTGCAGCTTGAAAAGGTATTGCTAATTTTGGATTTACTAGTATTACAGTACCCGCAACGTTATTCTTTACAATTCTATTCTATCGTATCGTGTATCAATCCTATCATATCAAATTATTCTTCAGGCATTTTACACGAATTTATCTCTTTATAATGCCTCAGACTTTCTCTTCAAAAACTTTCCTAAGTGAGAATTTTAAAATCATGGGTGGATCTAGATTACTATTTTTACTTGTAAAAAAATATTTCATTTCTTCACTTTACTTGGCTGATGAGATTACATGTTTAAACAAAGAGGTATAGCGCCTTTTCCCATTATTTCGCCTACACCTGTGTTTGAACGGAAAGTACCTGCTACATGTACTAAAAATAGCTTCAGGTACCTAGCTGTCACAATATGATTTTCCAAACCTAGATACACTGTACTGATTTTATAATGGTGTCTAGATCTGAAACAACTGATTTGTCATAAATTCGGGAAACTCTGTGTATAATAGTAGTTGATATTCTGAACCGTGATACGTTCAAGCAAAAGTGTAAATAGAGTACATGTATAGTATTGATGAAGTGTAATGAGTTCTTTTTTGATTTTGTCGGCTGAATGAAAAATAAGACTTTGTAAAGAAAATAAACAAGTTTAATTTGAAAAAAAAACAATAAACAAAACAAATCAATATTCTCACTCCCCCTTTCACGCCACTCTCATTCGAAAATACTTTAAAAAAAAAATAATAATTTAATCAAACATATGAACAAATATCTGATACTATCAACTGAATTCAAAATTTGTTAATCACCCTGTATCAGATACAAAATGGTAGTAAACTACAAAATGTTGTTTTAGAAACTGTTTAACCAATATAAAACTTGTTGAACAATTACTCAAAAAAATGTTAAAGTTCAATAATTCAAAAACATGAAAAATAACAATTACTTCAAATTTCAGCTCTGTATAAATGAATATTAACCTGTATTAACAGTCACTTTAACACAATCATAACCTCTCTCTGAAAAGGAACTCAGTCACTTCAAGGACACCACGCACCCGTGACGCTCCTGCCCTCGTAAAACTGCCTGTCTCTCGTGTATCGATATCCTGACTGCAAGCCCCGGACTCACAGCTAAGGTCTCTCGCTTCCAGTCTACGACCACTTCTCGACAGATAATAACACCCCACTCAACGTAGCATGCGTCCTCGACATTTGTATGTTACCCACATGACCTTCCATAGGAAATTCACATCATAGCGCCTAGTGTGTATTCAGGAACACCCCTATGCACTGAAAATAACATACTGTGACTAATAAAGCCCCGATAAACCTACAAACATACGACCATTTACACTAATAACTAAATTACCAGCAAAATTTACAAATTAACAACAAAACAACCTTACCGGCTAGGAAAACATGTGCCGGCCCGCCTTACAAAATCCAGAATTCAATGGCTACCCATTTTCACCAGTATTTTAACTAACTGGAAACATTCACCATTCTAGACTCAGGAACTGCAAAAACGTGGCACCCGGCTGATGTCGTTACCGGACCCTCTACTGACCACTTCACCCAAACTGGTCACTTTAAATACTCGTTCTAAAAATAGCACACTCACCCGACACTCGTCACTCACATACGGCAACCCATTCATAACAAAAATAAAGAAGAACAATTATAAACACCACTATATACACAACTGAATCAACTTTATTACATGAAGAGATCTCTATATGTTGGGTGTGCTCATACTCAGACTGAATTAAACAAGATAATTAAAAAAAAACCCCAGAGAAGAATAGATACATGTAACTTAACCTCTTTTTTCTTTTCATGTTTCAATTTAAGTGAAAAAAAATAGTACTTGGTGGATTCGATCCAGCGAACACAAAATCAAAAAGACCTCCGCGTTACCACTAGGCCACGGATCTAACATTTTCAGAAGATGCATTTTCAATATGTATTGCTATATACATGATTGTATTAGAAAAGACACTAATTGAAATATTTGTATAATTTTCAGTACGAAGACCACGTTAAACCAAAACTAATTCAATGTAAAAGTGTACTACAATACCTGTATTACATAGTTTTAATCGGATGTCTTTGGTTTAGAGTGGTTCAAATAGTCAAATATCCATTATTTATCGTATACTAACTACTTTCCTATATATCCCTAACAAAACCTGAATATTTTAATGATGTCGTGTAAGAAAATTAAGACTCTTATAACATGGTGATTGTGTAAATTGCGTTTCTTTGAATATATTTAAACTAAATATTGTATAATATTGAAAATGTCTGATGTTTGCAAAAGTGCTATATTTGAGGCCAAATCGTATACTGTGGTTTCATTAATATTCAAGGGTATCAATTTTCGTGGAAAAAGTGAAAATCACAGTTTCAAGGATACATAAATTCGTGGCCAATGACCCTATCAATACAAAATTTTAATAGAAATTGCACTTCAATGAACATTTAATTTCATGGATCAACTTAATAACGAAATCCACGAAAATTGGTATTCAACGAATATTGATGAAACCACAGTGCGCTATACCTCTTTCAGAGGCAGGAAGTAAAGTGACAACATCAGCATTTTAACACATTTTCTCTAAACTAGCTTCTTTTGTTCTTTTTTTCTTTTCAGTTTCCTATTTCATTTGCAATCAATTTTACTGTCACAAGTGAGAAGAATATCCTGGCCCCGCAGTGTGCTGTCCCAAAGGCTGCGGAACAGAAAGAAACTAAAACACAAAGTGCCCAGCCGAAGCAATCTGATGAGGCCGACACTGGTAGACTAGCAGTGAGTACTGGTTATGTTTTACCGCGTAGATTATCAATAATTAGTGATTATGATAAGTCTATTAATGACTCTGGAAGACTGACAGTCACTATATATATAAGGATTAATAGGTACACTGATAGTTGATACTGATTCTATACAACCATAGGTAGACTTGCAGTATTAAATCCTGACTATCCCAAATATATATGGTAGATGTGTGTTGTCTATATAGTGATGAAATCCAACTTTCTTTTGCGGGTCTTGTCCCCTTGAACTCACTACCACAGTGCTGCTCTGGACCCATTATGAGTAACCCCCTGACCCTTGCCATATTTTGCATGTTTTGTGCCAATTTCATCAAAGCTTTAGCTAGCCCCTGAAAATTACTCATTGCAAGGGTTAAAAGTAAAGTAAATGTACCATATGTAATATCGTCTTGGTCAACATACATTTGATGATTATAAAGTCAAGGAACTCTGTATATAAATTGGTACAATCCATCTGAGACAATGACCATGTTCTCTGGAGTGTAATGACCATGTTCTCCGGAGTTTACGTTTTCTGGATTTTTCAGTTGTCTCCATGACGTGTTCATTAGCAACCTGAACGAACTGTATTTTTTCTGGAGTATCTTCCAAGGTGGGGTCAGGCAACAATGTCATATTTCTGTTGAGATGCACTGGCCATTATGAAAGGGTTTCAGACTCAAATATTTTTGCAATAACATTATTTACAAATTTGTTTTAAAGTCATATCTTCAGTACAAAAAAACTTGCTGCTTTTCTCATAAAAAATCTGATACACCTGAATTAATTAATCTGATGCCTAAAAATAATACGTAAGAACAGCTCACTACCGTACGGGTGTAAATAACAACACGGGTGTGGATCTTTGATTTTTGTATGCGTAAGGTGTGTGAATTTTTTTTCTTTTTGGAAAAGGCTCAATTGCGAAAATTAATTGCCGCAGACCAGTTTACCCATGGTAAATTGCGAAATAAAGTCATCGCTAATAAAAATTGGTTTACAGTATATGATATAGATGTGTATAATTATCGTAGATCTTTGAACACTGCAATGAAGAGTTATGTTCAAGCTTAATGGATCATTAATTTTGAATCAATATGAATTTCTAAGAAGAAAAAAATTCCCTCTCCCTTATTATCTTTTTTTGGTTAATGGTTTTTATTTTGTATAGGATGAAGTGAGATAGCTAGAATATTAAACAAAAGATGATTTAAATTGTCTTCTTCCTTAAGATTTAGAACTCACAAATTAGTGATCCAGACTTCATTTGATGCAAGTCATCGACAAGTCTTCTTATCTTTTACAAAAATTCAGAAATTTTTCATTAATGCAGTTATGTAATGGCTCAGTAACTAATTTTGTATTCTTGCAAAATCATTACCAAGCTGATTTTGCAATCTGCTGCAATGTAAATGACTTATAGGAACTCCACATGATAACTGCTCAGTGGAGCAAGGGAATCTTGATGGGGTTACTGTCTGGTCTGTCACTTCCTTCAAGTTCTTATATCTGTATGGTTATTTACCATAATTCTGTTATAAATGTCGGATTGTAACAGTCCTTTCGGGTAAAGGACTGACAAAATTTTACTTTTACATTGCAACTACCTATGTAGTTTGAGTTTTGAGGGTTCTTCATCATTATACCTTAATAGGGATGGTTAGCTATACTCTGTCCCGAGTTTTTGCTTCCACCACTTTTTGCTTGATATTTCGATAATCATAAATACCTTTGTGCTCAAACTATGTTCATCCACTAATATGAAAAATGTCCAGATTATCTGTTTTGAAACGCCCCCTCTACCGCTTCAGGTTTCAATACACATCCCAAAATAGAAAGTCTACGGAGATTTAGCATTGCATCAGCCATTATTAAGCCCGGATGATAACGTTGAAAAATTGTGCGAGGTGTCCCGAGAACTTCCGAATGGAGAAAAGATGTAAACATTTCCCATTATAAATCTCCGTAAGAAATTTGTTTTCGTTCCTGTGAACTGTTATGAGTGAAAAATGATAATTTGTCAATGAAGATATCTTGGATATTTTCCCTTTTATCGATTTCAACAGCATTTCTTTCACAGGTATGTGTATTTTTATTAAAATTCATCAAAAAGTGGTGGAAGCAATAACTAGGGACAGACTATAGGATCCTTTCTGGCCAGAATCCCCAAGGAACATTTAGAAATGAAACACATAATATAATATGGCACATATAACATACACCCTCCCTCCTAAAGATTAATGAAGCTACCAGAATTTATTGTATTTCACTTGCTGTGATTTTTTTTTTTGACAGAAAAGAGCCCGTCTCTATGCTGAGTGTGTTCAAATATTCACAGACTATTTTGCAAAGCGAGAGAAACTTGTGTCCATGGATGTATCCTCCAAAGCAAAGGAAGACATCTGGGATAAAGTCTGTGAATTTTTCTCCAATCTCGAAGTTCCACATGTCAGAAATGTAGATACTGTCATCTTTTTTATTTTTGGTAAGTACCTGATACATAATTAGGATTATGTGATCTGCAATACAGATTGCATCAAATGACCAGATATTGCAGAACTAAGGTTTGGTGACGAAAGTTGAAGAAATATGTCTTAAATGTCATTGAATTTTTTTTTCATGTTTTGTCAAGTCTGTATGTACAGCTGGCAGATTGCAATTGTCCTCTACTAATCCTTGCTGGCTAAATTAAGATTTTTAGCCGGGCTCTGCTGAAAGCAGAGTCCTGGCTGTAGGCATCCAAATTGCCAACGTTACTATAAATAGCACAGCTTAAAAAAGAAAACAAAAAACCGAACAGCGTCAAAGTAAAAGCTTCCGCTATACCAAACAGTTCCACAGACAGCCATGTTTTGTTAAATGTATTGTTTTTGGGGGGTTTATTGCGATAAATTTAGCGAGGAGTATTTTTTTGTTTCTTATTAATTATGTGTTTTAAAAACATAACTTATAGTATGCCCTTTTGACACTTATAATGCGCATGAATTTCCATGAACTACTTTACAAAGCATTAGTATTCGGCTGCACATCGAAGAAATAGGGGAATGAGGTTAAAACGCTTGTTTCAAAGTGCAAATCACAGTTGATTTTTTTTTCTACTAAACAGATATATTTCTTCGCTAATAGCCGCTTTCAAAATTTAGTCACTATTCGGCGCTTTGCCGAAATTAAAAGCATATGAGAGAGAGATAGAGAAAGAGAAAATGAGAGAGGAAGAGAGAGATTTTGTTAGTCTTTACTGCACCATATGCATAAAACACATCAAAAGAGTCCGGCTTTCAGTACTTCAGTACTTTGATTAGTATTGCATGGGTAATTCTTCAAAATTTGACATACCAGTATACCAATCTAAAGTACCAGTAAGAAAAGTTAGTTTGCCTAGATAATTTTACGTAAATGAATTAATTTTAACTAAGAATGTTGATTTGCACAATTTCAAACAAAGTTGAATTACATTATTTACTTTCAAATATTGTGAAGATGCATGACTTCCAACTTTAAAGTATTAATCTTAACTGCCTACAATATTTGACAATGATACTTGCTTAATCAGATGTATTATAGAAAGGGAAATGAATACCAGTATAATATTACTGGATAGTATAGATTACAGAATTTCTCTAAATGCCATGAGTAATGTAAAGGAATCAGGTTGTGTTTTTACAATAATTCTGCATACAGCTAGCTGTCAATAGGAATATTTTTTCATAAATCCCTAATATTGATGTGGGAGATATACAGTTTAAAGAAAAAGTACGGCGCATCTTATTAAAAAACCGATTTGAAAAAATTTTTCAATTGGGTTCGGTATTTTTGAACTACGGTACATGTACTCATAAATTATAGCCTTTATTTTATGGAGAAATTTGTAATTTTCTGAAACTTTCAGAAAATTACAAATTTCTCCACTAAATAAATCTAATCATTTCATTAAAATTACCGTAAAGTAGCGTGTATAATACGCACTCGTGTATAATACGCACCCCCAAAGTTGACCAAAAAAACAGCAGGTCCTATGTATAATACGCATCCAAAAAATGTCAAAATTTACGACCGTCATTTTCCCCAAAACTATCGATGTTTCATGATAAATTTATAATCAAGCACAATTTCTGTAATTTTGTGATCGGAACATAGCTCAGACAATGAAAATCGACGGCCACCATTTTCCCAATAACTATCGATGTAAAACGATAATTTTATAACCCAAGCGCAATTACTGTAATTTCGTGATCGGAACTTGTCCCAAGCGATATTAGAGTCAAAGTCTTACCAAATAAAACCCACAAGCCGTTTTTATTGTAATGAAATCCAAGCGCAATTAATAATTTGATCACCGTGATAATTGATGAAAATTGTACAATGTGAAAATTAAATGGGCGTAGTTAAAAAAAATCTGTTGTTTTTTCGTTCATACAATATTACATAAAAAGGACGCTATGAATTACATCAGTGGTATCAAATATCATTTGACACTTCGTAAAGAAAGAGTTTCTTATACAATAAGTTGAAGACCATCAAGTATGTAGAGAAGAACGGCAACCGAGCTTAGTGCTTATAAGTAATAATGTTTGCATATCTAAACCAAAACAACATTAAGAGAAATGATTTAACTGATTAATTATAGTCAAACTCTTTGATTGTTGTTAAATAAACATTGTGAAGAAACGTATGTATGTCGTATATCATCGTTATCAAGTTGTACCAATGATCGATGTATTTTTATAGCAGTGTCTCTGTAAAGCAATACAGTTTAACTGCATAACTGGACACAAAGTAATCAAATTAAATAAAATCATAATAATTGCTAATTTTCATGCATTTGAGAACACCCTGTAAAGTCTGAAACAAGACATGTGCATGCTTCTGACACCGGAAATTGTTAAACATTGACCACGCACCGAGTCAACAGATGGCTGGTTACGTAATGGCAAATACACTGGCGATAACTTGTTTGATGCAAGGAATAGTAGTCAGAGTGGATAAATATTTTTATACATGGAAATAAAACTAAGAATAAGGTATTTCTGACACAGTAAGTTTAGTATACACTCATACAACTTGCATAACACGCGATATCAGCAGTCACTACTGCCATGGTATCCAGAATCATGGCCTGAAAAAAATGGGGTAAAATTTTGGTCCTATGTACAACACGCAAACCCCCACCACCCCCCCCCCCCCCACCCCCGTGTTATACACGCGACTTTAGGGTAATAATTACTAATAACCCATAAATATTTACATCGCAACATGTTACGGGGTTCAGCCTTCTATACTATTACGCATGGAGTCATGGTAAAATGGGTAGGCAAACTGGGCCGGGGCAGACCGAGAATTTTCAATTTACGTAAAAAATAATCAACCAATCTCATTGAAATGTTCAGGATATGTTACAGGGATCGATATATCTGTATTTGCTGCAAACATTGCTGCACAACAATGCATATTTTGGAATTTACTGACAATTGTTGATTTCCAAGTTGCTAAAATGGTTTGCCCATAAAAGAACCAATATCTTACAAGCACCAATATTAGGATAGAAATCAAAACAATGGGTAAATTATATTAAACATATCCGTAGGAGTGAGAGGCTAATGCACACTATGGACATTTGAGTAGGAAACTGTCACCCGAGTTTGTTACACCTGCACATTTCTGATGATACCATTGCATAAAACAGAAAATAGATATCCATGTGGGATAACATAGACACGCAACTATTACGGAATTATCAAGTTTGTTCTGGGTGATCGGATGCGGTTTTAATGACCCAGTTTTTCTTAAAACAGGTTATTAATCGCATAAACATCAATTTCCATTAATGAAATCTTTATTTTTAAAAAGTATTTCATATATTTATCCCCTCGCGCAACTTGTTGCGAAGGGGATATAGCATCGCTACTGTGCGTGTGTGTGTTCGTATGTGTGTATGTATGTATGTATGTATGTGTGTGTGTGTACTCCATTCAATTTTCTAAATTCCAAGAAAACCCTCTCATGAATATCCATCAAACTTTGTACACTTCTTTGGCATGGTAAAAGGACAAACCCTGTTGATTTCAAAATCAATTGTTAAGTATTTTTTTTAATTATCGTAAAAAATGAAGTTAAAAACATGAATTTTATGTACGACTTGACAATCGACATTTCCGGTAATTTTATGTACGACTTGAAGTTAATCGCTACCGTATACAGTTCAAATCAACAACTTGACATTTTTTGGGATTTAAATCTAGTAAAGGTAAAAAAAAAACGTTTTGTAGCATTTGAGTGTTAGACTAGTGCCCATAGTTAAAAGTTGAAGCGGGCAAGAGATTTAAGTCTGCCGATTTACATCGAAACAAGCAGTCGACTTTCGGACAAATTTTCCCGTATTACTTACAATAGAACTAGTCCAAAATTCAGTAGAGACTTTGACAGATATTGCACATTTATCACGCAAAAATTGTTTTATATTAATAATAACTGCATATATATCTACTATACTATGGGTTAATTTTAATACGACAACTAGCAACTAGAATTTCCATCAGAGCAGACTCCAGAGCGCTTGATTTTCAGAGACGTTTCATAATGTATACGGACCTTTATGTATGCTTATATAAAAATGAATGTCACTAAATGAATCTAAATTATTAAACTTTAAAGTATATGTGTTGAGTTTCTGCTAGGAATAGGAAAACTGTTATGTAAACCCCCTCCCCCAATTTATACACCACAAAGCTTGGGGATTGGGATTAAATAGATATTACATGTATGTATTCAAAGTGGTTTAAAGAAATACTTTATTTATTTTGATCTGATAAATTTACATGTATTTTCCTAAATAACGTATTCCCCCGTACAATAAGTCATGTCGCGAGGGGATGCTCTGCTTAGCGGTGCCCTTGTTTAACATGAATTAAGTTTCTTCTTAAATAAGTCCACAAACGCGTAAAATGTCGACTCGGGTTTGCCTACACATTTTACCAACTTGGAAATCAACAATCGTCAATAAATTCCAAAGTACGCATTGTTGTGCAGCAATATTTGCAGCGAATACAAATATATCGGTCCGTAACATATCCTGAAAATTTCAATGAGATTGGCAGATTTTTAACGAAGAAAATTAAAAAATCTCGATTTGCCCCAGCTTTTATTTTGCTCCGGCCAGGGTTTGCCTAACCATTTTTCCTGGGAAGACTCTTACGCATGCGTATTTACTGTAAACAAAACACATGCAGGGCTAGCAAAGATTCTCCTGGACATTTTTGTTGATAGAAATATGTCTTTTCTACTTCTCCCAGGTAATAATTGTTCAAAGTTTGAAAAATAACCACAATTATTATTTTGTAAGCATGTATTTTGCATGTTTATCATAGGAGTTGCTTCAACCTAAATTCATTTTTGTAAGTGAGGCCCCTTGAAGGGTTATTTGACATATTAATGTTTGTTCATTTTAAAATGAACTGAAATTGGAAAACCATTCATAAACTATTTAGAAAGTGATGATGTGTTTCATTTAGAGTCCCTTTTACCTCATATACCGGCCGGTATGCGGCCATAATGACCATAGTCGGGCGAAGATCTTGTAGTTTTCAGCACGTGTCAATTACTGTCAATCACAATCCACGTGGTACAAATAAACGATATAAGAAGATTATTCCAGTTTTTATGACCCTTAAATTTCCGGAAGCTCACAATTACAATGATTAGGTATGTGAAAGGGATTTTCATGAACTTCAACTGTCACAATCAACGTTATTTCTTATTTTCTAACAATACAATGGGTGAATCTGAAGTTATTCAGACATGTGTTTTCAGCTGTACTGTCTCTGTAAGATATACAATGTAATCTAGCATTTTATAGATAATAAAAGCTGATAGGTATTCTGAAATTCTACACTCATTACTTTTGTATGGTGATAATAAAAAAGATGCCAAATGAATCTTTATAGCTCCTTAACATTAAGTACCATAGTTGTATTCTTGTATGGCTCTTTTATATGCAGAAATTGTGTATCCTCTATTTAACAAAAATAAAGCCAAGCTACTGACGTAAATAGTATTGATACTAATGTTAGATGACTATTTAACAATGTTATTACTTGTACTTATTTCATGAAAACTTCACAATAGTTCATTACTTTAAACATGTGTTCAAGTCTTGTACATGTACATGCATGTAACTTGAAATGACTAAATAATACATGATATTAAATATTAATACCGGTAATGATCTACTGAACAATATTTAATTATCAAGAATCTGCAGATTTTAAGCAATAATGAAAACCGCATACTGATATATATATTTACATTCTACTGTGTTTTTTCATTGAATTCTGTGATCTTGAAATGCCTCTAAATGCAATGATCTAATCACTGCGTATGAATTTACAGGTAATTTATATAAGTATTTCCCAAACATTGATTTCTATGTTATCAGATTAAAAATATATTTCATACATGTTGTTACAACACCATGGTCTACAATTATTAGTCCCCAACTGGTTTCACCGGAGGGGACTATAGCTTTCCTCTGCGTCCGTCTGTCTGTCTATCTGTCCCACTTCAGTTTTCCACATTTTTTTTATGCGTTTGGGGAATAATATGAAACTTGCTGAACAGCTTCAAAATGTCAAACAACAGATCAAGTTTACACTTTTGTAATGTCTGGTTGACATATTTTTGAGAAAATTAATTTTTTACATTACATTTTTTAATGTTCGGGAATAAACGAGGTCAGTATGTGGTCAGTAATAATATCGTGCGTTACTTGTATCGTTACTTTTATCATTTCTAACAAACAAATAAGTTCTGTAAAAAAGTGTCAAGTATTGTGTGTTTTCTTGGTATATTTAGTGAAAGGGCATTTAAAACTAAACACCTTTTGTTCATCAAGTGTTTAGACATTTTTTACCGTTCTTGAGATATCTGAGAAAGAACGTTTAAGGGGCTGACCCCTTATCTCCTTATTGGGGCCGTTAAACAAAATTTTGTTCAGTAGATCATTATGAGCATCTTTTCTTCTAAACTGCTTATCAAAATATTTTTCCTTTACGAGATATAGGTGATCAAAGTTTTGAA
Source organism: Magallana ariakensis (assembly GCA_020458035.1). Classification (NCBI taxonomy): domain Eukaryota; kingdom Metazoa; phylum Mollusca; class Bivalvia; order Ostreida; family Ostreidae; genus Magallana; species Magallana ariakensis. The sequence goes on along the minus strand of CM035818.1, from coordinate 48,906,871 downwards.
TTTCTGACCCCTAAAAACCCCTAAGAGTGGAAGCGTCCTCAGATAGTGTAGATTCAAGTTTGTTCAAACCATGGTCCCCGGGGGTAGGGTGGGGCCACAATGGGGGGTGAATTTTTACACCCTGTCTGTCTGTAGATGCAAATTTGTCCACCCTATAGAATTTTTTACTACTGCATGGAATGGAACAGTCTGAAAATTTGTACATATGTTGAACACCATCTGAAGATGTGCACCTGCAATTTTTACTAAGATCAGACAAGATTTAATGATTTTATGATAGTTTTCATTTTGCTTATCCTATATATTGTACACTGATGTTAAAAAGTAAGGGAGGTAATCCTTACAGATTTTATTAATTAATCAATAGTAAACACTATAAAATATATTTATATAAAAACATCCAGATGGAGGTTTTTATACCCCTGCAAACGAAGTTTAGGGGGTATATTGGTTTCACCCTGTCCGTCTGTCCGTCTGTCTGTCTGTCCGTCTGTCTGTAGACGCAACTTTGTCCCCCCTATAGAATTTTTTACTACTGCATGGAACAGTCTGATAATTTGTACATATGTTGAACACCATCTGAAGATGTGCACCTGCAATTTTTTTTAAGATCGGACAAGATTTTATGATTTTATGACAGTTTTCATTTTCCTTATTCTATATATTACACACTGATGTTGAAAAGTAAGGGAGGTAATCCTTACAGACTTTATTAATTAATTAATAGTAAGCATTCTAAAATATATTTATATTAATACATCCAGATGGAGGTTTTTTGTCTTTATTTCTTAACTTAAATTATTTTTTATTAGTATTCTATCAACTGACAATGCAAAATTTTTGTTTGTCAATGATAAATTCTTTGGAGCTAATAAGAACATCAAAGACAAGTGTGGCTGAATTCATTTGTCCCAAGGGGGCCATTATCTGAGCCATGGTTTAGATGGAGCATGGGTTTAGGGAAAATTGATAATCTGTAAAATGGGCGGTGGTTTTGGGGTTATTTTAATACTGCTTCATGTAAACCAAAAGTTTCTATCATTATAATGAAATAAATAATATTATTATTAATAAAGAAGTTAGCTATTTTTAGAAGCTGTTTAAAGTTATTAGTCAAGTAAATTGATGAAGTGACCCTATAGGGCATTAATTTAAATGAAATTCAAAATTACTGATATGATTGTAGTGTTTTGGCAATTTTAAAATTGTTTGTAATATTAAATTTTCTTTTTTTCATATTTTTACATAGTATGCTAATTATGATAATGTTTTGGGATTTTATCCAATTTAACAAGCTCATCAAAGAAAATCATAGTCCTATGGGATCAATTTTCTGATAGTGAGTTGCATTGTACCATAGGAGAAAGTGAGGAAAATTTGAAACAACTAATTGCATCTGTCAAGACTCTGATTAGAAAGATATTCAAAGTGTTATCAACAGAAGAGCATTGCTTGGCTATTTTCATTTACTGCAAAGGGAGGGGTTATTGTCACTTTGTTGGTTTTTCTTTAAAACAATGAAATAAAAAAATATCACCAGATACATAAATTTGTAAATGTATTACTGTTATACATATGTATTTACAGTGAAGTTTTGAAAATTTTGATTTTAATTTTTCTTTGTTAACTACATGTGTAATTGAGTTTTTTAAAAAATCTAGAATTTTTTTTTATTTATGTGTCGCAAACCTTTATTATACAATTCAATTATTTGTCCCATTTGAAATTAGCCTTGCGGGGGTATTAGTCCCAATAGGACAGTTCTAGTTTGTATTTATTTCTTAACTAAATTTATGTTTTATAAGTATTCTATCAACTGACAATGCAAACTTTTTGTTTGTCAATGATAAATTCTTAGGAGCTAATAAGAACATTGAAGACAAGTGTGGCTGAATTCATTTGTCCCAATGGGGCTATTATCTGAACCATGGTTTAGATGGAGCATGTGTTTAGGAAAAATTGATAACCTGTAAAATGGCAGTGGTTTTGGGGTTATTTTAATACTGTTTCATATAAAGCAAAAGTTATAAGGAAATTAAAATTATATCATTGTTAATAAAGAATTTAATAACTACCGGTATATTTAAAAGCTCTTTAACTTTAAGTCAAGTTAATTGTTGAAGTGACCCTATAGGGCATTAATGTAAATGAAATTCAGAAATATTTATATGATTGTAGTGTTTTGGCAATTTTAAAACTGTGTGTAATACATAATGTATTAAATTCTCCTTTTACATCTTTTTACATAGTATGCTAATTATGATAATGTTTTGGGAGTTTATCCAAGTTAACAAGCTCATAACAGAAAATCATAGTCCTATGAGATCAATTTTCTGATAGGGAGTTGCATGTACCATAGGAGAAAGTGAGGAAAATTTGAAACAACTAATTGCATCTGTCAAGACTCCATTTAGAAACATACCATATTCAAGGTTTTATCCACAGAAGAGCATTGCTTGGCTATTTTCATTTACTGAAAAGGGAGGAGTTAATTATTGTCACTTTGTTGTTTTTTCTGTAAAACAATTAAATTTAAAAAATCATGGGATACAGAAATTTGTAAATGTATTACATATGTATTTACATGCAGTGAAGTTCTGACATTTTTTGATATTTTTCTTTGTTAACTAAATTTTGTTTTTTAAAAAATCTAGAATTTTTTTTTATTTATGTGTTGCAAACATTTAATTATTATTCAACTAAATTATTTGTCCCATTTGAAATTAGACTTGCGGGGGTATTAGTCCAATTAGGAGAGTTCTATTTACAATCAGGATCGTTATCGGGTTTGGCTGTTTAACTGTTTGGTTTGATTCGGGTACAGAAAAGGGTAAGAAATAATATTGTGCATAACAGTGCATTGTTTTCACAAATTTCTAAAAGCAAATACCGGAACTTAATGGACTTGACAAAAATTACAGGATATTGTTTTACCCACTGTATTTAATTTTGATATCAACTGTATAGTTTGATTTTCCTTTGTTCTTTTATCTCTTATTAAAGCATAACATCTCGTTTTTAATAGTTCTGAAATAGTTGTATGCTTTGAAGCTTTCATAAAATAATACAAACCGGTAGGGGACGTGTATTGCTTATGCAATACTCGTAGATTGCTTGTTCAACAATAAAATTGATTTTATTGTAAAAAGCAAATTTATTTTTTCATGGATTATATTTTCAAGCTTATCTCAAGAGTCTCTCTGTGTTAACCAGTTTGAACCGGTTTTAGAAAACAGCTGTTTTTGCTGTAACTAATTTACTCCCTCCATGATGTGCAATTTATACCGATTTATTTTAATAAAAGATTAATTTCATCAACAAATATAAGCATTAAATTATTTATTTTTGCTGTCGTCGTGTCAATAACTGCCATCTGATTCAGTTGAGCAGACAAATTATCATAATGCACTAATTTGTGTTATTCAATTTGTCTGCTCACCATACAGCAGTTATTGACACAATGACATAAAAAATTGTTTAATGCTATAGTATTAACAGTTAATTTTTATTTTTTTTTAGACAATGAAACACTAAAATTCTTAACCAGTTTTCAAAGATATTTGGTGAAATATATTTGATACCAAAATACTGTTTAGACATTTTACTACTAGAATCCTTTTACAATCCTCAAATTTTGGTGTGCAGTGTTTGTAATAAAGCTATTGTTTCCATGTTAATGCTTTGATATTTCAGATGACAATGATGCTCAAAATTACTACACTGATTTTCTGGATGCAAAGCGTGTCAACGTTCGTGACATGGCAGTGAATATTGCAGCACCACCAGTATGTACAAAGCATATTATAAACACGAGGTTATTTCTCATGATGTAAATGACATTATTTCCTATGTTGCTTACCGGTATAACGCTAGCAGAACATTAGACTTTGAAACGTAAATGATATAATAAATATACCATTGTTAAACATCAAATACTGTAAACGTATTATATTTGGCGTGTACGATATTTGGTGTAAAGTAGTTTTTGAACAAGTTGGCGTGGATTTGATTTAGCTTATTCCTGAATGTTCCTATTCATTTACATGTGTGCATGACATTTAGCGATGTATTTGATTTAGCGGAAGATGCATTCCGCCAAAAACGCTAATTAGAATACACAGCCAAATGTAATACGTTTATATACAGTATGCTACCTCTAAAATGCTGTTTTGTCCACAAACCTTATAAAACCAAATATTTTATCTGTAAAACTAAACGATAGCTATTCATATTTGGTGATGTGAATGATCATATCAGATGCGGTCATTATCAGGTTAAAAATATGCAAGCAAACATGTAACACATGAAACTACAAGCAATTTTAATGTTTCAATTAAAAACAGATTGTTCTGCCTTAATTTCTGACAAATAGAATTAAGATGTTAGATCTATTAGATTCTATGAAGAGATAACTTCAAGGTGTTCTTCTCCGAAACACCATGCAAGTAAATAAAAATGCTCATTTATTCTTGAGAACTGATTCCATGAGTTATTGTTCTTTTTTACAGGAACAAATTATTCCAGCAGTATGCAAGTACATTGATGATACATATCCAATACAGAAGAAGTTTATTGTAGATCTTCAACAGTCTGCGATCACAAGAGATTGCATGAAAAAGGTAATCGGGTGTCACCAGGTATAGATAATTCGAGATTCCTCCAACTCTTGAACCCCCAACCCCCCTTTTTTAATAAATATTTTTCAAACATCAAACAATAAAAGCAGAATAACAGTCAGAGAAGTCTCAGATTAGGGTTTAGACTTCAAAGTTCAAAGTGAAGCTTAAAATGCAATCATGAGACTCTCCAACATGTCAATCTGAGGGATTTGGTACTCAGGTGACCGGAAAGGCCCGAAGGCCTCTTGTTGATTTTCAAGATACCTTGTTGAAACTTGGTAGACTTGTTGACTTAAACAAGGCTTTACCAATCATTTAGTATTATATTAAATTATTTTGAGTTTTTGATAAAGTTAACATATTCTCTATTCGAAGACACAGTTTAGACATACAGATCATTCATATATATATATATATATATATATATATATATATATATATATATGAATGACTTTCAAGCACATGTGTAAACAAACTTATTTTCGCCCCGTGTAATTTTCGCCCTTCTACACTTACAATCAGTTTCGCCCTGTCTTGAATTCATCCAAACACAGTTATGTTTAAAGAAATATAATTTGAGACATTGTTATTCGCCCAGTCTAAGGGTGAAAGGGGCAAAATAAAATGGTGGCGAATATTTCCCTGTATACAGTATATAAAACTGAAATAAATGAAAACACAAAGAACAAGTAAAACATAAGCGAGCACTTTCATTTTTAGGGCACCTGAGTAAACTCAGGTGACCTATTGCTATCTGTTTTCGTCCGTTGTCGTGCGTTAACAATTTACATTTTTAACTTCTTAAAAACTACAAGGCCAATTGTTCCCATTTTTGGTGTGAAGCATCTCTATGGTAAGAGGAATGTAAATTGTGAAATTGGTGGCTCTACCACCCCCAGAGTGCCACAGGTGGGGCCAAATATGCAAAAAACAGCCAAATTTTCAAAAATCTTCTTCTCTACTCCCACACATGTGAGGAAAAAACTGACTGCATGGTTATGATGTCCATGAAGCCCTCTACCAAAATTATGAAATTCATGGCCCTTGGGTTAGGGGTTCAGGCTCTAGGGTGGGGCCAATATGGTCATATAGTAAAAATGTATTAAATCTTAGAAAATCTTCTTCTCTACTCCCATAGATATTTGGTTAAAACTAAATACATGGTTATGATGTCCATAAAGCCCTTTATCAAAAATATGAAATTCATGGCCCTTGGGTCAGGGGTTCAGGCTCTAGGGTGGGGCCAATATGGTCATATAGTGAAACTGTATTAAATCTTATAAAATCTTCTTCTCTACTCTAATATATTTGTGAAAAACTAAATGCATGGATATGATGTACATGAAGCCCTTTACCAAAATTGTGAAATTAATGACCCCTGGGACAGGTGTTTAGGCACTAGGGTGGGGCGAATATGGCCATATAGTAAAAATGTATTAAATCTTAGAAAATCTTCTTCTCTACTCCCATAGATATTTGTGAAAAACTAAATGCATGGATATGATGTACATGAAGCCCTTTACCAAAATTGTGAAATTTATGACCCCTGAGACAGGTGTTTAGGCACTAGGGTGGGGTGAATATGGCCATATAGTAAAAATGTATTAAATCTTAAAAAATCTTCCTCTCTACTCCCATAGATATTTGTGAAAAACTAAATGCATGGATATGATGTACATGAAGTCTTCTACCTAAATTGTGAAATTCATGGCCCCTGGGTCAGGGGTTCAGGCTCTAGGGTGGGGCCAATATGGTCATATAGTAAAACTGTATTAAATCTTATAAAATCTTCTTCTCTACTCCAATATATTTGTGAAAAACTAAATGCATGGATATGATGTACATGAAGTCTTCTACCTAAATTGTGAAATTCATGGCCCCTGGGTCAGGGGTTCGGGCTCTAGGGTGGGGCCAATATGGTCATATAGTAAAACTGTATTAAATCTTATAAAATCTTCTTCTCTACTCCAATATATTTGTGAAAAACTAAATGCATGGATATGATGTACATGAAGTCTTCTACCTAAATTGTGAAATTCATGGCCCCTGGGTCAGGGGTTCAGGCTCTAGGGTGGGGCCAATATGGTCATATAGTAAAACTGTATTAAATCTTATAAAATCTTCTTCTCTACTCCAATATATTTGTGAAAAACTAAATGCATGGATATGATGTACATGAAGTCTTCTACCTAAATTGTGAAATTCATGGCCCCTGGGTCAGGGGTTCGGGCTCTAGGGTGGGGCCAATATGGTCATATAGTAAAACTGTATTAAATCTTATAAAATCTTCTTCTCTACTCCAATATATTTGTGAAAAACTAAATGCATGGATATGATGTACATGAAGTCTTCTACCTAAATTGTGAAATTCATGGCCCCTGGGTCAGGGGTTCAGGCTCTAGGGTGGGGCCAATATGGTCATATAGTAAAACTGTATTAAATCTTATAAAATCTTCTTCTCTACTCCAATATATTTATGAAAAACTAAATGCATGGATATGATGTACATGAAGTCTTCTACCTTAATTGTGAAATTAATGACCCCTGGGACAGGTGTTTAGGCACTAGGGTGGGGTGAATATGGCCATATAGTAAAAATGTATTAAATCTTAGAAAATCTTCTTCTCTACTCCCATAGATCTTTGTGAAAAACTAAATGCATGGATATGATGTCCATGAAGTCTTCTACCAAAATTTTGAAATTCATGACCCTGGGACAGGGGTTTAGGCCCTAGGGTGGGGCCAATATGGCCATATAGTAAAAATGTATTAAATCTTAAAAATCTTTACTGCCACACATGTGGGCAAAAAACTGAATGCATGGTTATGAACTCCTCTTCCTAAATTTTGAAATTCATGACCCCTAAGTCAGGGTTCAGGACCTAGCATTTGGAGAGCATTTGAAGAGCATTTGGAAAGAGTTGAAAGGGAGGGAGGGGGGGGGGGGGTAAACAGTCAATGGAGTTATTTTCCCTTGCTTCTTCCTAATGGAGTTATCTTCCTTTGCTTGTTCATATTTAGTAATTAATCATTGAATATAATGTAATTATAAAGAAGTTGTATGATCAAAAGAGTTATGCAAGGCTTTTTATCATTTGAAACAAAAACAGTTTTTGAACTTTTAAAATAAACAAATAGACTTGTTAATAGTAAAGTAATAATTGGCTAACTAAAATCACTGATACAAAGGTAAAATGATTTTGGTATATATGCCAGATGGTGATTCTCAACGAAGGTTGAATATTCAAAAACTGGAACAGGAGAAGTGAGTAACTCATGATGGCTTTTATCGATAAAGCTGGGTTTTTTTTTTTCGTTTGTTTAAATGCCCACAGGGAGAGTTTCTGTCTGCCCCGGGGGGATGGGGGATGGGAGGTTGTTTTAAATAAAACATTAATAATAGCCACCTTGTTATTATTATTAAATTATTTTCTATCAGAGTCTTGCACCTTTTCAATATCAGGTCATGCACTCTTTTATGATCTTTTAAGTTTTTCGTTAAAATTATAGGTTTAATAGTCCTTTTTGAAAGATTTCAGGTAGGGAGGTGGTTGTCATTACAAATTAAAAATTTTTCTATTCCAGAATAAAACTTAATTAAATGCATATATGAGACTCCTTGACAAGTTTGTGTATGGGTTATGCTACTCAGGTGACCTTTAAGGCCTATTGGCCTCTTGTCTTCAGATGTTTTTTCTTCTTCAGATGTTTTTTCTTCAGACATCTGAAGAAAATGAAAGCGCTATGTTTTACTCGTTCTTTGTGCTTTCATTTATTTACCTTAGACTTTTTTTTATTGTCAATGAAATAAAATTGGATAATGCAGGGAAAGCTAAATATCTTTCTTATTATAAATTATTATAAATCTCATTAAATTCACTGCACATTTTGATTTGGACAAAATCTTGTGTTAAATTCCTAGTATTTCAGAGCTCTGCTTTATGTGTTATTGATTACTTTTGAACAGTGGATGCTTCTGAAGAAGGCTTTCAAATCTCTGCTGGTAAACCTTGAAAACGTTTTATAGTTTGTTCTAATTTAATCTTTACAAATTCAGAGAAAAAGTTCCATAAATTTTGTTTTCTTTTACTCTTTTTATTGATTTGCACTCTGTTATATATTATTAGCTCACCTGAGCTGAAAGCTCAAGTTAGCTTTTCTAATCACTTTTTTGTCCGGCATCTGTCTGTCTGTCCTTCTGTCTGTAAACTTTTTACATTTTCGACTTCTTCTCCAGAACCACTGGGCCAATTTCAACCAAACTTGGCACAAAGCATCATTGGGTGAAGGGGATTCAAATTTGTTAAAATGAAGGGCATGCATGCCCTTTTTAAAGGGGAGATAATTAACAATTATTGAAAATTTGTTAATATTTTTCAAAAAATTTCTTCTCAAAATCATTTGACCAGAAAAGCTGAAACTTGTGTGGAAGCATCCTCAGGTAGTATAAATTCAAGTTTGTTCAAATCATGATCCATGGGGACAGGGTGGGGACACAATTGGGGGGGGGGTCCAATTTTTTACATAGGAACCATTTTAAAAAGTTAATAAAAAAGGGAAAATATTTTAAATTATTTAAAACAAACTCAAATGTTTTAAAATATGGTTTTACTTATGTATATGCAACCATTTTGACAAATTGTTAATTCTTTAAAATTGTTTAGACTTTGGCCCCTGAGCAATTCTTTGGCCTCACATGGGGTTCAAAGTTTGATTTATATGCTTATATCTTATATATAAACAGATGTGTAAGATCTTCTTGAGATCTGCAATGCTAAATATTTGATATGACTATAAAATTTCCCTGTTACAAAAGAGACTTAATGATAAACATTAGAATATCCAGGTGAAAAAACTTTTTTCATACAGAATATGTTAAACTACATTGTCCAGATATTTTGTATATGACTCCATTAAACTTATTTTATTATGGTTATTGTTGCTCAGGTGAGCGATGTAGCCCATAGGCCTCTTGAATTGATTATAAATCATTGTTTAATTAAACATACTGTGGTTAAATATGTGCCAAAGTTACTTTTTATACAAATGATTAAATATATGACAATCACAATAGTTGTACAGATGGGACATACAGAATCCATTAACATTATACATGTATGTTACAAAAATATGTATTCTTTGAAATGTATGCTTTAATTTAATTTGAGGAATTACAGATGGAAAAAAAAAATTCAACAGAAATTATAATCATATTGTATTAAAAGAAGCAATTTGATTAATGTTTATAATGTTGATATTGAAGCAGCGAATGCTAATTTTTGGATGTCGTCGGTCCTATAACACACCAAGGTGGTGCAGACAAATTTAATACTGTTTGTTAGCGCGGTATGATAATTTGTCTGCACCGCCTCGTTGTGTTAAAGGACCGACAACATCCAAAAATAAGCATTCAATCCTTATAGTTATATTCATATTGTTGTTAATTTGTATGAAGTATTTGTGTATATATCGTCGCATTAAAGCAATTATATATGCTCTTAGCAGAGTTTCCGAAAACCAGAAAATTCTATCAGTCATTCGGACTGATGACTTAGCATGTTCTGCCAGTCCGGAGCAAATTTTATCAGTCCGAATAAAACAGATATTAGTGTTACAGTAGTTGTTCAGTGTTATGTAATTACTAAGCAAAATATAAAGAGCTTTCAATTATTACCAAAAACTCCAAAACATATAATCTAGAATTAATTTCTGTTCTGTTTCTAAATAAATGACTCCAAAATATGCAGTCTTTAATTTATTTCTGTTCTGTTTCTATTGATGACTCTTTTGCAATTTATTTTATTCTCTCCTCGTTTTTATTCTGCTTCTTGTCAGATATACATATGAGAGTGTTTGTGCCACAAACTCACGATTTTTAGCCGCTGTACTGGACTGGATAATTTTCATTAAATCTGAACAAACATATGATCTTTCATGATCATATACAATCGAAAATTAATGGAATCAAAAGTGAGAGTTGATTAATGAAACGGCCATGATTGACCCTTCTACGGAACAAGTCATGTCATTAACCTCGCTACATTTCAACAAGTTCCTGCTCTCTTGTTTAAACTATCTTCATACTTTTCTTTATTCTCAATTCTCGCATAGCCGTTAGCCTCGTACAAACAGAAAAGTGATCAACCGCGATCACGACATGATGCCATATCAGTGCGAGATAAGCGCTTAGAAGAAACTTAAAGTAAACACTCCCTAAAGCGTTTAAGAGATTACGTCGAAAAGACAAAAACGGTGCGTAGAAACAGAAATTTTCCGGATTGTGAAAGACGAACTTACCGGTCACACGGACCGGTAATATATGAAAGTTATCGGACATTTCGATTTTCTATCGGTTTTGCCGGTAGGACCGGTAGTTTTCGGAAACTCTGTCTTAGTCATGGATATCAAACATACATGGAACAGCCATATTAACAAGATATTTAGTTCGCTTCCGCGACTAAAAATATAGAGCCAGAAACTGTAGAGAAAAATCTTTTTTATTAACAAATAGATAATACTTTAACGATTATTTTCTTTACTTACACATCAAATTGGTTATGTAAGTTTGAACCTTTCATTTAATCTTACAATAATAAATTTATTCAAAATGCAAGATAACTTTTATACATGTATTTTTGCTCATGTGTGCCGAAGTGTTTTTATAGGAAATTAAACATCACAGATTTCCTATGCAAACCTAAGGGGAAATATACAGTGAATGTAAATATTATGACATATGGTTTACAATGTGATGTGTCAACATATATTTAAGATACATTAAAATTTTTGTTATTGTTTAACCGATGTTTAGGTGGCCTTAATTCAATACAAATATACTACAGTGTACCGGTATGTAATAAAATACTCTCAATAAACTATTGTCTTTTGCATACAATATCAGTTTGTAAATTTCTTCATTTAGTATTCCATACATAGTGTTTTAACTTTTGACGATCTCTCATCAAGGGGGAAAACTAAGCAAATACATTCTCACTCAAAGAAAAAAAACCCCAAACATCACATGAATTACACTCATTCTTGTCATTTACAGGACCCGAAAAAGGTCATCCAATTCAGGGACATTGCTGAAAATGTGGACGTTCAACGGTACATTTCCCTTCAGACCAAGACGAAACACAAGCTACCCAAAGTATCGGCTCTATGCTCATCAGAGAATGAGGTTTGTCTGTTCCCGGCAGATGTCCCTCAAAGTCTGTGCAAGTATATCGCTGGACTATATCGAGCCTACCAGGACTATGTGATATCTATGTCATAATACAGCATACAGTGGGTATTCATTAGGGGAGCATTGATCACTATGCCAAACTTCACAAAGTACCTGACATAGTTGTGTATTGTTGAAACCATTTCCCAATTTTCTTTAACTCATTTTCAACCATATATATTTCATTTGTTGACATGCTACAAGTTATACTTCTGTGATCCTAGATATATTTTGACTATCATCATAGTCTTATTAGACATTTATATTTTTACTATTTTTCTGACCTTTTAATTGTTATGTTATTAAATGTAGTTGATTTATAATAAATTTAAGAGTTAATCAATATGAAGTAGTTTGTTAATCTTTTTTGCCAATTGATTTCTACGGTTTTGTTTTTTGACATCAAATGAGAGAGAAAATGTGTGCATAAGGTGAAATGTGGTAAACCATTTTGACAATATTTCCATCTTGAAAATGGAGGCAATTTTATTCACTAGATAAAGCTATGACTGTTTCCTGTTGAAAATCTGCAGTTATTTTTTAAAAAACAAATAGGAAATTCCCACTTCACACAAAGATTGCTTTTAATCTGAGTGTGTGTAATGATTTTGACCCAATGTCATTTATGCAAATTCAAGGTCATTTGGTCCTGTCTAGACCATATCTTGTATGGAAAATTATTAGAAGCTTAAACTTGACACAAAGGCTGCCCGAGACCTGAAAATATGTTTTGACCCTGAGCTTTGTCATTTGTAAACTCTTTATCAGGCTTTCAATAAAAACAAATTCACAACTACAACCCCACAACTTTTGTAAATCATATTTACCAAGTTGCTTCCAATATTGAAGCTGCCATTACCATTTCATTATATTATATGCTTGCCCCAATTCTGTTTTCATTTCTATACCCCAGTATTTTTATGTGCAATGCAGCAAAAATTATATTTTCTTAGCGGGGATATCATCTATGAGTATGCTTACAGTACCTTAAATATGGAATGTACTTACATTGGTACAGGCGATTTTAAAATTTAAAAATCATACAAACGAATTTCTATATCGTACAAACTATTTTCTAAATCGTTTAAACGATTTTAAAAAATTGTACAAATGAATTTTTAAATCGTACAAACGGTTTTATTTTTTCTGCGAATTTGAAATGGCACTTATACCCCGTCGTAGTATACCAAAGCTGAAATTGCCAATAATTTTTTTAAAGCAAAATAGTAAATTTAAATAAAAACAGGAAAAAAGAATATTTACCAGAAAAAGAAAACACCAGCAGGATTCGAACCCAGAAATTATTTATATTTATTTACCAGAAATTATTTATCCTTCACATAATGAAACGAATCCTTAGAGCCATTCTTGGTATACAGTAGTTTTAAAAAAAAAAAACAACATTGTCATATCTCTGAACTTTGTTTATTTTCCTCCCAAAATATATTGAAAAGTGTATCTTTTGTTTTCTCGGGTCATCTCTCCATCATTTTAAAAAAAGCAGCTTATTTTGTGATGAAATATGCATTTTTCATCATATTTTTGTACCAATCGGACGTCAACTTCCTGTTAAATGACTACTAATAATTTTTTGTCTATTTTCAAAGAAATTTTCGTCAAAGATTTCTCAGCAACAATTTATCGCAGATGCTTGAAATTTTAACACACTATTTGTTTAGGCATGTCATATCGTGGGATATATTTTTTTATTATACTTTCATGTTAAATACTGAAATCTGATTGGTTTAGACGCAGTTGACAATCCGTTCTCATACCCTCAGCGTTAGCAACACACTTGGCAACGGGCCGATAGAACCAATTGTTACATGCGCGAAAATTATGCGCGTACGGTTCGCCGTAGAACTCACGTCTTTTCCATATAGAGGCAGTAAAATTTGCTATAAAATTAAGACATTCAGTATAATAAAATAAATAGTGCCTGTTTGGGAGGCTTCGCGTCGGTTGACAATGGTTTTCTCGGGGTGTCAATTTCAACTGGTACCCTCCCAAGCAGGCACTATTTATATAGTATCAATCGGACATCAATTTCCTGTTAAATGACGATTTTGTTTATTTTTAGCCTAAAATTTTAAAGAAATTTTCGTCAAAGATTTTTCAGCAACTATAAATTGCAGATGCTTAAAATTTTAATTCACTATTTGTTTAGGCTTGCCATATCGTGGGATATATACATGTATTTGTACCAATCGGACGTCAACTTTTTTGTTAAATGTCGACTTTGCTTATTTTCCATATTCACATCAGAGCGGGGGTGTCACTAGTGAGCATTGGCTCACAGATATCTTGATTAAACCAAATGCATTTCAAGCTATTCTTTTACCAGTTTCAACGTCCCAAATGAATCAAATAACGACCATAATTCGAAAAATGTGCACTCATAATTGAAGTTCGAAGAGGGAGATTGTTTTTTGTTCAGAATTAACCCTGTCGAAAAAAAAATCTATAGATTAATCTGCAGCATTGTTGGTAAAGCTGAATTAAATAAGGATTAGATATGGCGAGAGCAGTTCAATTTCCTCAGTCTTTCATCTTTTGGCGGCTTAAATAAATGTATTTAAATTGATTCTTACCATTTACCCATGATTTTAATTGTATTCGAATCTGCATAGATGTCTAAAGCTATAAGAATCTAATTTTCTCTTTTTTTTTTATTTGTTTTCGGGCAAGTGGGTGGTAGTGGTTATTTTTGGTGTTGTTGTTTTTAAGGAATAAGGAACCATTCTATGAGTACTTGTGTATAATGAGGTGATCAGATGCGGTCAGGGGGATCATATCCAATAGGGCTTTATGGTAGATCTGGTCGCGTCCGACCGTATTTGATCACCTCATAATATTCAAAGAATAATTCTCTATTTCTTATATTTATATATTTGAATATTAAACTAGTCGACGATGAATGTATTGGACTATACGTTGATTCGTGGTGTTTACACAGACAAAACACTGGGAAATGTAAATATTTGCTGTTACAATCGTTGCGAGTGAGTGCATATAGAATTTAAAATTACAAAAGAAAAATACCAGAGAAATCACAAAATTCTCTTCATTTAAGCAAATTTGCTAAACGCGAAAAAAGAAACAGTTGTGCGGTAGTAGAGAACAATTCTTATAGAACATACACCGCATGTTTGGTATAGAAGGGGACGTTGATAAGGGCTTAGAAATCCTCAACTTACAACTTTTGGTCCTCATCCAACAAATTACGTGGGCGTGTGATGAGCCTAACATTAGTGATTTCATCTCATTAATATTCATGGTAATCAATTTTCGATGATTTATTGAAAATCACAGTTTCATGGTTACGTAAATTCTTGGGTAGCGATCTTATTGATATAACATGGTAGTATAATTAACAATTCAATGACAATTTAATTTTGTTGTTAACTCAACAACGAAATCCACGAAAATTGATATACGGTTATCAAAACATATTGATAAATCCACAGTATCATCCAATATTGCTCATCATACCGATTTTAATATAATATATTAAAAAGGGACTTTTGTTCTCTCTGAGGGCTTTTGAAAGTTTAAACATTAAACAAAAGTGCAGTTTTCGAATTGTCTTTGTAGCATTCTGAAAGAAAATTGATCTAAGGTTATAAAGAAGGGAAGTAGAACGAGACGACGGAGATGTTAATATTGAACCATGCATTCTAAGCAACAAATTTACTGTCTCTCAAAAGGAACATTTATTGAAAACCAAGAAGAATGCCTCCATAGACGTCAGGTTTTGAAAAACAAACATTTTAATGCTAAGCGTTCAAATATAATTCTGTAATATTTCAATACACATTTCAATACCCAGCCACTGAGATTTGTTTATTAATTGCGTTTTTAAAAGCCTGTCTCAAAATTATTTTTAAACCAAGTTACAAAAGTTAAAGAGTTTTGTTTTCAAAACCATCCATCACATGAAATCTCGTCAAAGCGTCAGATACATCACAATCTCTGTGTGAAGTCATTAACAGTGTTCTTCAGAGTATCAATAATTGGCTCGGAATCAATGTTGGAAATGCATCGCGCGCATATCAAATCCCTTTCTTTACATGTATACCCATAACTGTGAAATATTTCAACATGAGTGTTTGTCAAATATTCCTCCTCTTTTTCCTCCAGTTCGGTTATTTAGATAGTTTTTCAATTTATCAACAATTACATATGTTGGGAATGGAATGTGGAAATAGAATCACGAGTCACTTTATTTCAGGGAGCACTAGAATTGTCAAATCTAGGGTAAGTCTCATTAACACCGAGAGGGGTGGTACCACAGAGTAGATGAGATGGCAATTTTATATTTATATACTTCGAACAATATTCATTAGAATAATTCACTAAAATGTTTTTTTAAAATCGGAGCAGGATTTATATAGAGTCCAACACCGCAGTTGGAAGTTTCATTGTGCATAAATATATATTTTTTTAATTTTCGGGAAATATCGCGCGAACGTGCAAAGGCAAAACTTGAGTTTATTAATTTATGATATTCACTTTGTAGATAGAATGTGCAGCTCACTGCTTGGTAACCATAGACTGTGGAACCATCTTGTTTGACAAGGAGGTCGGGCATGGACAGGAGGGTCTTTGCACGCTGGTCACTGAGTCGTCGTCAGCAAGTCCGTACGTACTGGAGAGCAACTCGTCTGTATGCTTTATGAAAAGAGCGTCTGTGGAAACAACAACTGTACCAACACCAACTGAAACAACAACGACTACGCCGACAACAACAACAACACCTACAGCAACGACTATACCAACAACAACAAAAGCACCGTTGACAACAACACCGACAACAACAACGGTACCGACAACAACAACAACAACGGTACCGACAACAACTCCGCCAACATCAACAACGGTACCGACAACAACTCCGACGACAACAACTCCGACAACAACGACACCGACGACAACGACTCCGACAACAACGACACCGACAACAACAACTCCGACAACAACAACACCGACGACAACAACTCCGACAACAACGACACCGACAACAACTCCGACAACAACGACACCGACGACAACGACTCCGACAACAACGACACCGACAACAACTCCGACAACAACGACACCGACGACAACGACTCCGACAACAACGACACAGACAACAACAACTCCGACAACAACAACACCGACGACAACAACTCCGACAACAACGACACCGACAACAACTCCGACAACAACGACACCGACGACAACGACTCCGACAACAACGACACCGACAACAACAACTCCGACAACAACAACACCGACGACAACAACTCCGACAACAACGACACCGACAACAACGACACCGACAACAACTCCGACAACAACGACACCGACGACAACGACTCCGACAACAACGACACCGACAACAACAACTCCGACAACAACAACACCGACGACAACAACTCCGACAACAACGACACCGACAACAACGACTCCGACAACAACGACACCGACAACAACAACTCCGACAACAACGACAACGACGTCTTTTGGAGAGGTATTTCTAATCTGGATTTTACACTATTCATTAGCTGCTAGATATTTTCACGCTCTCAAATATTGTTACTATATCAACATTTTTGAAAAAAAAAAATGTATAGGTTTTTCTTTTTTATAAGAATAAGTGTCATTTTATGCAAGCAAAAATAAAAGAGCAATAAGAACTTTGCAACGAGATCATCACTATGCTTATAGCTAACTTTTGCCTGTTTTAAAACCTTTTTACTACAGCATCTGCAGAAATAATTTTTCAGCCATGTAGACATAGGTAAAACAATTCATAGGAACTGCATTTTGCATATTCCTTTCCTTCAAAAAGACAAAGCTTGCTCCAGGGAACAAAAATTAAATTTGAACTCATCATCATATTTTAACCGGACCACTCAGCCATATTGTCCAATATCTAGTCTGTAGCGTGCAAACGAAAGTTCGAACTGCTAAATTAAGTCGTTACAGTAAAAATCGTCCTGTAAAGATAAGACTCAGTGGGACAGCCAAAGACAAGTAAAAAAAAGTGCGAAACCGCACTTTACAACGCACTTTGATAAAAAATTTCAAAGTCCGTTAACTTTTTGAACAATTAATTTTTTTAAGCGTGTTGTTTTAGTCGATATCAACGCTCATTGAAAAAATTGTGAAGATTTATTTTCGAAATACCTGAGACTTTTAATTACGTTAAATAATCATGTTAACCTTGTTTAGCTTAAAGAGATTATTAAAAAGAGAACCCAAAATATTTTCAGCTAACATGTAAAGCAGTTTCTAGGTTATTTAGTTGTCTCATAAGCTCACAAAGTTCTTACAATTATACATTAGTTTGTATTAGCAAAATAGGATGTGAGCTCCATCGCTTAGCTGTCAGCTGTACTTTCATTTTCATTTGCAGCAATTTGACTACTTTAAAAATCCTTTATTTGGTCTAAAACATGCCAGAAACAAAACTCATTTTTTTTTATGGCGATCAATGTCTGGTATTTGCCCTTATGTTAATTTTTTACTCGATAAAGCTCTAAAGGCTCTACAATGTATCTCTCTTATACTTTGCATGATGGTTTGAATTTGAGAGGTGAGATATGTTTAGCCATTGCATCATGTACCACGGGAAATTAAAAGTTATTTTAAAGTGCGTTCACTGTGTCTCAGTATAACTCACTTTGAAAAAAATGTTCCAAAGTGCGTTAATTTTTTCCCAAATTCAACGCAAAAACATTTGAAAGAGCATATTTTTTCAAAGTCTGTTGCCTGTTGCCACACTGCGCGCCTTTATAGCACGAAAAAAAGTTTAATGGAAAATTTGAAATTATATAATTTATATACATATTTTTTTCTTATTAACACAGGAAATAAATGTATTTGCCCTCTTTGAAATTTAAGACATTCATGTGTCATGTTGTAAATTTTGAATATACTGGGTGGGTGTAAATACGAAATTTACAAGTTAGTTGTCATGTTGTAAATTTTGTATTTACACCCACCCAGTAAATTCAAAATTTACAACATGACACATGGATGCCATTTGACCAGTGAATATAACATACATGGATCTAAGTTTTGGAGAAAAATTAAATCGTCTTGACCACTTTAAAAAATAAATTAGAAATCAATAAACCTTTTTACACTGCTTTGTAAACAACATCGAAACTTCCCTTAAACAAACATTTCCAATTCCTATAAAGTAGGGAATCCGATGTCGACGAGTACCAGATTATTCGATTATCATTCGTTCGATCATCGACTTAAATTTTTAATCGGTTACTCACTATGAAGTTAATAAAACTGAAAACATCTGATTTATTTTTAAACACATCAGTGTTTGGGATACAAATATTAAAAAAAAACCGCTTACTTTCTAGACATTTTTGGTCCTCTTACTGTCTGTTCCAGGCAGTTGTGCCTCCGATGTTTTTATAAATAAACGTCTTGTTTATTGGTGTTCAAAATCTGTTATAGATTTGAATAAAACCACTTAATTAAATATACATATACATGTAACTGGGGAAACAGATCTAAGCCTAAGATTTTTCTTTTTTTATTAAGTATCAATGCAATTTAATATTGCATGAATAAGATGTTTGTATAGAGTGTACTAGTAATTATCACTCAAGGTGTTTGTCGAAGAAAATATCTTTATCTGTTGACCAGGAAGGTTTGTGTATCAGTTACTTTAATAGTGTGCTTTGCTACAAGAAAAAAAGAGAAAAAGAAAATTAACAGTATTGATTTGGTAACGGATATTTAGATATAATAATTCATAATTAAATAATTAAAAACAAGTTCATTTAGTACAGATATTCATAAGAGCTAACTATTATTCTTTTAAGATACATGAAGTAAATGTGACAGTATCATTATTATTTTTCGTAAAAGACACTCTTTCAAATGAATCCAATAAATATATAAATAAAATTTTTTAAAAATCTTTCAAATAGTATTCTACTATCGCTCGACTAAAGTGTCTAATTATTCAACTAGGCCATGACGGCTATCCGAGTAAAATTAACATCCCTATATACACTGAGTATAAAGATATTTGGAGGTTTCATTCGGTCAATGCTTTAAAGTAAATCAAAGATTTTTTTTTCATTCGTTTACTCATTTTAATCATATAAATGTATGCATTCGATTTTCACCCTTGAGGAAATGACGTGGCTACAGCCTTATAAACCATATGGAAAGTATGCCATTGGTTTTAAATCAAATTGAATAGTTTAATAAATTTAATGCAAATTAGATGCGATTTTAAAGTGTATCTAGCACAATCAAATTCAAAATATTGACACTAATAAATGCAATTGCTACCGATGATGTCTGGACATTATAAGGGATAAAATTGCAATACAATTCGCCGTCGCGCTAACGCAAATTTACATTATTCCGTTAACGATTTATACATGTACAACACGCCGTTGCGCAAACACTATACGGTGTTGAGCATGCAATTGCGCATTAAAATACAACTTAACAGAGCACACCTATCATCAAACAAAACTGACTTCACACAACTAATTCTAACATATATATGCATTCTATGCGCGGATCTAGATAGGAGAGAGGATCTGGACCCCCCCCCCCTTAGAAAATTAAAACCTTAAATCACATAATAATAAAAATTACCGAAAATAAGCTTCGGACCCACTCCCCCCCCCCCCCCCCCCCCCACGGATCCGCGGAACCATTTACACTCTGACATGTCATCGCACAACAAATGTGTTATAACGCAACCAAAACACAAAAAATACATAACAGCTCGATGGCGCTTTAATTGCGATGGATGTCATGCAAAGTAGCGATAGCGAGGCAGTATGTTGTGCTATGGGGCATATTTCTCAACTTGCAGTTGAGGTTATAGTTGTAAATGATCCAGCACATACGTCATATTGACCGTCTTATGTAGTCTTTACACACCGGAATCCATTTGTATAATCAGTGAAGTATACAAGGATGCCTTCTGATGGAAAATATAACGGTGTAAAAATCAATTCTACCTCAAATAGACCTCTGATGAACGGAAACTCTAACAAGTCTGCGTTCTTAACCTCCCTCTTGACTGCATTATGATAAATGGATTCTGGTTAGATAAAAGAGAACTTAGTTAAGAATTGAAATAATAAAAAAAGGGGGTTTAAAAAAACTCAAACATATTATGCTATATGAACATACATGCATCATTTTCATAAAGAATAACTTTCTTTTTTAATCAAATTCAGACTATCATTGATATGATTGACAACGTTAACAACATGTGCACTTCGTCCTCTCAACACGATATAGCCATAGTTACTACCAATGGGGTTCATCTCTATGACATCGCCGCATCCCTGACCACCGGAGCCTGTAGGAATATGACTATTGCGGAGTTGTTCCAAGGATTTGCCTCCCTCCCTGATAGGAACACGTGGAAAGCGCTGCTTACCTACAACAATGACTGTTTTGACCTATTTACAGGTATACTACATGTATTTCTTCCAACAGCAGCAACTGTAACACATGTAAATAAAATAAACCAATAGGTTCACAAATAACGTAATATTAAATGCATTTTATAACCTCTTACATCTATCTATCTATCTATCTATCTATCTATCTATCTATCTATCTATCTATCTATCTATCTATCTATCTATCTATCTATCTATCTATCATACAGTTCTATATCTTTCAGATACTGGTCAAGTATACCGATGACAGAAAAACAGTGGAAATATTATCCCAAAATCAGAGTATCCAAAAACTGAACAGGCTTATATTGCAGACGCCGTGAATCACACCCCTACAAACATCTTTAGCAGCGCTCGATGGGCGGTTAATACACAAATCACCGGGGCCATGACCTTGTACTTCTTTGACGCGTCCACCGGCACAATCTATTACTACCGCAACCAGCCACCTAAGGAGGGCAGTTTCTCTGTCAGCGACAAAACAAACGTGGACAGCAACGGGAGGCCATTAAACCTGTGGTACAATCTACCCAGCAATGTGGTGGGCGTCACCAGGCAAGAAAACACCAATAATTTTATCGTCGTCGACGTTAACCTCAGTGTGTACGTCTACGGTGTACCCGACCCCGGTAACGTCAACACCTCTCCGCCGACGTGTACCCTACAGGGACAACTACGGTTGTGATGGAGTTAACTGTAACTTGTATGATGGTTTTCCTACAGCTTCTATTTAATTCATCCTCAACAAAAAATAATCGGTTCTATGTGTAATCTACATTTTTTTATATTCATTGTGCTCGGCATTTTGAATCTTTTTATCGGCATGAATGAAAAAATATACATTACCAAAACAGACATTATTTAAATCAGTTGAAGTTTGCAACAAAAAAACATTTGACAAGAAAATGCAGAAAAAAGTCATTAGAGCAGACCAATATATTATTACAGCATGCAATATGGTGGTTTGATAAAGTTAACCACTCATATAAAAGTATACTGCTGTATAGTTTCATTGTGCTCGTTCACGCGCGGATCCAGAAAAAATTTCCAGGGGGTTGGGTCCGACGGTTATTTGAGTTTGCCGGGGGGGGGGGTCTGAGGCATATTTTTGGTTATTTTATAATGTAAATTTAAAGAAATTGAATTTTGCAAGGGGGGTCCGGGCCCTCCTGGCCCCCTCTAGATCCGCGCATGTCGTTTATTTAAAAAAAGAACAAAAGAGAATTAAAGTATCCGCATGCATGGCCGATTTAACAGGAAGTTGACGTCCGATTGGTACAAAAATATATCCCACGATATGGCATGCCTAAACAAATAGTGTTTTAAAATTTCAAGCATCTGCGATAAAAAGTTGCTGAGAAATCTTTGACGAAAATTTGTTTGAAAATTTTAGCTAAAAATAAACAAAGTCGTCATTTAACAGGAAGTTGACGTTAGATTGGTACAAAAATATATCCCATGATATGGCATGCCTAGACAAATAGTGTGTTAAAATTTCAAGCATCTGCGATAAATAGTTGCTGAGAAAATTGCGACAGAAATTTTTGTTACGGACGGACAGACAGACGGACAGACACACAAGGGTAAATATTGATTTGTGGTCGTAATAAAGAGATAAATTGATACTTTAAATTCAATCTTTGTCAGTCTTGGTAAATTTCTTCACATTTGGTTTAACTTTAATATATATATGATTCATTCCTTTTAGGTAAATCATCACTAACAGTTAGTGCGTTAAGTTAACATTTAAAGAATTTTTATATATAAAATAGTAAAATTCTTTCGTTTACCATTATTTACATCTTCCGAGTGTTTTCTATCTTATAAATTGTTATACATATTGACAAAAACAAACACGATCTAACGAGATTCAAACTATTTTTCGGCTAATCAATATGGGCATTTCTTGTTCATTAAAACTTTACTTCAAGCACATTTCAATCTTATATGCAAAGTTCCGCTTTATTTCTTAAGGGATAACGCAAGTACAAATTATACATGATAATAAATTATACATGTGAACAGTTTTGATTGTTGTCTTATTTTTACACTATTGAGAATGACTATGCGGTGAAGTATTTTGTGAAGCTTAGCTACACTGAATCCTGGACATACATGTACTGGACTGACTGACGTCAAGACTGAGATTAATTAGTTTATCAGCCTGTTTATGGAAGAATAGACTGTTTCTTCAACGCAACGTTCTGATAAACAGTAACGATAACTCCCAAACTTCACTCACTTTAAATGGATACAAGGTTAGCTTTTTAAAAAGCTAAGAAAGTCAGCCAGCGGAATTTTAAATTTTAGGTCGAAAGTGCCGGAATACACAATCTATTAAAATACAAGATAAATAGGGATAATTTAATTTACTGTTTATCGTATATTAATAATTTAATTTAACTGCAAACCTATTTAATACTTAAAGTTGTCCTTTTGCAAACATAGCTCTATGAATTTCATGGTCTTTGCGCAAACCACTACCAATATATTTAGTTTCCAATCTCACTAAGAGGTCGGGAAGATATACGCGGAGTCTAGACTGTGGCTGCAAACTATTCCCATTGACAGTCTTCCGATACGCAGTTTGACCTAGAAACTGACCAGTTTTATAACTTCTTCGAATTTCTCTAACACGAACTGTCTATAATTCCTTCCCAGAATTCCAATTTACGCAAGCGCAATTGAAGTTTCATCCTAACTTAATTAGTCAGCCCGCGTTAATTAGTCAGCCCGCGGGCTGACTAATAAGAACAGATATTCTCGGAGAGAGAGAGAGAGAGAGAGAGAGAGAGGTCATACAATAAACAACAAGAGAAAAGCTGTCAATGTGACAGCAAACCGGGTCTTCTTTTGTGTGAACAGTATCCATAATCCAATTGTCAACCCTGAATTGATGAACACTATCGAACACTCTATATGCAATATTAAAAAAAAAAACTGTTCAAAATATGGTATTTTAAAAAAAAAATTATCAGAAATCAAAATCCTAGCAATATGCACGCCTCTGATAAATGTACAACTGATCTGCAAAAACAATTTCCACCTTGAAAACTTTAGGAGGAGTTATCTGTACAATAGGGGTACCCTATATGCAATATTTTGCCAATAAAATGACTTGGTTCAACAGCTGATATTTTTTTTTCATAAATTATGAGATATCAAAATCCTAGCAATATGCACACCTCTGATAAATGTGCAATTGATCTGCAAAAGAACAACTTCCTATCTTGAAAACTGTAGGAGAACAATTCATTTACTAGTAATTATATGTCTAGGAAATAATAAGAGTAAATTATGAGTCCTCTAATCATCACATCTTGGCAAATATATTATACCTGCATGCACATTTGTAAGTCATGCATGATCTCTACTAACAACCACAACATTTTTCTTTCACCGTTTAATCATGAAAACAAATCAATCTATATCAGGTTTGATATCACATGGGTGTCGCAAAGCAAATTAGAAGAATTATATCAAATTTCTTAACTAAATGATTTTACTCTGACTTGAGGTTGGTTCCTATTTAAATTTTTTGTGCTCAAGTCTTAATAATTTAAATTATTAGAATGACTTTTTAAACTAGTGACCCAAATTATATCAACAATACAACATAACTGGTCAAGTATTTGTCTGTCTTTGACAACTAATATGCAAGAAATTCATTTGTATCACTTATTTTCACACACCAATATTTTCACTACAGTGTAACTGTAAAGATGCTACAATTAATGACATTATACTTTCATGTTAAATACTGAAATCTGATTGGTTTAGACGCAGTTGATAATCCATTCTATTACCCTCAGCGTTAGCAACACACTTGGGAACGGGTAACACAACGAATTGTTACATGCACGTATATTATGCGCGTACGGTTTGCCGTAGAATTCACGCCATTTCTATATAAAAGCAGTAAAATTTTCTCTAAAATTAAGACATTCAGTATAATAAAATAAATAGTGTCTGTATGGGAGGGTAAGAGTTGAAATTGACACCCCTCGAAAACCATTGACAATGATTTTCGAGGGGTGTCAATTTCAACTCTTACCCTCCCAAACAGGCACTATTTATATAATGACATCATTCAAGAATGGGCCAACCTCAAGTCAAATAAAGCAATTTATCACATGTTTATCTCAATATAGATGTATATCACTCATGTACTAAATTTTTGATATTACACTGTGTTCTTGTGTCATGCGACATCATAATCAAACAATACGTAGCTTTAGGTGATGATTGACGTAGAATCAAAAAGTAAAAACATAATTCAGTTGAAACGTGTGGAGTTGTAAATGTGCAGCATGTAGTGCTGTTTTATTTTTTTCATTAATTGATAAAAATATGTTCGAAAATGAAATGGTTATTTGTTATTCATCAAGGAGCTTTTTTCCATGCCTAAAGTTGTTTACATCTTGCAGTGCATGTGTTGTGCGTCTCACAATTATAATTTCTACAGAAAAGAATGGTAAAACATGTGATAAAAAGAATCTCTCATGATATGCGTAGGTATATGATTTTTATCCAACTCGTTGTGTGTTTTCTATCCTCTCGCCAAGGCTCGGGGATAGAAAACACACAACTCGTTGGATAAAAATCATATACCATCGCAAATATTTGATCATGAGAGATCCTTTATTTATATTAAAGCAATGGCAATCTATCACAGGATCATTTGGTTAAAAAATTAATAAACATCTGCAAACACAAGTAGAGACATTTATAAACAATTATGTACATAACAAATACAAGAACTTACATTGTAGCAACAATTTGTAACAGAATTTTAAAAATTTCAACA
Organism: Magallana ariakensis; assembly: GCA_020458035.1. NCBI lineage: Eukaryota > Metazoa > Mollusca > Bivalvia > Ostreida > Ostreidae > Magallana > Magallana ariakensis. Next base: position 48,880,765 of record CM035818.1, on the reverse strand, counting down.
ATATTTTCAATAAGTTCTCTTCAGAAATACAAGTAAAGTTCAAAGGTATACATGATGTTAAGTATTGCTGAAGTTATCAAAACTACGCAATGTCAAGCCCTTTACATAAATGTTGCTAGTGAGTGTATAGATTTATGCACGTGCTAGTACAATGTATTATAAAATAAACAATTACCATTCAAAACAAAATTAACATCAATGAAAGACCTCGTATAGAAAATTTTATGTTCAATTTATGAACTTAAAATCATGCTACCAGTTAATTACCAAAAAAGAAAAATATCAAAATTAAAACAATTAAAACTCAACAATTAAAAACAAACCAAACACACAAATAATAAGAAAAAAAATAACAAAAATAAACGAAATCAATCGAAGAAGAATGGCAAGATTCTTTCTGACTTGCATCAATGAAAATCATATTGTTTTCAGTATTAAAAAATCAACACTGAATATCTTACAGTGCATGTTCTGGTCCATAGAGAAGGTCACAAAAACTATTTTATATCAATATTAAACAAAAAAAATTTCTTCATTCACAAATTATTAAAAAGGCGAGGGAAGCCTTTATACACAAAATAAGGAGTACACTATAAAATCATCTTTCATATACATGAAAATATCCAAGGGCATACAATTTGGTTGAATGTGAAAAATTCAACTCGACAAAACCAATTAAACCCTTAGAAGAAAAAAAAAAACCAGAACAAATTACAATTACCCGGTAGATTTTTAAATGTAAAAATTATGCACTATTATCGAAAACAACATTATTGCATGCTTTATTACTGTGGAATCATTAGAATTCGTGGTGGCTCAATGTTTGTAGTATTCATCGGTAGCCCTCGATCATCCTCAACGAAAACAAATTTTGAAAGAGTTATCTTTCTTACTGAAACTGAAACTGACGGATCCACAAAATTACATCCCAATGAATAAGCATAAAACCCACAATCCACGAAAATTGGCCCCACAAAATTAAATGATTCCACAGTAATATACTATAAATCAACTTTTAATTGCAAGGCGAGATATTTTTACAGTTTTCAGAAGAACCAATTACTTCTCATTAACTATAAATGTAAACATAAAACATTTGGTTATGTATTCTATTTCAGGTTTTTGGCAGAATGCAGCTTCAACTAAATCAAGTTCATTGCCAAATGTCGATAAAAAGGTACTTCCAAAAATGTGCTAATTAAATCACTTGTTGAAAAATCAATTTCTGTCCAATATCATACATGCTAAGTATAATATGTTTAAGGTATCTCCCCTATTTGAGAGCAGTTGCAAAACAATTCATTGTGAAGAGGTTTACCACTGGTGAATTGTAAAATAAACTCATCAAAAATAAAAGCTGGGTCACAGTTTGTGGAACAAAATTAAAGCACATTCTCCCTCTAACCCCAAACCCTCATAATAATTACAAGTTCAGCATTGTTTCTTCCATTATTTACAAGTCTGCCATTCCAGTAGGATCACTGAGTTCTGGTTCCTGTTCCACACTCCTGGAGATCTTTCTCTGTCACCCCTTTTGCTGCTAGCTCCTCCATCAACCTGTCCAGATACTGGGGGTCCGGGTAACCAAACCTGGAATAAAGAGGGTCTCCTAAGTGCTGTAACTACCAGAGACTTGGGAAGTAATTGTGATAAAAGACCAAATTCAATAAGGTCCAATTTCTGCCCCTTTTTTAAATTAAAAAAAACATTATAGTATACAGATATTCATCTTCGCTAGCCAAGGGTTTTCGGTCCACTTCGCTTTCCATAAACTTATGGGGTGCGAAGTGGACCGAAAACCCTTGGCTAGTGAAGATGACAGATATTTTAAAAAATATAAACATGGTTTATTCCTTGTGCTTCTATGATGTCATGAAATTAGACAATTTCCTGCCATTTCTCAAAAACATGTTTTTCCTCATATTCAACTGCAGGAAGTATAGAATGCAATGTTGCAATATATATAACTGTTCATATGATTTTGGATATCATAATAAAAAAATGGTGTTGGAGCAAGCATGCGCTTGATATTTCCTGTTAAAAAACTGATAGGGAATACCCTATTATTATTATTATTTTTTAAAGTACTTTTTGTGAAATTAGATCATCATCAATACATGTATATTATATATCTATTATGACATCGATCGACTATTTATCTTGTTAAAACTTGACTTATATATGTTTTTATCCTTCTTCATGTAAATTTCTTAAGCGCTATTCATAATTTTGAATTTTGGGGCATAAAAACACTTCATCCCGCACATAGTCCTTTGGGGATCCGGTACAAGTCCTTTACTTATCTGCATTTGTCATTGAAATTAATTTAACTTTAATTTAATTTAGTTACTTATCCTTTTCTTGAAAATTGTTGCTTTGAAAATACATACACAAAAACTCATTTAACTGATCCTAAAAACAAAGATATTGCAAAATCACATATATACAGCAGAAATAAATGGTGTTCCCCTAAAATAGTTGCTTTTTGTTTTACGCTGATAACAAAGTTAACATAAATAATAGATGTAACATATAAATTTTTGGGGACATAGAGGTTAAAGAAAATGAAATTTACATCTTTTATTACAAATCAAATTTACCAAATTAGTACACCTAAACAAGGAGTTATGGAAAGAGCATGGTTAAACCATATTACTTTACTATATTTGATTATCACTGTATATAGATTTCTTCTTTTGTGTTAATACTGAATTCTGCAATTCTGCTGTTTTGTAAAAATAAACAATAAATCATGAGCACCTAACTTTTAATATAACTTTATAAAATTTATAACTGTCCGGAAAATAAGAGCCAGATTTTAAAATCTGTGAGGAGTGCTTCTAATCTTGAGTTCAATAAGGAATCTTAAGTAAACATTTTATGATTTTTGGAAAACGATTCTTCATTTCTTTCGAAAAAATTTACTCTTCAGTCTTTCCCCCCCCCCCCCAAAAAACTTAAATAAAATAAAGAAGTAAAACAAAAGAAATCAGAAAAGTTATACCGGCATTCATCCTTAAATTCACACAATTTGAGTTTCTTACCGCTGTGGTCCACCCTGAATGTTAGTTTTGTGGTGGATGTCGTTCCATGTGATCACATTGTCACGCCCAGTGGTGCGGGAGTAACCGATAGTGAACACCAGGCGTCGATCAAAGGCCACTCTTAACAACTTTACTGCCAGCTGACCCCGGGGACAATCTGGTAAAAAGGCGACCCTCCTCTCCCTACGGTAATGAACTCCTGGGTTGGGGTGCTCCTCCTTGGATAGAAAATATTTGTTTATGAGGCAATTAAAAGATTAATACTGAATTCAAACCTTAGAGTTTTCCAAATACAAGACATGTCTTCTATGAAACTATTTATCAATGCAAAAAAATAAAATTAATAATATACCTTATATCAAACATTCCAAATATGTGTAAAAATATGTACGATTGTGATTGGTAGTTTTGGATGCGTGTGTGTCTGTGTGTGGGCGTGAATTATGTCCTGATTGATTTGAATTTGCTAAATATAGACACAAGGAAGAAAACTTGCTTGCAGAATATTTAAGTTGAAGTACTTTATAACATTTGATCAAGTTAAAGCATCAAACTAGTGATATTTTCAATATTGTCAATAAATATACATAAGAATGTAATTTGTACTAACCCCTTGAATGCCATCTGGAAATTCATACGTAATCACAAGTGTATTACACTTTGGATACCCTGGAAGGCTTGTGTCGACTTTTTCAACATTCATCGTGCCATCAGGTTGGTTTCCAGTGATAACTCCATACATTTCTCCACAGGTCGGGCACACAGGCTTGTGTTCAAACTGTCTGTCTATGCAAGGGGCACAGAATTTGTGCTTACATTTCTGCAGGGTTTTGTGTTCCTTATCCAGTGACTCCAAGCAGATGACACATTGATGATCACTGTCGTCTGCAGTTTTGTCAGTTGACACCTGCTTTAGTGTTGTCTGCTCTGGTGCCTGGCTTGCCTCTGCACACTGCAAGTTTCCTGTATCAACCACTAGAGTTAGTGGATCATTTTGTTGTGCTTCCATTGAAACTTCTCCAATATTTTCAGCAAAGGAATCCTTCAGGGTTGTTCTTTTCATGTTTCCATTTCCAGTTCTCTCCAAATCTATTGGTATATACTGCTCCATGGCTTTTCTTATAGCTAAAGTGGATTCATCTCTAACGTTAACAATGTGGATGCAACTTAACTGGCACTCTGGGGGTCTTTTGGTTGAAAACTCAATGATTCTCCTCACTAAATTGGTTGTCAAAGTTGGCAGGAAGCTGGGGTTTGCATCTGAAAATAAAAATGTTTTCCATTGTGAAAAAAAATTATTTTGGAACTACATGTACATCCAAAATAAAAACTGCAACCAGGAACTATGAATTTATAGTTAATACATAATAATAGGATGACCTCATCTGTGGAAAGCAATATTTTCCTTGTAGTCAAAAATAATACATTAACCTAGAACCTGATCAAATCCAATTTTTCTTGGAAAGTGGATGCATCATTCCAACATATTAATATATTGAGTACATTTCAAATGCACTCTTGATTTAGATATAATCTTAAATTAATTATACAATATTTAACAAAATTAATTGCATACTATAATAATAATTGCAGGAAAAAAAAGAGAAAAAAATATACCGGTATTTAAAAAAATAGATATAAATGTAACATGTACACCAAATATTGGGTAAGGACATCTTGAGGTCATTAATTAAAGAGCTGTAATGTGATAGTCTTACTCCTATATTCACAAATCTATCAGTAAGACATTTATCTCATGTAATAATTATATGAATATATATCACATTGTGATTTCATTAATATTTCAGAGCATCTTTTACCATGGACTCATTAAAATTCCCAGTTTTAAGGATACATACATGTAACTTTATGGACAATTCTTGTACCTAGTCCAGTAACTTTTAGTAACAATCTTAATTCATATTTCTATGAACATTGATTTTGTACATTGACTCCACTATAAAATATCCACTAAATCTGGCATTCACTTTACATGTATGTAGATGAAACCACAGTCAATGACAAAATCTAATTTACCTGCACCAAGTAATGGCATGGCCATGTTGTACACTTGTTGATGACAAGCCTTCTGTAAAATCTGGGCATTACAGTCATCTATGGTCTCCACCCATTCTTCTTCATTCTCGGTGCTATCTGTACCTATGGCCAGATATATTTCCCCAGTTTTATCAAAGTTCCTCCCAGCTTCCACCACTAGAACATCACCAGGTTTGAGGCTCTGTTGTCTCCATTTTGCTACACTGGTCTCATATTCCTTTCCAGCAAAGCCAGCGATCACTTCAGAGCATGGGTCTCTATGTCTGATGTCCTTATCTTCCATACAGGCTATAGCATTAGTTGCTGACCTGACAATATTTCCCGAATACACACACACTGAGAAGTCATTGGTCAGCTGATATAGCTGATGTTCTGTATTCCTTTTCTGGGTCATGCTGGATTTCTGGAATCCAAGTCCGGAGACTCCCATTGGATTCATATCAGGTCTCAATGACGATGAACCAACAGAGAGGGATACTTCTGGAATTGAGTTTGTTGTTGCATTGAAAATGCTGGAGAAAATCTGCTTCATAACGATCACAACCTCATGAGACATGTCAATAAAATGGATTTCCCTTAAAGAAGATCCTTCAATTTTGGCACTGGCTGATATCACAGCATGGGCATACTGAATGGCACAGACATCTACTGGCATTCCAAAGATACCTATAACAAACAAGACAAAGAGATGAGATTCCATGGAACAGATCAGACGGATGAATATGATGTTGACTATGACTATGACATATTAGACAGCCATCTCTGACTTTTCGTCTTGAAGTTCATGGAAATCAAAATGTAAGGTAATGTTTCTATAAATTTAACATAAAACATTTTTAAAACTAGGAAAAGCAAATTTAGAGAAATATCACATACTATGTACAGAATTATTTCCTCTTGTAATGTGGATTATTTAAAATGCCTGGAATATTACAACTCTCACCATTTTAAGGGAGAATGGCAATATTTATTTAGCCTGTTTAAAATAACTGTACCACGTAGTATACTGGTATATGTATATACTGCACAACTATAGACTAATCTTTAATTCAGAGACAAATGTTCATATAGGTATGTTAATAACTGATTAATCATCGACAAAATACAAATAAAACAAACTTGTACCAGAACTTATGGCTGGGAGTCCCACAGAGTCCATTCCTAGTTCTGCAGCTTTTAGTATGCTGGACTCCACAGCAGAGCGGAGAAGAGCTTTACATTCCTCAGCCTTAGCGGAGTTCCATATCGGCCCTACAGCATGAATGACGTAAGCATACGGTAGATCCCCTGCCTCTGTGGCTGCACATGACCCCGTCTTTACGAGCCCATTTCTCCTGATGTAGGCATTGCATGCTGCATCAAAGGATTCTCCTGCTGCCTCCAGTATGGCATATGCTACCCCTGATCCATGCTTCAGATATTCATTAGCAGCATTAACTATGCATGCTACAGGGAGCTGTAGAATGTTCTCTTCATAAACAAAAACTTGTATATTCTGGTCTGTTATAAATGTGGACACCTCGTTTCTAAAGTCCACTGAAGTTGGTGCCTGCCTTTGTGAAAGGCGTATGGTCGAATTCTCTTGAGAGGTGTTAAATTCTGGTGATATCTTCTCCATAATCAAATCTTTCACTCGGGAAGCATCCTGTGAAGTCATAGCAATAAGATGAATGCCATTACACTGCTCAGCAGCTGTAGGGATAAATAGAAGGACATCTGTACACTCTGGCTGAATGTTGCTGACAATGGATTGTAGCACTGGGTTTTCCAGGTTGGGTAAAGGAATGGTGTCTACATGCATCCTCTCTGTCAACTCCTGCAGCTTGTGTCTCAGCAATGCCTCCGCCTGGTCAAGCGTTTCACAGGACCCTACCAAAACTATCTTTGATCTCCTTCCATCATAAGACATATTCACAGAATTTAATTCCGTTTGCAAGTCTCTCTGGTAGAAGTAGAGAAATGCCTCGTAAACTTCCTGAGGAACCTCGGATATTTCTCTCTCTGCTTCCAATGTGTAATCTACATATTTCTCAGGAGAGGTTTCCATGTTTTGTATGATAGAGGTCACATGATCCAGATGGTCAGTTGAAATTGTCAATCTCAAGGTCATTAATCGCTGGTCAGCATCCAATCCTAAACTTTGCAGGGTTGTTTCATCTGAAATGTTACCATGTTTTATACCTTTACTAAACACAATTTTAGATTGTTGTGGAATTAAAATTTATAAGAAATGGTTACTTTGCTGATTTTTGAGGAGGACGAAAATTTGTATTTTTTTAAATCTTTTCTTTTTCATTTTTATAGAATGTTCACTCTTAGGGTGCAGCTTCTTAAGAACATTGCTGGCTTTTTTTTTACCTTGTGCACTCTGAGACTGTAGCTCCTCAAGGACTCTATTGAGGACCTTTTGTTCTGTGACACAGATTTTGACCTTCTTTATCCGGCCTGTACAGAATGTCTGCTGCCTGTGTCTGACCGCGGCTAGGTAGACTGAGGACACAAAAGCCTGGTAGTCCTCACACAGCGGGTCTATAACATCACAACAGAACCTCATTCAGAGGAATAAACTTAATGACCAAAAAAATTAAATGTGTTTCTCATTAAAATTATCACGGCATCTGACTTTTTAAATATTGTTTTACCAAATTGTTCATGCTAGTCTATGGGTTTGGTGGATTTTATTACTTTCATTGAAAATCTGTCATGTTCCCCATGTTTTTTAATTATGAATTCTGTTGGATTATGATGTTATCAAAGTACAAAACACGTTGGACATTTTTCTTTCGTTCACACATTATTATTTTTTTTATCCATACAATTCTATATTTTCAAATATTACATTTATATAATATTATAAGACACCTAAAACAACAGCTGTTTCAGTATGATACAAATGTTCCACCAGTAAGCAAGTCCAATATTGCATCCGAGGATGATAAAGTAATAAAAGACAGAACTGAGCTCAATACATGTAAATACAATAGAAAGGAGGCCCAAAAATGGAGCATTTTCAAAGTCCAAGGGCCATAACTCCATCTACTGAGCATGTACAGAAATCCATGTGATCCGATTATCCTTCATTTAAACTTAAAACAAAAGTCATCTCAATATTAGCAAGCGTATAAAATTTGTTTATTCTTTGGCAATGTACATGTATACAGGTAATAACAATTATAGATATAAAACAGAGTACAGTACCGGTTGGTCTGGCTGGGATAACCACTGACTTGAGGTCCCCCTCCCCCTCCGCTGTGTTGAGTGCGGTGAGTATGGCCTGGGTGAGTCCCCCCTGACTGGCGTGGACATGGACGATCTTCTTTTGAGGGAGGTCAGCGGCCGGGGTCACAAAGTTCTTACTGTACGACAAGGTCCTTGGACCTGCTACAAGGAGGAGAAACTTACTTTCAGTGATTAGTCATTGCAAAATTTAATGAACCTTTAGTTGTGTAATGAGATGCACACTGAAATCTGCTAAAAGGAATCAAAGTCTTATGAAATCATACATTTTATTTCAAATAGCTAAGTTAGTACTGTATTTCTTAAGTAAACATAAGATATTTCCAGCCAAATACTGCGGCAGTAGATGAATTGTTTGACTAATCTATTTACCGCTTGCTTTTGTTGTAGTTGTTGCCATACTTCTAAGAAGTGGATCATTACTGGCATCTGGAAAAAAAAAATCATGTGTAACTAATCCAATTATTTAATAATCAGAAAATATAATGTCCAAATTAAAAATATTTTTTTATATCTGCAATCCCTTTTCAATCATTTTAAAACATTCAATTTTGAATCACATAATTTATAAACCCTTTGATTAGCCAATAAAATTGTTTTGACATAGTAAAGAAATATGTAGATTTTGCTGATGGCTTGGGACATATAATTGCATTGAACAAAAGTGTTCAGGCTAATTCTTATGGAAAATATCTAGAAAACATATCCTTATTCATACCAGTGGAAAATGGGTTATCACTGGTAAACAGTCGCACAAGGCCGTCGTATCCATGCTGTTTGGTGACATCACCTAGAGCAGCTGTCAAAGTTATTCCATTCACCTCACAGGTAAACTCTGTTCTTCCAGGCAGGTTCAATTCTGTGAAAAATTATATTCTTAGTAGCAAATTAATATCTATGTTCACTTGTAAATATTCTCTCTCTCTGTCTGTCTCTGTCTCTCTCTCTCTGTCTCTCTCTCTCAAACTTTGATCCACTACCAAATATGGTCCATATCAAACAATTAATGTTGCTTAGAACCAAATTTGACTGTAACAGTCCATGTGGTTCTATGCTTTTTTAGCCAAGAATTTGCAATCAGCTCCTCAAAAACCTTAAATTTGTATGCAAGCTGAATTTTTCAGAAAATTATCAACACTGTCTAGTGATTTATTAGTAGAGTTATCTCCCTTTCTGGTTGTCCAATAAAAACAATTCTTACACCAGTTATTTCTGAGGAACAGATGACCGTGTCATAAACCCTTGGTTTACAAAGTTGAGAATGTCAATTAATGTTTTATCAACTATCTTTAAGAGTGCATACATCACCAGATCATGAGTTTTGCTTGGGAAGGCTGACTTGAGTCTTCTATCAGGTGCGCTAAAACTGAGCAAACCGTGTCCTATTTTGGGCCATTGTGTTAGTTAATGAGTTAAACCTTTAAACCTTTCTTCCCTCCTACCTGAGACACTTTGAGCTGGGAGACTGTTCTGTCTGTACAATGGGTGTTCTCTACCGACAGGTCTGCTCTTGTCTCTTTTATACCTCCTCAGTTCTTTGTCAAACTCCTAAACAAAGAGAGTACAATTAAGTTTTCATAAATAGAATATGCCCAAAGATTATAAATTATCACATTGACTTTCTATGATATGAAACTAAAGTAGCCAGAAGTGTTCTTGTTAATTCTACAGAATATATTGTACATATATATATGACTTTCAAACTATACATCAAGTTATCAGATTTTTTAAAGAATAAAACTTCAGTATACATTAATTGTTCTTTCATTTTCATAAAGAGCCAGTAATGTGTACTATTCATAGAAATATGACATAAAATAATTTCTCAGTGTTGCCAAGACAATTTGTCACCCAAGGGAGATTACTTCAGTTAATTTGATATGCTGATGAAAATAAACTATGACCTTATATGAATGATTGTCTATAGATACATGTAGTGTATTGCTGTTCTATTAGATGGTATAATTTTGTGGGGGATAATGATGACCGATGGCAATGATAAGTTGTTGTGAGTTAGCCTGTAAATGATCAAACACATAAAAATGTTTGAAATTAACCCGTTGGCATGTCTATAACCTGAGAAGGAACTGGTTAAATGTACATGTACTACCTTGAAGATCTGCATATCGGTAGGAATGATCACTATGTCGATCTCTGTCAGTGAGGAGTTGGGGTGATCCTGCTCAAATTGTCGGAAGACCTGGAACATCTTCTGGGCCACTCTGACAGGGGGCATGTTTAAGGTTCCACAACCCAGGGCTGGAAATGCTATACTTTTCACACCTCTATGGACAGCTTGATTAAGACACTCTTTAACAAATTTTTCCAGCATCTACAAATAAATGATGAGAAAATATAGAAACTTTAATTGGTGTTAACCTTAAGATTTATATATTTTTTTTAAAACAGCAAAAAGAATGGGTCTATGATAATAGAATGATTAACAAGCCTTTAAGATTCGATCAATGATTTTATTGGCATGCAAGTCATGAACTACCTCAAGACAATGGGTCTTCTTGACCTCTGGGTCATGTGTACTGGGCCAGTAGTCCAGCGCTCCGTGATACACAAACCGACAGTCCAGACTGAAGCCTCGAGTGACTGCAACTTCTCCTGGAGCTATCCCCTTTGGATGAAAGTTGCGGAGCTGATCCTGAATGCCTCTGCCAGCCTTTCTAAGAATGGATCTTGAGACCTTGCCAGAGTCCAAATCCAAGTTCAAGGATGTTGTATTTACAATTGCATCTCTCTGGTAAAAGATAAGTTTTTGAATATATGTACGAACTTTTGAAAATGTATAGACCCTTTCTTAATTTCATTTCTGGCATTAGGAACTTCAAAATAAATACCGTATATCCCCAAAAAAGGGAAATGTTTTACGGTAAATTTTTAAATTGAATGAAAGAAATAAGAACAATAGGTTTATATGACAAGCATTTTAACATTTTTAACTATTTCCTTTTGAAATCTACTCTAAAGAAGAGTTGGCATTGAGCAAGCATTGCTCACCTTCTGATTGGCTATTTCTCCCTTGACCAGCTTTATGGTCAGTCCCTGCCTCCTCTTCCCCCAGGGCTGGGTGAATACCTTTCGGATCGTGTCCCCCATGGCGTCCACACACACCTGGCAGATCTGGGTGCAGATTTCTGTCTCAGGGTCACACAAGGTCACACGCTGTCAACAAATATCCATACACATAAATTGAAATCCATCAAATTTTCTGAAAATCATTTACTTTAAACCAACTTTTATTCAAGTGTGAGAGAATTCTGCAAGGTAAGCAAGTACCTCATAGTCACGGAAAATTTCTGGCCGCAAACCAATCTATACATATCTCAATATAATAATATTTAAGACTGAAACACAATGATGATACATGTATCAAGAAAATGTGTGGCAGTAAACCAGTTTATCACAGTCAACTGAAATAAAGGTAAAAAAAAAAAGTTTACATTTATTTAGTATATACTAAGCTGTCACAAAAATTGACCCGAGGGCTTGAGTACTGCATTTTATATGTACCTGTAAATGTACTATGCATTTTGCATAAAGAGGGATTAACACAGATGAACAAACACAGCGTTATTGTATTTTGACATGTACCTTCAGATGACAGGCCTTCCTGTACTTTTCTATGTGAGCTTGAAGTCCCATGATGATGGCTTTTGTCAGCCTCCCGTGTGGCCAGTCTTTGAAGCTTCTCATAGGAAAAGCCACAGATTCATGGCCATATTTCTGTAGATCATCAAATAGATCCACCAGTATGTCAATCAGTTCGTGCTTTACTTTTCCTAATCCAGTGTTCCATTTAGGGACAATAACCCTGGCTGCTTTTTTCTCAAGTTTTTCAATGTACAAAAATCTGCTTTGTCCTAAAATAGAAAGGAAGGAACACTTATTAGCTGTAAACAACTGGATAAGCATGCATTAATTTGGGCTCTTCAGCTCTATAAAAGGAACTTTTTTAAATTTAAATTCAGCTTACTCCAGCCAATATGAAGCAGGGAAATAATTACATTTTATGTTGCATGTGTTCAAATTAAACTAATCAAATTTATTTTAAGTGAGGAATCAATTAAAAAAAAATGTAATACTACCTTCGTTGGTAGATATCTTATTAAAATTTGGTAAATTTGAGTGCTGATATTTTGCTATCTTATCAACTGAGTGTTTCAAAAATGTTTGCATAGATCTTATTAGATGATAATAAGTTGAAATATTTTGGAGTAGACATGTAATGTAAGGAATCTTCTTACCGTAGGGAGTTTTCTCCAAACGATCTGCGGGTTCAATCAACATGTCACTTTCTGCTTCAGAGGCTTCACCACAAAATATATGGACGTCTACTTGATCTTTAATCCTGTAAGCGTGAAATCCCACATCACCCTGCCTTCCCTTAGAGGCTGCCATGGCTTGGTTTCCTCCATTCTGAACAAACGATATTCCAGATTCTTCTGTCTTGATGACACAACAATGATGCCGTTCCAAATACTTCACTAAAGCATAGTCATTCATTCTAAAAAGTTCCGCTGCTCCTGGTGACTTAATAGCTATTTTTGTAGTTGAAACTTTGTCCCTTAAATCCAAGATGGGACCTACAGCAGCTTGGATATTTTCTTGTGTTCCTACGATAACAAACCCAGGAGTGAATCCTGGGCCTTCTTCAATGCCCACACAATGACACTGTCCAATTTTTTCAATTTCAAACATCTTCCTCTTTTTCAGGAAGGAAAACACATCTTCATGAATTTCCACAAACTTTTCTGTTGCTTCAGGTTTAACCTTGACTTCAAAAGACTGCAAACAGCTGTTTACATCATGGTTCAAATTACTGCAGCATGCTATGTACACAGAATCCTCCACTATGGACCAAACAATTCTTCCATGGTATTTCTGTGTTAAATCACTCATTTTCTGTGTTAGCTTTGTCAAGTCTTTGGGTTTAGGAATGCACTTTAATTCCACAGTTTTTAATATGGTTGTCAGCACCTTACGTGCATTTTGCTCAGTGTCAGAATACACACTCAGGTAGTTGTTCTCAACTTCTGGCAACCAACAAAACCTTACACCAAGTCCACTAAGAATTTCCTGATCAAAATACTGCACTACTGTATCATGGCTTAAAAGATCAACCATTAAAGGATGCAATTTTGTAGTCCTCATGGAAAAACCTCCAAGCCATTCGTTGTTTTGAATTGATTTGATAGCCAACTGTATACTTTCAATTGAGCCTTTTATATCTACTGCCTTGTCTTCAAATTTTTCTGCCAACTTAACATTGTACTTCTTTTCAAGAACAGATTTTCCATCCAACATGGATAATAGTCGAAGCTGTACACTTGAGACTGGAATGGTATGAGAGTGTTCTGATCCTGATGTCATTCCCTCCAATTCTTCAGCCTTTTTCTTCTGTGTTGTGTCAGTACAATCTACTTCCAATGAGTGGCCTTCCAAATCCACTTTTTCCATGAGCAAACACTGCTGAGGAATTGACAACAGTGTTGGACTATTCTGTGGTTGATGGAAATCTCTATTCTCTTCACCTGTTGCTTTAGTCTCTCCACCAAATTTAATTGGTTTGATAACATAGGTCTCACTTTCTTGGCTATCAATGCTTTCAATGAAATGCTCATCTGTGCCCTTTTTCTGATTTTTCTCAATTTCTTTCCGAATAATGTTTTTACTCATCAAAACATCAGTAAGTAGCTTTGACACATTTTCTATATCCTCTCGACCAATAGAACCATTTTCATGGACAAATTTATTCAGTGTCTGTTCAATAGCTGATTGGGTTCTGCAATACTGGGCCTCTTCCTCTTGGACCAGGAAACTCCATTGATCTGCAGGTTGTTTGTTATTTCTGTCATCTCCTGCTCCAAAAAAATCAGAATCATTCTCTGTGTTCTGATGCTTCACTGGTGGTAGTTCCGATTGCTCTACACATCCATCACATGTAACCAGTGATCCATCCTCCATCATTCCCTTTTGATTGTCTAATGGTGTTTTCTTACTCTCTTCTTGATGATTGAGGAAGAGAGAAGTCAATGATTCTGTTTGCTCTGCATCCAATGATGTTTTCTTACACTCTTCTTGATCATGACTAAGGCCAAAAGAACTCATCATTTCTGTTTGCTCTACATCTATATTGGTATCTTTTCTGTTATTGTGAAGACTTTCCTCTTCTTCAGAGGTTCTTGAAACTGGGGAAGACTGCAGTGACAATGATGTTTCAACTTTAACTGATGAGGACTGGTATGGCATCGGTTTGATGTCTCTTTGAAAAACTTTTTCTGTTGATTCCCCTGACTTCAAATTGTTATCAGGAAAAGTGTCCTTCACTGAAGTATCAATGGATTCACTGCAAACTGTTTCTAAAGAGGCACCAACATTGTCAGGCAACATTTGGTAGGAGCTAAAGGAATCTGGCTCAAACTTTGCTTTTTTCATTTCTTCAGGCCACCATTCTAGGGAGTTTCTCGGTACTTCAAAACTCTTCAGGTCATCAGGCTTCTGAAGTGATTGCTTATTATTGCAAAGATTGAAATCAATAGATTTGCTTCCAGCATTATCTCTGCTCGATAAATTTGGTACATATTGTTTCACCTGGTGATCTGGAGAATTGGAGGTTCTTTCCAGTGAATTTTGATTCCATTCACTATCTGGTTCTTTAGGATTTTGTTCATCTCTAGTATTCAGCAGTGATTCAAATCCATTAAAACTTTCAAGTCGAAGAGATTGCTCTTTCTCCTTTTCTCCATCTGCTTGAAATGTATTGGAAATCACATTTCCATCATTTGAAACCAAGGAGAAGTCTCTGTTATTGCTGGACTCTCCTTGTGAATCATTTGCCAAATTATGGTTTGATGTTTCTGATCTTGCAGAGACCTGGTCAAAGCTTTGAAAGTCTCCATCCTCCAGAACTATGATACTGTCATTAGACTCTGTTGTGCTCATTCTAAATATGTCGCTTTCTCTGGACTCAGTAATCTGCTCTGTTGGCTGTAGACATTGGCTACCTTGAGTTGATGTACCTACAGAGTTGGATGAATATACAAACCTACTACCTATATTTCCAATTACTTTGGTTAACAGTGGATTCACGACCGGTGACCTAGGAGAATTTTCTGGCGATGTTTGACTCTGGTCGATGACTGCAAAACTTTCCTGACCACTGCCATTGAAATTATTGAATACATGATCAGTCCTTTCTTCTTCATCAGGTGGACCAAATCCAATGCTGTTTTTAAGTCCATCCTCAAGAAGTGCCATGGGATCTAAAACAACACTACCAGTAGGCTCTTTGTTGGATAATGCAGAGTCAGGTTTTCCATTTTCCTGGAGAGAATTTGTGAAATTTTTGGGTGCTGACCCATCTCCGTTGGTCGACTGAAATGATGAATCTCTGCTGACATATACATAATCGCTAGAAGTTAGACAACTCTGCTCTGTCAGGGAAGACATTTCCAGCTCTATAATTACCTTTTACTTTCTGTCATGAGCTCATCACATTCACTATTTTTCTATAAAACAAATGAAAAGAAAAATACCTCATTATACACATACATTCTGAAACCACATGTCTAGTAAATAAATGGAATTTTAAATTAGTTTTGTTTATAAATTAAATACTGTGGTTTCATCAATATTCGTTGAATACCAATTTTCGTGGATTTCGTTGTTAAGTTAATCCACGAAATTAAATGTTCATCGAAGTGCAATTTCTATTAACATGTTGTATTGATAGGGTCATTGGCCATGGATTTACGTATCCTTGAAACTGTGATTTTCACTTTATCCACGAAAATTGATACCCTTGAATATTAATGAAACCACAGTAATGGTTCAATCAGAAAAATATGATAAAACACATATAACACACTGTTAGGTAAAAATATTTCATTAAAATTTTTATTTGTAGAGACAGAATTCTGATAGCTTTTAATAATATTGCTATATTTTGAAGGCTTTCAATGTGACTTTTGCAATTAGAACTTTAAAATAATTAATATTTGTGAATTGAGCTTAAATAACCTAATGATCTATATCTATAGATCAGGAGCTTATCTAGATACATATATCCTTTCTAGAATAATAAACATATATTGATATGATAAATTATTCAAATATTGTTTAATTAAACATCTATGTTAAAAAGGGACATGTACCTTAATTAAAACACTTCAAAGCAAGTGATGATTTTCATTTAAAATCAACTGATGCTTCATCAAATACAAGTAGGATTATCAAATTCATGGTAACTATAAACAATAACGAAAGTAGTTTTTATCCTTTCTTCTTCTGACCAACAGTTTAATTTCCTGTGAAAATGCTATTATGGCAACACATTAGTTCTCACTAACACATATACATGTAAAAGCAGATCGTTTCAGTGTGGTTATAATGTGATGTGGGAGGCATCAGCTAAATAATGTTATACATGTATTGATAATTGCTTTTAAGGCGCAAATACTTAGCAAAAAACAAATACACGTATGCTTGACCTGCTGACATCTAAAGGTATAGGAGTAAACGTATTTTTTTTTTCTCTATCCATGTCATCTTAAAAATAATTTTAACATACAAGGAAACCCGATACACAATAAAAAGTCAGATGAGATCTGCGAAATTTTTATCAATAATTGATTGTCTTTCTGATTATGGATCTGTGGATTAAGCATTTAACATGTTTAAGTACATATATCCTACTTTCGTTTTTAAATTCCAAAAATTCGCTTGAAAAAAAAAACCTCAACATGATTTTTGTCAATGTCAGCAGGGACGTATATACGTCCCTGATGTCAGTCGATATATTTTGTCATCCAGCAACTCTTTTTTTTAAATTAGAAAATATAGACGTAATGAAATGGAATACATACAATTCTCTCATTATGTCACAACAAAATATAAACATGGATATGACGTAGGACTAAAATTTCCGGAACACTCGACGATGGAAGTCTAAATTCTAAAGCGTTTCCTAACCATTTCCGGAATGCGAGGATATAAAATTGACGCTTTAGCTTCCTTGTGGCCAGGCATTTGATTAGTAAAACATTTTTAAAAAGTATATGCCCAACTTCCGCATTATCATTTCTATCATTCATCATATTTGTTTAATCATTCATTTTGATAAGAAACCATCAGTAAGGCAATGTAAGCTGTATTGTTTTTTGGTTTTGCCAGTTTTTTTTTAATTCATTTTTAATTTTAGAATTTTATTTTGCTGCAAAAACCTACCTGCTATTATGACAATTCTGCATGTATTTTTCATCAGTGAAAAGATTTCTCTATTAATTAAATAAGGAATATATTACATGTAGCAAACTAATTATTGTACAGGTCAATTTTGTTTCAATCAGCTATAGGGCCTCAAAATAACTTTTCCCTACAAATATATGACTAACAAAAGTTTATACCCCTGTATTTTTAGTCGTTTTAGTAGTAGAAAATCAAAATTATCACAATAAAAATCTCCGACATAGAAATTGCAGTTCAACTCGCATTAAAGCTCACCCCTGCGAATGTGTTCGGAGTGTTTTCTTTATCCTTGCAAAGTATGTAATAAATCCAGAGGTGCTCGAATGAAAGTTCACGAGACTTCGCCGAGATTTGTTCACTTCCTGTGAAAATTCGAGCGGAAGTATAAGTGTTCGGATAATATTCTCAAAATACGTAAGTACTGCATGGCCGTTTTTCATATCATATCTTACTTTGATTTATGTTAAAACATGAAAATCTAATAAGATATATGTCTTATTTCATCATCTAGCGGTTATTTTAACAAAACGATGATATTCAGAAAAGAGTTATCGTTCGTGTTCAACAATCTACACGTGGTTGAAAATGTCAACACTGGGTTGCTTAATAAAATCATAGCCATGTTTTTTGCTTTTAGTGTGCAATATTATGCTTTTTAAAAAAAGAATTCGTGTCTGTTTTGTATAAAAACTTAGTATATCGAGTCATTTTCAAGTAACATTCTGCATAAAATAGTATAGTCTGTTTTACTATTCATGCTATTACTAGGTCAGGCGCGGATCGAAAATTAATCCTTAGACCAGATCGCTACTAAGCATGTTAATTGTTGCAACATCAGAAATAACCTATATTATCTATTGTCACATTTATTTCTAGAACTCATTTTATTCACCAATTAATGAAGATAAAGTTTAAAATCAATAAACTTCTAAAGTTTGTATTTTATTACAAGTACCTAGATTCTAGGAAATAGACTATAAACACGAGGCTCGATTTTTACTGCGAAACTGAAAGGGTCAACTAAAACCATTTGGTCTAAATTTAAATGACAATAACATTTGCAGGGGTGAAGCTGAACACCGCTCGTAAATAGGCGCAGTCACACAGGTACCTGGTATATAAACCCTTCGATTTCGTTACACCCGATTGCACACCTGAAACTCGTGGCCGACGTGTAGTATTGCTTTCGTGGTCTTTGGATTTTATGCATTTATTTCTTATTCTATGTGCATATTATGTTTGTAAATAATGCATTGACCAATTTATTTGATGTTAGTATTCTCCTGGTTTGAAAAAAGTGCGTAAAATTTGATAATTTTATCGCGACCGTTTAACGCGGCGAGGCAAGATGTACGTCCACACAGGTGAGACCTCTACAGCAAAGTACTTTGAACTGTTTAGAGGTCTGCGCCTTATATAGGGGTTGTAGGGACAGCAGTGATGAAAGAGAAATATGGCGGACAGTGCCTATTTACGAGCGGTGTTCAGCTTTAAGAGAGCTCGATGGTCGTGGCCATTTTTAGACTAGATTAATCTCTTTGAGATTAAGAGCAGCTAGATAAATATAGAAAAACATTCAAATTCTAAAACCAGAATATTTGGAATTTTTCTGTACAAATGACAGCTTATGGCTATAAAAGTATCAAATAATAAATTGGTAAATCTGATTGAAAACTTGTTGATAATCCATCCTACAAAAAGTTGTTGTTATTTGGAGATGATGACATTTCATACGACGAAAATACTGTACTATTTAAATTAATTCATAACTACATTGTAAAATCGAAGAGATTAATTTTGCTAGAATTATCATATTAACTATAGTATAGCTATATATATCTAATACATGTACACAAAAGTAGTATACTTATGCTGTAACTGTACTATTTAAGTTTTTTATTATTTGAGTTATTTTTCTTCTTTCTTTTTTTCCACAAACCGATTTTTGTCAACCTTTTTTTTTCAATTGAATATATATATTTATGCTACATTATACTATTCTATAAATAAGTGTATTATTTAAAGCAATATGTATTTTTTAGAATTTTATTTTGCTGCAAAAACCTGCTAGTATGATAAGTCTGCATGTAACTTAAACTTTTATGATAAATAAGATTTGAAAAAATCATTAATTTTTGTCAGAGGAAAGATTTCTCTTCTAAGGAATATATAGCAGATCAATTTTTGTACGACAATAATTCAATTTTGCTCCAATAAAGGCCTCTTAACGGCCTTTTTCACAAAAATACATGTATGGATAAAAAAAACAACAAACAATTATCGCAAATCTTACACGAAAGTATTCGCTACGACCGATGTAGCATTGCGTTGAGTGATGACACTTTCTAATCGGTGTGTATTTCAATTGTGATTCGAAATAAAGATTCTGATTGGCTCATTTATATAGACCCGCCCATTTATCAAATGCATGTTGAGAACATGATGCTAACACGTGGAAAGATATGTCGGAGAAAGAAAACATCTCATGAAGTTGTACTAGCAAGTTAAAAAATTACATACAGAGTTATTTGATATTAAACAAACGGGGCGATGTTCACTTACATGTGTAAATAATATTAATGAAAAGAAAAAGAAAAGTTCCCTAAAAGCAGGGATCGGCGCATATAGATTATCAGTCACAGATTGTACTTCGCTTATCGAATTATGTTATTCAGTTCATTGTGAAAAAAAAATCGCCAGAAACTGTTTAGTGAACAAATAAATTTTACGTTACCGTTCATAATGTACCATTTACTGTATGTATGGAAAATCGCATGAGTTGAACAGTTTTTCCTCACAAAAAACTTGTTGCAAAATGTAGATCCACGGGAAAATTCGGGTTGACACGCCGTGAAATCCATTAGACGTTTTACAGCATATGTCTTCACTGTTTTGTTTACAATAAATCTGTACTGAAAATCTTTGAAACATCGTCAACAGCTCCGCAAAATGAAGAAGTGTGGTTTGTTTATGTACATGGAAAACTGTAAAATTGAGACTCGATCTGCACGTGAATTTTACAATCCGAGGTCGATTAGCGTGTTTGAGAGAAAGTCAGTGTCAACGTCAGTAGTAAATATTGTGTGATGAATATCGAAGAACATAAAATAAAATGAATGTTTCTACAGACTAAGTGAGTTACAAAATAACGTTTATCACAGATCAGTCCAAAATTGAACACGTTTACATGCCGTAAATTTCAAATTTTTGGTATGATTGAAAACACATGAACACTTGTAGTTTTAAGTGTGTCATATTAATCGGTCAAAGTTCAATAAAATGCAATATAGGCTATGTAATATTTATTGTCAATATCTGTTGTGAATTCTTTGGAATAAGCTACGACAAAATAAATACTGGCTCATCTTAAATTGATGCGTTAAACAGTTAAAATGATTTGAATTTATCGATGAAGTATGTATTATATTGAAAAATGAATTGGGGATTGAACCTGTTTAAACAGCGTGTTTTTGACAATTGTGTACACAAAAAAGAAGATGCGATTATTGTGAGAACTCTGTCTTTGCAGTTATTTAGTTTTTGGAGTTCAGATACAGAGTTAACGTTGGTGCATAAATTATCAATACCACGTTAGCAGGTAAGAGTGGGCGGGTACTAAAACGGCCAATGAAAATGCTTGTTTTTTAACTGCAACTCGCGATCCCAATAGTGTCGTCACTCAACGCATCAGTTTATCGCTCGCAGCGAATACACCCAAGTAAGATTTGCGATAAGAACCATGTTTTTTGTCATTTAAGTAGAAAATAACGTTTTCGTAAAAAAAAATTCAACATGAAAATTGCAGCTCATATTGCTTTAATTTGTCATTTATATCTTGCACTTTATATTATTACCTTGCACCTTATGGAGAAGGTGCCTGCTGCCTAATCCGTTTATGTAAATATATATTTGCATAATAAAAATGTTCAAATCAAATTCTACAAAAATTGTTTGAAAACTCTGCAAAGTTCAATTATGAGCTCTCGTACATTCAAGTCATGCGCGGATCTAGAGGGGGATCAGGGGGGTCTGGACCCCCCCCCCCTTGCAAATTTCAAATTTCTTTAAATTATATTATAAAATTACCAAAAATATGGCTCGGACCACCCCCCTTCCCCGGCAAACTAAAATAACCGCTCCCCCCCCCCCCCCCCTGAAAATTTTTCTGGATACGCGCATGCAAGTCTCCTGTACCAGAAATCGGTCATTATATGCCTTCAAGATATTATTGCTAGTTATACCAATATACCGACAGGTCGACAGCTGGTAACATTAAATTGTATTAATTAATGACGATGACTTACAGCCAAGTACATGCAGCTGTGTGTCATAGTGAGGAATGATGCTGGTACACTTGTAACAGATTCACGGGGGTCAGCTGTTACTAGACCGTGTATTTACCAAATGCATATTATCAATGGTATCATATGTATATACTCAGTAATTTGTTATTGTTATAGTGCTGTGTACAATATAATTAAGGTGCCAACAACTTTGTTCCAAACAGATGTCTTAGTGCTGTATTAACTATAAAAGATATTTTCCATATACTTTTAAAAGGACCCTGAAGAGTAAATAACAATAATCCCAACGGAAATAAGCTTTCGAGCTTTCATGAATTATCATACTTACTAATCCTTTTGAATACCACGTCTTTCAAATTATTACCACTATTGATACCTACTACATGTATGTGCAATGTGTACGTTTATATGTATGATGGCATGATACCAAATAAATATATCAATCTACAAATAAAAATGTTATCATTATATTGTATTCTAATAACTGTGCATGTCTGGTCATTTAATGAACTTATCAGCGCCGTTTTTATCCGCTGTTTTTATCATCGTTTCCGAAACTGAAAACAAATGTACACGTACATTGTGTACATTACAATATAGATATTTTTAACCTTGTATTTGAACAATTACAAAATCTATAACCTAATCTCGTGACGCAAATGACTATAACCGATTAAGGTGCATCGAAATATTTCTTCGTAAATTTGCCGGACTAAAGTGCGACTCCATTCAAACATTGATCCTCCAGGTTCTGGTTATATATTTATAAAATTTTATTCTATTCAGACAGTAAAATTGATATATACATTATACACCTAGCTATTTCTTGTTAAGTGTGGATTCGCTACCTTTAAGATAGCGGACCACAACCGCTACAACACCACACACACATTTGCTTAGTTTTTTTATCAGCCCTTATAGCAACACAGTTACATGTAAAATAATATGCTCAAAATAAGCCGATTAGACAAATCTCTTCCGAGTTGCCGGTATAAAATTCAAGTCCAAAATTGCATATTAGCAATATTCATGTCTGTTTATTCATAAAGAGACCATATGACACAATACAACGACCTGAAGGTTGTCACTGACAGGCCTTCACACAGCCCTTGAAGCACTTTCTCCCGCCTCTCTCCTCCCATAGTTTCTCCACAAAGCAATGGTTGTCGGTGTTGATACAGTTCTGAATATCATATTCTGTCAAAACTGGACACGCCCTATCACAGTACAGACTATCTACAAACAAACAACGGCACGTGATCAGAAGGACCATATATACTATGTATCTTCTTTGTTTTGTCAAGCTCCCTTTTTAAGACACAAAATTTGCAAGCATATCAAGTATAGGATCACATTAGGATTTTAAAATATTTGAATTCTTTAAAGGTATTCAAAAAATAAACAATCGTAGCAAACTTTGTTGATATTGTAGTAAATAAGATTTCAAACTCTTCATTCAGCCATGTTAATAGATCACACAATTAAGAGTTGGATTGACATACCGGGTATTCACTTTACAAAACTTCCAAGTGTTTACCATGATAAACAGTATAATTTGAGAAGTATGAAATAAAATGGTATGAATTTTTCAACATTTCGTAGATAGAATAAAATACATGTATTACTGATTAAATCAATAACCCGTGACACAACCTAATAATACATGTAAAAAAAAAAAGAAATTAGTGTTTTCAAGCACGTGCTTCATAATAATAGCAACTTTTTGCGATTGGCATAAGTCTTAAGTAACATTCTCAAAAGAAAAACACTTCCCTTAAAACTACCCGAACGACCATTGAGGAAAAAAACCAATATTAATGCCGTTGGAATATTGGTGTCTGAATTGTTCTTACGAAAGGTTGTACTCACTTAAAATTTACGGTTGATTTCGTCCTCGACATTGTTTTATATATTTGGCAATCCGTATTTAAGTTATTTTAATATACATTTTGTAATTTGTCAATGCTATAAATGTATCGTAATTTTCATCGACAACCAACAACAACCAACCAAACCAAACTGGAAGTGTTTATAAAAAGGTCGGGTAGAAACCCATAGGTTAAGATCGCTACATTGTTCTCAACCATAATAGAATCATTCATTATTACGAGTGTGGGATAGTCAAATTCCACCGAGGTGGAATTTCACTATCCCACACGAGTATATAATGAATGATTATTTTTCTCGCATTATTTTACAATTAAAAACGATGTCTGACAACTTTCTGTTATGACGTTAGAAAATTTACGTTCGGTTTACTCTTCCACGTGCTTCAAATAGTGCAAGTCCAAATAAGAGCATACGACATTTTAGTACAATAAAAAACGATAAATTGTTATTAATTAAGCAAATCAATTACTGAATGGATAATCTCAATCAATAATTTTGCATTTTCCACCAGCAGACGTTTGTTTACGTTTTAAAGTGGTGTAGTGATACACAGTGTAAGACAGAAAAATCTCACACTGCTGTCTCACACTGGACAAACCGATCTCACACCGGTGATAATGCGAGAAATACATGATACCAATAGATGATAACGACACGTATAAAACAATGTTGGTCCGATTTATTAGAATCGAACTAGAGATATTACAAAAATAAAAGAGACAAGTAGACGTCAGGCAATACTATCAATTTATGTAATTTCTCATATAAACACAAAAAGATAGTAAATCTTACTGTGGCATGCTACACGACAACCGGTGAAACAACCGAACTCAAACATCGGGGTAACGAAACAGCACGGATCGCGTACGATGCAAGAGGCCAAGTCCGGAGGGGCAGATAATGTGCATTTATTGACATCTGAAACAAATATTTTATTTTTGACAAACTTTAGCTAAAACACACAAAAGTTAAACATATCATGCATATGTAGTTATTTTTCCTTGTGTTAATCTTGATTGAATGTGGAGAATTTCTTTGATTAAAAATCTAAATAAAATAATGAATTATTAAAAAAAAAAAGATTATTTATTTATTCTGTTTTATAACTTTTGTTGCGCAAAAATAGTTATGAACTAAAAACAACATTAACAAAATCAAATAATAATTTTGCTTACCCGGTTTTAAAGAAAATGTTGAACCGACTCCAATACAAGCTGCAATAACCAAACCCATCATGATACCAAAGGAAAAGCTCTGCGGAGTTTCCATGCTTTCATATAAAATATTCCGAAACTTTACCCACAAAATTAGTTACTAACAATACGTTTTTATAAGTTTATATCAAGGTTTGAACATTATCTACGTGTATTTATAGCACTGGTTGAGATCATTAATTGTATAATTTGCAACAGCTATTGACCTTCGGCTATCGAACCCACGCTATAGCATCAGGGTGAACGGTTCAACCGAATGAAGAGACGTGCTGGACACATGTTTCAATATATATCAAGTTCCCACTGCTAATAAGTTTAGCAGCTGGGAATAAACGTTTTGACATGACTATAAATTTCAAATTGATAATGAGAAAACGTTTTAGAAATATGAGTAATCTGTTAACTTACTTGCTTATCCCCCGGTCGTGCCCCGGAGGACGCTAGAAGGGGCCCGTTCAATCGCTGGCAACAACCTGCACTTCCCATCTATCGTCTTCATCCTCTTTTCCCAGTGCGCCTTTGTTCTATGTTTAAAGCCATAACGTTATGCAATTCAGTCACTTTCAACGTTATTTTTCAAATTATTAGCTGTCCGATTTGTCCGTTCTCTGGATATGACATAATACATGAACTTGTATGCATGGACTACTAGTATTACAAAATATAACCACATATAATCATTAAAAAAGAGAAAATGATCGAATCGTCTTCCGAAGGTTCTTCTATGAATTTCCTCTTCGCTAGCCAAGGTTTTACAAAGGATTTTACATTGTAAACCCTCGGCTAGCAAAAATGCTTTAAATGAACAAAACAACAAAATAAATGCTTTCTAGGTATAGCAAGGGACACCCGTCAATATTTTTATAAAATTGAGAGTTGCTGTACTTGAAGGCTCATGAGTGTTGCTAAAATTCATGAAATTATTTTTAATGATTATCATTAGTGAGAGGGATAGCCTATGTAGGCCTCATATGAAACCGCGGCTATGACTGTTGTATTGACTTTACAAAGTGAAATTGCAAGTGACAGACGGGAGGTAAAATAACACGAAAAGTAGGTGGATGGGACATTGTAAACTATACACCGGTAAGTTTCTGACATGTGATGGTGCAACATGCACACGGTACGGAAGGTCAACCCTTTGCAGGGAATTCGCTGGGGGAGGTCTAAAAAGCTGAAAAATCATGAAAAATTAGCAAAATATGAAAGGGTCAAAATCTCATAAAATCCAGTATGTAGAAAATTTTACAGGTTTTGACTTGTAATTTTCTTCAAAAATTGGTGATTTGCCCTATGACAAGTGAATTAAAGGTATTTTTGCCGAATGGGAACTGAGAAAATTCTAGTTACAGAGTTCCGAAGACACACATCCCCTGGCTACAATGAATTGTATCAAAATACTGTCCCGTGCCACCCTATGCATTATGATTCATACTTGTACGAAGGTTTCAGAGATGCATATACGTGCATATATATACTAGACAATCTGTAAACTTCCTCGTTTAATCCAACATTCAGTTTTAAGCAAGACTTTAAACAACTTAAAAAATAAACTTCCGTTATTTCAACGACCCGTCTATTTGGAAAAATAATAACTTGCTCTTCACTGTTATTCAAACTAGCTCTTCGTCACAACAGACATTGAAACAAATACCGCAAAATTACAACAAAAACAAACATAACATTTGTAAACACGTTCCTGGTAATAGAACTGCGATTACTGAAATGAAAAGAAAACAGGTTAATGCCCTTATACTTAAAATTTTATTGCTTTTCAGACACAGAGCATCACACAGCCATAAAAACAGCTTCGACCTTCCACGTCTATTGACATCAGATGGATGGAGCAAAGGGGGTCATAGTTCATACAGTCTTTAAGGTTTTCTTTGGGTGGGGGCGGGCAGGTGTTGGAACAGCCGTAGAAACTGTATTCACCTATAGTTAAAGAATTCCGAGTGAAATATACTGTAACTAATCAAATTGGAGTGAAATGAAAGGAAAGAAACGATGTTAATTAAACTGAAATAGATGGTCGCATATTTAAAACGCTGAGAAACAGTATCTATAGTCATGTACCCTTCCCTCACGTATCATGAATTGCCACAAACGCGTACAGTAAAACACGGTTATAGCGAAGCGCCAAAACCAATATTTTGATTCACTCGGATATAAACGTAATTCGGTATATCTCGTAAAGTAACAAAGCACATGTAATATATATATATATATATATATATATATATATATATATATATATATATATATATATATATATATATATATATATATAAATTTATTCGGATAAACCACTCCATAGAGTCTCCAAATCAGAATCATATTAACTAGCTCCACCTCCTGTGAACAGTCTGACTATAAAAAGAAACTTGGTACTAACTCTCACAGTTTTCCTTGCATCCCCTGAAACACTTGTCCTCAAACACTGGCTCAGGGGAGCAGCAGCGATCGGTCTTCAGGCAGGCGTCGACCTCAGCCTTGGACGGCACTGGACATCGAAGCTTCCTGGCGTCTAGAATTTATAAATCACTACCATAAGACATTCATTAACAATGGCATACTGAGATATAAACTTCATGTGGATCTCATCTAGACATCAAGTCGAATGTAGAACACAGTTATATTTCAAACAACTCCCGAGTGTCGTCCTGGTACAATACAAACGTACACGCAAGTCCCTTTTTTAATCGGTAATTGCAAATTAACCATTCATTTCATTCATCATAAAACACAAAAAATGAACAGTTCGTTCATGTAAACTACTTACGGGTATTCCAAGGAAAACACAGTGCAGAGGATAGATGCAACCAAAGACCGATGCCGATAATAAAAGCTTGAAACATGAACATCATGCATGCAGAACGTTTCTTTCTCTGCTGTAAAGCGCAACGCAATAGCTGTGAAAATTTTTGTTAAAAATCAGCATACGAACGTATTTTGTTAATGATGGATTGTGACAATGAGAAATTACACAACTAGAGGAACTTAGGCATAAACGTTAAAATCTTGTGGGCATAGACGAGAACAAACTGTAATAAAAATTTATCGTGGCCTCAACTCTGAGTCACACTTTTAATGAGTCTAGGTCATCGATCAGTAGAAAGGTCAAGGTCGTTTAATATCAGGTCTATAAAACAACCATCAAACCAACAAATAACAAATAGGTGTTTTTTTTTTCAAAATATAAGAAATGATAATGTGAAAAATTAAAATACATGTACATCATAAACTCAAAGTCTCGATATACGAATGAACCTTTACCATATAATTAAACAGAGGAAAATGCTCAAACATGATCATGAGGGATCTTAAATTAAAAATACAATTACTCTAAATTATATTACAAATACAATGTATATCAAATAGTGTAGGATCCAATGGATGCACAGTCAAAGAACTTGAACTATAGAGCGTCAGGTGCGATTTATTTATAAACAAATGTTTAACACACTTTTTCCTCTCAAATATTTTACACATACATTTTATCAAATTTCCATATTATTTATTACTTAAATGATAAAAATGATAGTTTCATTTTCATATAACGTCTTTTTCAGTCGGCGAGCAAAGTATGCAGATACGAGAAAATGTATATGACTATTTAGGTAAATTATGTAGGAGAATGGAAAATTGGTTGCGTAACTTTGACATAAAATGCCTCTTTAAAAATTGAAATAGACTCTTTCGAATAAATATAAAATTCTTAAGTACATGCATGTAGTTGATCAAGATGACAGATGCATTTAAATTTTTAAACTCATCAATTTAAGGATACATGACCATAATTCATTGCGGCAAAACAGGCTTTGTCGAGACACATCGTAGATGCACCGTCGCAGTGCATCCCAACAGCTAGAAAATTAAACGTAATCACATTTAATCGCAGTTCATGTAAAAAGCATTTAGATCTATCTTCACCGAGATTTTAATGAAAAAATGAAATAAAACGTAGGGTAATCGTAGAATACAAAGGTCTACTCCACCGTGACTTTAATTGCAGAAGAGCTCTCTCTTTTTCAGGAGGATTAATATATATGAATATCATCTTTTTCATAATCCCGAGTTTCATATTTACAAAACATTTTATCTGATAAATTGTGTTTCGTGGTTTAGTTAGCATTAGTTAGCATTTAGTTAGCATTAGTTAGCATTTAGTTAGCATTTTCGGGTACGCTCTTTTCACGTTTTATTTCCTGGCCGGGGATGCTATAATATAGCTCCTGCTGCGAGTTAAGTCAACATTAAATAGAAAAACGAATCTACTTGTCAATTTATATATTACATTCCTATGGTATAATTTACTTGTAAGTTTTTAAAGACGACGTTCGAGAATCATCTACCAGTAATTAATAAGTCTGGGCATGACCCTATAGTTCAATAATTTTGTAGTTCATGCAATGACATCCATGTATGCATATCGAATTGTTCATAAGATAATGAAACATATTAGCTGCTCCTTTAGGATAATTTGTTTTGTACACAAATATTCTTTAATGTAATAAATAAGTCATAATAACCAGATAAAAACAACAAATAATATTTAATAAGGGATTAATTTATTCTCATAAATACACTAGTAATTAAATCTACAAATGCACATGTGCATTAAACATTTTTTTTTTCAAAGCCATGTGTTGAGACTCTAAGAAGTTCATTGCCAAAAAGTTAACAAGACAGATTATCAAATTATTATTCTTGTTCTTAAGCAACCAATGATACATTTTATCATTTTTATGTCAAACAAAAACCAAATCCTTTCAATATGGTTACATGCATTGTGGTTCTAATATTTCAGATATAATTTTACATCAAAGATCTAATATTTTATTATACCGTAACAACCTTTTTTCAATATCTGAATTTGTCAATCCTTCAATACTAGTATATAATTAACCATTGGAATGTCCATCATCAAACCACTGCCAATATGTACAATCGTCTCCAATCTGGAGAGAGCTATGCTTCAGACCGTGGCTTGAGACAATGTGGAGTGTCGAGTTTATAGAATAACAAAAGTACTGATACAGCATTGATGCTGAATTTAGCTGCAGTACGTTTTCATAAAAATAACAGAATCATCTTTGAATCTCACATGAGCTTTTGGTAGGCCTATATAAGGGCCTAATGGTCAAGATCTAGTAACTATGATACAGTATACAGGTACACATGCTAATTGCTGCTGTAGAAACAAGTCCCCTCCCGTTCTACATGTGACTCTGCCATTACTTTTTTTTGTCCCAGGTTTCCATTTCCTATCTAAATGCAAAGATTGATGGAAAATGAACACATCAAATTACTTAACAGTCTATCTAAATTGTTAACCTGTAGTGTACTGGTAAATATTCAGTTCTTAAAAGAGAACTTATTGTGAACAAGTCAGCAATTTTAATCATGGTAGGATGCAGCATACGTGTATCAATACTATAGATCTTGACCTTTACATATCTCTACTTTAAGTGAATGAGAGACATAATGCTAACACTCTGGTCTTGAACCAATGTCCATACCATCCGTAATGCTATAGAGCTGTCAACTTGACAGAGCTATCAGGAATGCCAAATTTCTCATACTATGACAATGTTATCCACCTTAAAGAGAGTGCCTCCCACACCCGCTGCAAAATAACTGTTTATAGCAGAACCAGTAGTTAAGGAGAAAACGCTCGATCATACATGAGAATCATGTCATCAGGAATGTGCAATGATGGTAACAATGCATAATTTATATTCACTATACATGTATAACAAAGTGAATTCAATTGCTTCCCTGAAATTTCAGTTAAAAAAGTATGTGAACATTTTACAAAAATACTTCCAATTGTGCATAATGTTGTATACCGGTTCATAACATGTATGCATAGTTATTAACATCCTTTCTGCTTCCTCTTAAGCAAAACACAATTGTCATTTTGAAATTAAAAGCAAAACTTTACAAAATTAAGTGATCAGTCTATTATCTCTCATACTTTCACATATAAAACAGAGCTATCTTGTATTACACCAGTGCCTAAGAGGACAATGTAAATGTTACTTTCACAATCAGTAATATATAAATAATACTGAAAAATTGGAACATATTGGAATGACACATACTTTTCCTTTCAAGAAAATGATGTTATACAAATAAGTACATATCCTTACAATAGCACAAAAAGCAGTACTGACAATAGCACTAACAATATGACTGATAACAAGTAAAATTCACATGTATAAACACATTTTAAAGCTTTCACATTTCTCACATTTCTCACAACAAAAATACCCATAAAAATTAATTTGATAAAAAAAATAACCCAAGTAACAAAAAAAAATTGTTCCCAAATCCCTTGCTTGGTTTTGGCTTTGATAATTTAAAAAAAAATCTAATTATTGAACATGAGTATAAAATGATATTGCACATCTGGAGGCAACTTATAAAACACTTAGAGCTACTCACCAGAAATAAACAGGCCTGAACAACTTTTAGGATCAAGTATCATCTTAAAAGCCAAATGTGATTAATAAGTTGGTACTAAGGAAATATGAGCTCTTTAAAACTATCAATACAATAATAAATTATGTGTAAAAAAATATTGTTATGCCTTAACAATACTGAAAAAAACCTGCAATTGCACTCAGTGGTTAAAGCAGTTTGTTGACCACAATTATGCTGAGAGTTAGTGTGTTCTTGCAGAACAAAAATGATATTTTTCAAATACACAACATTCAACCTTAGCACCTGTATGTCATCACAAGTTCAAAAATTAGAAATTAGATAAATTAGATACAATACATTATCATGATTGTGCTGATAAAAATGTCATATGTTCACATAAGAGATAAAAAATTCACAAAGAAAAGGACAATTTTTTCCTTTGAAATTAAAAGTAAATGACAGTATATGTACATGTAGTACATGAGTTGATTGACTGAAGAAACAGGACTAAATTCAATAACAGCTTAAAAATACACAAAAACATCAGAGTTTGCCCTATTTTTGTAATACAGTTTGCCATTCAAAAATAAAGTACAATATTAAAGAAAACTTAACAGTATTAATATTTTTTTTAAAAATCAAACTTAAAAGAAAAAAATACTGAGGAATATAATCAAACAGTGCAATAGCTAATCACAAATGTTCTCCAATGAAAAATAGTTAGGGTAAGTAGATAAAATAGGAGGTTCACAGCCATTTTTTGAGAAGCACACTTCACATTTTTTAAACAACCTAAATGATTTCTGATGATGATCCTCATCTTATATTCTGTTGTGATTTAGGAAAAGAATACTGGTATTGGGCCAAATTCAAGGTGGGACTTAAAAGTCATAAACACTATATATATATATATATATATATATATATATATATATATATATATATATATATATATATATATATATATATATAAAAAACATTGATTTCAAGATTGATTGTAGATCAATTGGTATTGAAGTACATGTATCATTAATCATATTATTTATCGTAAAAAAGAGTAGGTGAAAAACACCGATATCAAATTGATGTTCATGGTCAAAAGAACCCCTCCTTTAGCACCAGAATGATTTGGTAAATGTAACATTGTTATACTGGAAAAATATATTAAAAAAAGAATACCTGTTATTGTCACAGGAGACAGATTTAACCATATAGTAACACATATAGATTGTAAAAATATTTCTATGAAAGAAAACTTTAAATATTTCAAATAGCATAACAATCAAAAATTAATATCTCTATTATTTATCTATTAAAATAAATAAGGCTGTAATCATTAAAAACAAAATGTGTTTGTGAGAATTATATATCAATTATTTTAGTGTCAGTCATCGAGTTATAAGCGAGATAAGGATAAGGAGTTATGTAAACAAAGCTCAGATCAAAAATCAGCTTGAAAAACAACTTTTACTGGAATGTTGAACCAATGTAAACAAAAACATGACATAAGCCTTGTTTACAAAGGAAAGAATTGTGATCTCAGTATCTTGCTTAT
Organism: Magallana ariakensis; assembly: GCA_020458035.1. Classification (NCBI taxonomy): domain Eukaryota; kingdom Metazoa; phylum Mollusca; class Bivalvia; order Ostreida; family Ostreidae; genus Magallana; species Magallana ariakensis. The sequence goes on along the minus strand of CM035818.1, from coordinate 48,847,776 downwards.
AACTCTCCGACTGACACTCAAATTTTGGTGGATCATTAGAAATGCATTGATAAAGCATCGTATACAATTATAAACAGAAAAATAAAACATGACCAAAATCGTGACCATGCCCCTTTAAAAAGGAAGACAAACTAACAAAGTAACAAGATCAGTATGATTATTTTGTGCAGTCCGTGATTTTTCTTAGGTTGCTGAAGGTTTCAACCAATCGATAAAAGGGGCATGTCAGTTTCTACAGAGCTATGAATGTACAATCAATTTTTATAAGAAATAGAGGGAATCATACTTGGTGAATGTAAATATATCATGATGAGATCAGTGAAATATCATGATATGCTCAAAAAAATCATAATTTGCAAACTACAACTATCTAGTACTCTGATTTACTAACTGGTATTTTTAGCACATACCACAGTACACTACAGTTCATTACAGGCTTCAATTATTGATGAGATAATACGAGATCACAACCATGCGCTCGTTTCCTGGGAATTCCTTGGTCCTATCTAAATCAGCTGAATACTTATCTCGTTGATTGACTTTACTGTCATCGTAGTAAGTCCAGTTCTGATTTTCCCCAGGCTTATAGATCCACCCCGTAAAGTGCTGGTCCTTGTGTACATACACAGTACCCACCCTGTACCTGTAACTCAGAACATTGACCACTGCTGGTACCTCAAAACCTCCAAGGCTATTTAAACGCCAGATGTTAAGGAAGAGGACTGGGGGTGGGGGATGGCTGAAGGTCAGATGAACAGTCTCCTGGCAATGATGGCAGCTAAAATTAAAAAAAAATGCACTAAAGGAATGGTTAATGGTCCCCTTCATAGTAACGCTGTATTGCTCTTTTGCAGGGCAAATTGAAATAGTAAAGTGAAGATTTTATTGGTATAGGGAACTAATTTAAAATGACATTGATTAAACAATTAATGTTACAATGTATTTCACTAAATTACTAAATCATGCCCCAGGAGGGGGTCCATTGTTTCTTCATTACATTTCTACATGCAATTCTACAAGTAAACAACATTCACTGCAGCTTTTTTCTTTACTGATAACTCCTTTATTCAAAAAAAAAAATATAGGTGTGTATTTTTCTTATCTCTGGTGAAATATTATCTGTGAGGAAATTTCTCGGTTCAAAGAAACTTTTTAATGTTCTTGCACAAAATCCAATTCTAGACCATTTTCTTCTTGGAGAAATTATTTTAAGAGTAAACTCTGGCCTAGCATCTTTAAGACTGGTACATACCACTTGCTTGAAGGACCCAAATCTTCAAAGAATTCCAATAATCCATGCTGAATACTGTTCATTTCACCATTTGTAGGTTTTGGAGGACTGAAATAACAAAACATAGTTAGCTGACATAGTACTTCTACACAAACACCTGTCTGGAACTACATGCTCCTGATGCATGCATATACTATATTTGTTTAGGCAAAAAAAAAATTAATGATTTGTTTCTCAGGCACCGCCGCATCAGCAAAATTATCGCCGCATCAAACTTTTTTTATTTTCCCGGAATTTTCATATCTTATCATTATTGGTTTTCTCTTTTATGGAATCAATGTAAACAAACGCTCAGAATAAAATTATAAATGTTTGTCTCTGAAAGTGAAAACGTGATTATATATAACATATCTACTCAGTGACCAACCTAGGGGGCGACTTGGGCTAAATACAAGTATATGTTAATATAAGTACTCGCTTTGTGATCGGTAACTTCGCCAGAATATCCTCAGAAAGAGAGGTTGAAGTCACCGGTACCCGAGGTCTATGGCACGCCAAATTCACAAAAATGTGCTAAACATAGTTTCACAGTCGATAAACTAGGTTTATCGGCTGTTAACTATAGTTTACGGATCGTAAACTATAGTTACCGACGTTAATCTATATTTCACATCTGTAAACTATAGTTAACGCGATAATCTATGTTTCACATCTGTAAACTATAGTTAACACTGAAAACAATCATTTGCGGTTGTTAAACATAGTTTATCTGATAAATAGGGTTTTATGATCAGCAAACTACGGTTCACAAATCTAAAGCACGCCGAATTCACATAAATTAGCAAAACATAATTTCACAGTCGATAAACTAGGTTTAACGGTTGTAAACTATAGTTTACGGATCGTAAACTATAGTTACCGACGTTAATCTATATTTGATATCTGTAAACTATAGTTAACGCGATAATCTATGTTTTTCTGTCTGGAAATACACGTTAACAATAGATTTTGCTGATAAATATAGATTCACATCTGTAAACTATAATTTACATTCGTCAACTATAGTTTAGAGTTGTTAATTATAGTTTCACAATCGTGAAACTATATTTATCAGATAAATTATGTTTTACAATCGCAAATGGTTGTTTTCAGTGTTAATTATAGTTTTACACTTCTGAAACATAGTTTATCGCGTTAACTATGGTTTACAGATGTGAAATATAGATTAACGGCGTTAAATATAGTTTCACAGATGATAAACTAGGTTTATCGACTGTTAACTATAGTTTACGGACGTTAAACTAAAGTTAACAATAGTTTATTGTTAACTATAGTTTACAACCCGTAAATTATAGTTAACGATTCGTTAACTATAATTAACGATCCGTTAACTATAATTTTCATCTGCAAAACCATATTTAACTGTTGTAAACTATAGTTTACGAATGATAATCTAAGTTTATCTGTCTTCAAATAACGTTAACGATAGATTTTGCTGATAAATATAGATTCACGTCTGTAAACTATAATTTACATTCGTTAACTATAGTTTAGAGTTGTTGATCATAGTTTCACACTCGTGAAACTATATTTAACAGATAAACTATGTTTTGCAATCGTAAATGATTGTTTTCAGTGTTAACTATAGTTTACAGATGTGAAACATAGATTATCGCGTTAACTATAGTTTACAGATGTGAAATATAGATTAACGTCGTTAACTATAGTTTCGGATCCGTAAACTATAGTTAACAGTCGATAAACCTAGTTTATCGACATTTATTGACTGTGAAACTATGTTTAGCTCATTTTTGTGAATTTGTCTGATAAATGTAGTTTCACGATTTGTGAAATTATGATTAACAACTCTTAACTATAGTTTACGATTGTAAATTATAATTAACAAATGTGAATCTATATTTATCAGCAAAATCTATTGTTAACGTTTTTTACAGATAGATAAACTATGATTATCATTCGTAAACTATAGTTTACATTCGTGAAATATAGTTTCACAAATGTAAACTATAGTTAACGAATCGTTAACTATAGTTTCGGATCCGTAAACTATAGTTAACAGCCGATAAACCTAGTTTATCGACTGTGAAACTATGTTTAGCTCATTTTTGTGAATTTGGCGTGCCATAGAGGTCACCCTGTATTCTGAGTTCACGATCGTGAAAATTAACCCCAAATGCAATAAAATGATAATTATTTAATTCAAAACACATTTTCATGGCCTAAGTTAACCCCTGTTGTGATTAAAAACTAGCGACTGTCTTATCTTTAGATGTTATAAATACGATTGATGCAACGACATACTGTGCACTGAAAATTACAACCGATGTTTATATCTTTCGTGCTGTTATTACAATTAGTTGGTAACTTGTAATTAGTTAATAACTCTGCCAAATTAACGCTAAAATAATCATAAAAGTTATCTTTAAAATTAGACAGATCCACTACATGACGGTTGTAATTGGGTCAAAGGGTTGGACTAATACCTCCAAAATAGACTGATTTTATTTGTCATTTAGCTAACACAATTACAAAACATTTCATCTATAAAATGTATTAATACACCTAATAAATTAAATTAACAAATTGGATAAGTTTTTAAAATTTTTAGGAGTTGTTTTATTTTTAATTGACTTGCTTCTAATCCAATTTAAATTAAGTTTGAATCTGTGTATACATACATGTATTATCATTAGTGTTATGCCAATGTCAAAGAAAGGCAGTCTACCTGATTTCTCAAACTTCTCCCTATTTTTCTGTGAGGAAGAAGTGAAGTCTCCCTAAAAGTTTGCCCAAGCTAGGTTGGCCCCTGTTAAGACTACCACTAAAATGTCTCTGTTATATCTTCAGAAACATCGTCGGAAACCCACGGGCAGTCTCACATACGCTTACTGACCGAAATTGAAGCTTCTGTAATATTGCCTAGTAGCAGGAATAAAGGACAATTTTATTGTTTGAGAATTTTATGATGACTAATTTACTATCCCTTGATTTCTGTCATGTTCCCCAGGCACTGAAGATCAATAAGAAAACACCCCAAATGAAAGTTTTACTTGATAATTTTTTATATGGCAAATTCAACTAGTGAAATGCCATAAGAAGTCCCCTATTTCAGTTCAGACTTGTGTTATTACTGTAGACAGAGAAGATTGGCTGCAAAATGAAACAGGGGCATAAACCATTTGTCCATGGTTGTTCATCTGCAAAAACTCATCCTTTGCAAAGGAAACAGAAACAGTTTAAACTAAAAAGAACATAAACAAATATTTAAACTTTGCATATATATCAGCTTGATAAATATCTGCTGATGAGTATACAAATAAATCATAAAAGATGGGTTACCGTCATTGTAAATTTGTGTCTCCAAAAAAAAAAAACCAAATAAAAAAACCTGACTGCCTCATCAACATTTCAAAATTTTGGCCCGAGAAACTAATGATTAATTTTTTTTTGGCCTTATCAACTCCTTTTGGTGTTTTCCAATCATGTCACATTCAATTTTGACAACCACACACCACAAACTTTCCAGTTGGTCAAATCTGCATATCACTGATTGGACAGAATTATTGACAAGTTATCAATGACAATGGTTGTTACATCTTTTTCATATACAGAAAATCTACTTTTAATTATCAATTCTTAAAAGTACAAAAAGAGAAAAAAATAGAATAGATGTTCGCTATATATAATTGTTTTCAAATACATTGTGCTAAGGTTCTTTGTTTTCCCTCAGACTAAAATGTCACACTTTCATTGGTTTATACATGACACGTGACTGCCGGATATAACTCTTTGTATGTCAGGTGAGAATTAATATTTGGCAATAGGGCTGACGCTTTGTCTACTAAAATTGAATAGCAACAAAAGAAGGGTGCTGCAAAGATTTTCATAAAGTATTTGAAAGCTGAGAATGATAATTTTTAAGAGTTTCAATTTGATCGTGTAAAATTGAATGAGATGCAAGGCCACTTTTACATGAATTTGCGTAGATCATTGCTTTTTGCGAATAAATGTCTCATTTGATAGTCCTCGGTAAACAAGAGGCCCATGGGCCACATCGCTCACCTGAACAACAGTTTCTTGTAACATTCTATTTCGTAGCATATGCTATTTCTAACTTTGAACCCCCCTTCTGGGGCCCCAGTATTGGTCCGAGGTTTATGGTTGGCTTTAACAATTTAGAATTTACACTATTTGAGGATCCTTGCATAGTAATCTCACAAACTGTAACATAATAGTTCTCAAGAAAAACTTTTTGAAAACATTTCCCATATATATTTCTATGTTAAACTTTGAACCCCTCTTGTGGCCCCAGTATTAGTCCAGTGGTCACAGCTTTATTAATTTAGCATCTACATTATTCAAGGATGCTTGCATAGTAATCTCACAAGTTGAAGCATTGTAGTTCTCTAGAAAAAGATTTTTAAACATTTTCCCTCTATATTTCTATGTTAAACTTTGAACCCCTCTTGGGGCCCCAGTATTAGATTGAGGGTCACAGCTTCTACACTATTTAAGGATGCTTACGTAGTAATCTGACAAATTGAAGCATTGTAGTTCTCGTGAAAAAGGTTTTTAAACATTTTCCATATATACTTCTACATTAAATTTTTAACCCATCTTGGGTCCCCAGTATTAGTCCAGGGGTCACTAATTTAAAACTATCGAATCTACATTATCCAAGGTTGCATGCATAGTAATCTCACAACTTGTAGCATTGTAGTTCTCAAGAAGAAGATTTTTTAACATGTTACCTATATATTTCTATATTAAACTTTGACCCCTCTTGGGGCCCCAGTATTAGTCCGGGGGTCACGATTTTACCAATTAAGAATCTACATAAGCCAGGGATGCATGTATAGTAATTCCACAAACTGTAACATTGTAGTTCTCAAGAAGAACATTTTTAAACGTTTTCTATATATTTTTTAAAATGTTAAATTTTGAACCCCTCTTGGTGCCCCAGTATTAGTCCGGGAGTCACGATTTTTACAAATTAGAATCTACATTATTTAAGGATGTATGCATAGTAATATTCCAAACTGTTGCATTATAGATCTTGAGAAGAAGATTTTTAAACATTTTCCTATATACATGTATGTTAAAATTTGAACCCCGCCTAGGGCCCCACTTTTTGTCCGGGGCTCACAATTTTTACAATTTAGAATCTTCATTATATATACAAACGTTTTTGTAAATATTGGCATTTCTGGTGCAATGGTTCTTGAGAAGAAGATTTTTATACATTTTTCCTATGTATTTCTATGTTAAACTTTGAACCCCGCCTGGGGCCCCAGTTTTGGTCCGAGGGTCACGATTTTTACAATTTAGAATCTTCCCTATACATATCAAAGGCCGGAACGGTCACAAAGGTGTCGAGCTGACATTTTCTTTAATATAGATATCATTAATTTAATTTTCTGTACCAATAGTCGTATATCCAATATTATCAGTATATGAAAATGGGTTGTGTAACTAAATTCGCACATATGCAACTATATTTTTATTATTATTTGCAATTTTAACATTACCATGTGATTGTATACTCAGTATATTTCCTTATTGCCTGACGTCATGACGTCAGGCATATCTAAGGTTTAAAAGTTACAACATCCGAAACAGTGCAGTCAACAATGGAAGCTAGCAATACCGTTTTTCATTGAAAAAAGATTTATCAGTGCATATAAATAATGTGACGACCTTCAAATTCGCAATTAACGAAAACGTTGTAATGGATGTAACAATTTAGCAATAGTGAGCAAGTGTTTAAAGCAAAAAAGAGGTTCACTGTGCACGTGTGTAATTCGGGCTGACTATATTTAGTTAGGATGAAACTTCAATTGCGCTTGCGTAAATTGGAGTTCTGGGAAGAAATTAGACAGTTCGTGTTAGAAATATTCGAAGACGTTATGAAACCGGTCAGTTTCTAGGTCAAACTGCGCATCTTCCAGGGGAATCGTTAGCAGCCACAGTCAGGAGTCCGCGTATATCTTCCCAACTCTCTTAGTGGGATTGAAAAGTAAATATGTTGAAATTAGTTTGCCACCAAACCATGAAAATCAGAGAGCTAAATTACAACTTTAAGTATTAAGTAGGTGTACAGTCATACATTGCATGTACACCGCTACACGCTTATCTCGTCACCTATATGTACAACCATAAAAATAAGGCTGCAAACTAAATGTGCACCCGCATATTATTATTGTTCTGGAAACTATTTACCTAGTATTTTAAAAGGTTGTGTATTCACTTTTGCCCTAAAATTAAAATTCCGCTGGCTGACTTTCTTAGCTTTTTAAAAAGCTAACCTTGTCATGCTTAAAAGTAGATAGCACTGTTTGAACGGTTGAAGGGGAGGGGTGTCATCACAACAAGTTATTACCTAACGAGGTGATTAAATTTAAGGCTGGCACATTAAACATGCGTCGGTTGGTGTGTATATATATATATATATTGTTAAAAAGAAAAACAAAAATGTTGGATGTAAAAAGCAGCATTGAGCAAGTTCACTGTACACGTGTGCAATCCAATAGAAAGGTCCCCACATTTGAACGGTGAATGGGGGGGGGGAGGCATCGCAATTTTTTACAAGTTGTACCTAATCATTATATATTACACGGTAGAATGTAAACTATAATTGTGTTCGGTTATCATTTCTAAACAAAATTGCCAGTTCGTATTAAAGTATTTACTAAGTAATTTTACGTTAGCTTAAATATTCATTAGAGAAAAGATTGAGCGATTTCATTCATTGTAAAAGGGGTGTAACTTCTGTGTTTTACTCAATGTAAATAATAAGTGCATAGTTATCGATTGATTCTTGCTAAACTAAAGTAAAATTAATATATAACAAGTAAAATTTGTTACGAAACAAATGCCAAAAAAGAGTTTTATTGACTCCACAGATACGGGTATTATGGAATGCACTCCCTCTATGGAAGAGTTCATTTATAGTGTAAACTCGGTAAGCAATTCAATCTGCATAAAGGGAGGCGCAGAATTAATTCTACTCCGCGCCATATTGTCAAAATCTTAGGAGCAGTCCATAGTGTTACGCGCCACTATAGTGGAATAATCCATGATGGGAAGCTAAGCTGTATTGTGTTCGTAATTAAGTTTTAATTGCTATATTTTTATTTTGTAGGCAGCAAATAATAAAGTTTTAAGAGAAAATTACATGTACGCAAAATATTTCAGGTTCAAAATAAATAATATGTAAAATTCATTTAAAGTAAAAACCCCCCTTAGTAAAGATAATTTGAAACAGTTCAACTTTAGAGACGCGCATTTGGACGAATGCGAGAAGAACGAACTACAAATCAAAGACAGATTAAAACTCATAGAACCAAGTTCTTGCAATGAAATAAATATTTTTAGTCAGGCAAGCTTTTTGGAAAGCTATTACTTGTAAAATACGTAGTGATGCATTTGTAATACAATGAATCATAACTCATCATGGTTACACTGAAAAATCGAAGAAATTTCAAAGTTTAAAAATAAATTAACTTCTTTCTGCTTTAAACAGTCTTTGAACAAATTTCACGGGTTCATCATTAGTATACGAGTGTAACACATTAACAGTGTTTCCCTAATTATAATAAAACATACTTTTATTTATTTCAATATCCGTGTGAAACAAAGAATACCTATGTAGTGTTGTTTACAAATAAATCTACACCACGTGCGTAGATCTGCTGTATCTTAGACTCGATAGCCTGCCCTTGATTCCAAACGCTGCCGCTAGGAAATTCAAGGACAGGTAAACAGTGGGAAAACTCACTGCAGCTTCGCGCACAGCAAATGCGCACACTTAAAATAAATCGGAAAGAAGATTGAGGCGGATCAAAGAAAGAAGGTTTAAGAAGAACTAAACATGAATTTGACAATAAATATCAAATTAACAGGAACAAATTAATTGACACCGTTGACAATACATTGTTTATGTGGGTATTGTAAGTATTAATTTACATCGGAAATGTATTACGTTAAATATTTTCATTGTTGAGTAAGTTATAATTGGCACTAGACTACTCGTAGCATTCCAATCCATGCCCATTATAACTTGATTTATGGGGCTGCTGAGGATGGTAACGATCTGATTTAGCTCCGTTTTCTCGTAAAGGTCCGATAAGAATAAGTAAACACATATAAATTGAATGCACACAGGCTACACACAATTAGCACATGGTCTGTACATATTATCTTATGTGTTTATAAAATATGGAGTTATTAACTTAGAGAGTGGGATCGTGTCAGTGTAGAAATTGGTTTTTTGTAAAGCTTAGAACTTTCCATAACCAGTAGGTAAAATAAATATACAGTTGCCTGGCTTCCAGAGATTTTTTCAGGCTAACACTTTGTAGCGGTTTTACTTAATCGAAAGATGTTTCTCTTTCTTTGTTTATAACTATTAAAGCCGTTTTACTTTTAAAATAAATCTATTGACTCTCCGAAAGATTTTTTCAGCCGTGTGAACTTGTGGGCCTAAAAATAAATTTTTCTCGTCACTGCTATTTCCTTTAAGCTGGCGAACCAGTCTATGTCGTATCTATAATGCTAAACCAATATACAACAAAATCACAAGATACATTTATCGCTTACATTCATTTTGGAGACCGTGCCCGACAACAAATAAATTTACATATTAATTTTTATTTTTATCGGGCACGGTCTCCAAATAAACTATAAGCGATAAACTAAAATAATGTTTAGTGAATTTTTACACCTTATCGTATTCATCCGTCATTTCTTGATTAAACAAACTTATTTACTTATGCCATGAGTTGTCAATAATCAGGGAGACACAGTTGGGTTTTTTGGTGCACAATTTAGTTGATTAAATGGAACAAAAATCTTGTAAATCTTGTAAACATGTTTCTATGTATATTTCTATGCTAAACTTTAAACCCCGCCTAGGGCCCCAGTTTTGGTCCGAGGGTCACGATTTTTACAATTTAGAATCTTCACTATATACACTAGCTTTTGTACAAATATTGGCATTTCTGGTGAAGTGGTTCTTGAGAAGAAGATTTTTAAAGACACACACCCTATACTCACTGTTTCGCAATTATCTCCCTTTTAAAAAGGGCTGTGCCCTTTATTTTAACAATTTATAATCCCCTTTCCATTAGGATGCTTTGTACCAAATTTGGTTAAATTTGGCGCAGTGGTTTTAGAGAAGAAGTCGAAAATGTGAAAAGTTTACAGACGGACAGACGGACGGACGGACGACGGACAACGGGTGATCAGAAAAGCTCACTTGAACCTTCGGTTCAGGTGAGCTAAAAACAACACTTATTAGGTTTGTTACTGACTGACTACAGAAATATATCAGGTTGATCAATCTCATAGACGGCTCGGCTTAACATAATAAATAATACCTTTCTACTTATACAATGTGTATAATTATTCACAGACTGAAAATTCACTGAAAAACTAAGTATCAAAGCTGCATATTCTGTCATACATAGTATGTTTGCATTAAATTTATGTACCAAGACAACACTATGTTGCGTAATGTCATCTGCGTTGCAAATCTCCTATCTCTTCGTTTATGTAATTCATGTAATGGGGTTGGTGAGGTTGTTTGAAAGAATTTTTCAGATGCAAATACAGTAACTTTACTACATAATAGCTCAAAACTATCCCTTATATATGATTCTAAAGGTAGTATGGGACACCTCCATATTATGACGTACTTCCTATCAAAATTAACAATAAAATCTAACAGCATAGTGCAATTGGTTAGAGCGTTTAATACGAAGCTGTAAGTCATATGAGTTTGAATCCCACTGAGGCTTTTATAAATTTTACCTTTTCAAAAATTATATATCATTTTTTTGGTCAAATATTGTAAAATTTGAAAATTCTAAAACAGTGAAACTATTTTGATTATGATGTACTTTTATCCACATTAATACACATGTACATACAGGTGTCCCATACCACCTTAACAGTTTGAAGTATTTTGTTGTACATGCCTGATCAAATGTGAACTTACATCTCACATTATCATTGTTATTCAAGCACAATAAAATCATCAAATTTATGCACCTATTTGTACATCTATTCCTAGCTCAGAGAAAAATAGCATCAAATCTACAGATTAATGCATTTATAAGCAAACAGAAACGGCACAAAAATCCAGGAAATAAATACCACATAACTCAGAAAACATTAAGCATATTACATTCCAGATACTGGATGTATACCTAGTAGTGCATCAAGTCCGATATATATATTGTGGACTGGGTGAGACAGCATCCAGAACACAGCCTTCAGGGCTGAGATAGCTGTCTTGATCAACCAGTTGTCAAAGTGCTGTATTGCCCTCAACAAATTCAAAATATTTATTCCATTACTCTTGAATACATAGAAGAAATTATCAAATAATACTAAAATAACAAATAACAACTTTAAACTTGATAATAAATGTCAGAAATTTCAATTGTGTGATTGACTTCACTTATACATCGTAATTTATGTGAAAGTCTTATCTTTAAGTAAAGTAATGAAGCAAATAATCAGATCTTTTAAATGCTATTCACTAAAAATATGGCACATTTACCTTTAAGAATGAAAAAGAACAATGTTTTTTTTTTCTTTCAAAAAATTGCAAATTAGCAATATTAAGTATCTAATCCAGGAGAGTTAACCCAAACAATTGATTTGTATTTAGAACAAAAACCATATTTTCAATTTGAGGAGGCTGACTTTAGTTCTAGTTCCGCATGTTTTGTGCATTCTATAAAATACTTTTATTTATATCTTTTATATTTTTTTTTATACCATTTGTTAAATTGAACACAATAAACAAAATATACATAAAAATATTTATATTTTAAAGGAAAATTCTTTTTAAATTATTTTTTCGAGTTTCGGAAGGTGAGCTTTGCCATTGTGCTTTTTATGACGTTACGATAAAATAAAGCTTTTTAGGAGTATGTTATAAGAAATAACATAACAGAAAAAGTAAAATTCGTTCGTCTTTGAAATTTCATACTCAAAATAATGCTATCCTAAGGATAATTTTTCTTAATTTTTGAATAAATCCATTGTTCAAATCTAAATTTGTCATACTCCAAAGATATAGCAAAATTTGGTGCACTTTCATATTTTGAGATGACCCCTCCCACTAGAATCCAGAGGGTAGAATTTTGTAGTTTTTGCACATAATGTAGACAATGATATTACTAATCACATATCACAATTTGAGGAAAATCGCAATTGTTGTATTTTTTTAATCTGCTTTGAAGTGCAGAAAATGACAATGTCCTATATATTCCAATAGCAAATGTACCTGTAATTTGAGATGACCAGTAAAAAGAATCAGATGGTAGATTTTCTTGTGACTTTGCAAATAAACTAGAGTTGGTGTAATTACAAATTATCAAAAAATAGAGTTTTGTTATAGTAGTTTTTATGCAAAAAAAACAAAATCGGCCTCCTTGAAATCACAGACAATGTTTAGATTATGGAGGACATAGAAGCAGAGAACATGAAGCTGAATCTGAGAACACCATAATTAGTTAAATAATAATTGTCAGTTTTCTATAATTATATGATATACATGTAATCATCATCGTGCTGTTGTTTTGATCTAGCCCTGGTACTAGCTCTCAAATTGTATCAGCTATGCTTTATCCGCATAGTTGATACCAACGTCTAGGGCTGATTGTAGGGCCGAAATCTAATAAATAACAGTGTGGTGAAGAAAAACAACAAAAAACAAGAATGGCCTGATGTCATGTTTCCATAATAATTAATTTCAATCTTTATTTTAAAATGACTTTTGGTTCTTACTTGATTATAATTTGTTCCTTTGTGAAAGTATTCTGCATTGGACAATCCTTGCGGCACATTCTTTCAATCACAATTTCTTCCTTATTCAATATACAGAGAAATCTGATCAGCTCAAAGATTTCCAGATTGATAACCGTGTCTTCTGGTTTTACCATTTTCAAGTGCAGAAGGATGTTATGAATTCCTCTTGCAGAATTTAATTTTCCAAGTTCTAACATTTCCAAGATAAGCTTTCAAGAGAAAAGATAAAGAAACCATGCAACTAAATTTTCATTTTAATCAACTTATAAAGTTTTACTGTACAAAGTGATGATGAAATCAACAATTACTGACAATACAAAGCAATTTGAATTTTTTAATGAGATAAATTGCCATAGTATTCTATTTTTACATTATTATGTCATTCCCCCTACCACTGAAAATCAAGGACATAAATTGACATATGAACAATAATTGTTTACACTTATATTCACCACATGTACTTGGATGTTTCAAGAGGTAAATTTAAATTCATTTATTTGTTGCAGACGACTGTTTTAGCGCTGTTCAGATAACTTGAACTCTTGATTTAGTTAATATTTAATCTAGTCCAGAAACAGAAAATGCAAGTTTTTTTGTTGGTTTTCATTTTGAGACTAGTTTATACACACATCTATAAACATGAGGAAAAAAACCCCAAATGAAAACCCATTATTACCTTGCCAGGCCTGTAATTCTTAAAGTCATCCTTCAACGCTGGAAACTCTGCCAACTTGTGACTGATATCCATAAAGAAAGTGTTAAGTCCACACATGTTTTTGCATTTAATAAGTCTTCCTTTTTGATCTTTGAATGCCCTTTTGTTACAAGATGGATTTCCTACAATGTTAAACTAAATTATTTACAAATAAATAAGATTGCATGCAATACACTGTGTTATAAAGACATGTAAATATAGATATGATACAAGTTGTTTTAATTTAAACAATAAAATGCTTTCTTTGGTGATTCATTTGGGATATGAAGGTGGTGACATTGCAGAAAAAATACATAACCCGCGTTAGCACGTTATGTAAATTTTTTCTGCAATGATTGCTACCTTCATAACCCCCATGAATCATCAAAGAAAGCATTTCATTGTTTATATTTACATCTTTCTACTAACAAATTAATAAATTGATTGTAAAAAGTAAGTAAAATTCACTAAATTACTGTTAAAGTACATCTGATTCAGTACATTAGCTAAAAGAAACAGCCAAATCGTCTCCTATGGGAATTTGAGTCCGACATCATCATGATTAGTTTGTGCAGTCTGTGATTTTTCTTAGGTCACTGTAGGTTTCGACCAATCAATAAACAAGGCATGTATATTTCAGTCCTGTCAATTTCTACAGCTGTTCTATAGAGTTATGAATTTACTATAAGTTTCCGTAAGAAATAGAGGGAATCATACTTGGTCGATGTAAATATATTTGTATCAAAGTCTTATAATTATATATGCATCAAGCTTTGGTAATCCATATCAATTCAGCAGTTGAGAATACAGTTACAGCCTACGCTGATATGTACTGGTATTTATTCTTCAAATGTTAGGCCAAATAAAAAAATATGTGTGGTTCCGGTAACGTCTAAAAAAAAATTAGGGTAGGTAGGTAGGGATTTTTTTTTTTTTTTTTAGAAATGTACATGTATAGTATGATTCTCTTAGTACTGCATGTACCTAGCACTGAATTGCAGATGGCATTTGTATTTAGTGAGATAAATATACTAAATTAAGATTGGTAGGGAGCATCTAGCTTTTATTACCATGACACAAATATTTTTAAATCAAAAATCAATAAAAAATAATTTCTGTTTAAAAAACAACATGAACAAAAAAGTATTAAATGTTCTGTATTAATTATAGGGCTGGGACGATTCAGAAGTCATTCAATTTGGTTCTAATTTGATTCAGAATGCTATGATTTGTTATTTTTTTCTATTCGATTCAATTAAACAAAGGTCAATTTCAATATTTCTCATTTTAAATTTAAAAAAATTATTTTTACTTTGCAGATTCCATAAAAATTCAATTTAGGGACCAACTTTGAGCAAAATTTTAGGGAGATTCACTTCTTTCTGACAGAAAAATAGGGAGAAGCTTGAGAAATTAGAGAGACTTCCATTTCTTGACAATAGCATAATGCTAATAATGATATACAAAGTTTAAGTCTTTAATAATTTAGATTTGATTAGAAACAAGTCAATAAAAACTAAAACAACAATGTAATTTTTTTTAAATTATCCAATTTGTTGAATTTAATTTGTTTGATGTATTCATACATTTTATATATAAAATGTTTTGCAATTGTGTTAGCTTAATGACAAATAAAATCAGTCTTTGTATTTTGGTGTATTTTGGAGGTATTAGTCCAACCCTTTGACCCAATTACAACCGTTATGCAGAGGACCTTGAAAATAACTGTTAACATATTGTTTTATGATTATTTCAGCATTAATTTGGCGGTGTTATAAACTAATTACAAGCTACAAACTAATTATAATAAAAACACTAAAAGAAATAAACATCGGTTGTAATTTTCAATGCACAGTTTGTGGTTGCATCACCCTTATTTATAACCCCTATATACAAGACAATCGCAAGTTGTTTATCACAACAGGGGTTTACTGAGGCTGCGAAAACGCCTTTTGAAATTGATAACTTTCATTTTATTGCCTATGGGTTTTATTAACTCAGAATACAGGGTGACTTCAACATCTCTTTCGAAGGAAATTCTGGCGAAGTTACCGATCGAAAAGCGAGCATGTCAACCCCTAGGTTGGTCCTAATTTATTTATTGTGAGGTACAAAAGGTACAAACAGTTCTTGATTTATCGTCTCTTCAATCAACTGATAGGAATTAAAATGTTCCCATACTATATTGGAGGCCGTCATTGCTGAAACTAAATCTAGTATTGGAGCCGATGACGGAAAGCGGGGAAAATTCCGGAAAATTTTGAAAATTGGCGAAAAAAAAGTTTAGGGTCGGGGGTAAAAAATAGGGACGGTCGGGTGACCGGAACCACAGGTATTTTTTTATTTGGCCTAAATACCAGTACATGTACATTAAATAGATCAGAGAAACTAATATAATGTTGCCTCTTTTTTTTTTATTACAATTCATGTGGAGGTCATTTTAAATAAAAAGCTATATTTACATTCTACTGTGTTTTTCCATTATATTCGGTGATCTTTAAATGTCTCTAAATGCAACATCCCAATCAATGCATATTAATTTACATGTAATTTACACAAGTAGTTTCCAAACATTGATTTCTGTTATCAGTTTAAAAATATAATTCATACATGTTGTTTAACACCATGTTTAACAATAATTCAACAGTAAAGTTAATTCTATTGTTAAAAGAAAAATTTCAAGAGTTATTTTTCATGGATTATATTTTCAAGGCTAATCTCAACATGTCTATGTGAAAACCAGTTTAAATCGGTTTTAGAAACAGCTGTTCTGGCTTTTACTAATTTAATCCCTCCATGATCATGATAAAATTGATAATCTGCAATTTATACCGATTTATTTAATAAAGTAATACATTTTATCAATAAGGGAATGTAAATATAAGCATTGAATGATTTATTTTTGACGTCATCATGACAATAACTGCCATCAGTTGAGCAGATAAATTGTCATAACGCGCTAACATGCCTTATTCAATTTGTCTGCTCACCTGACAGCAGTTATTGTCATGACAACGTCAAAAATA
Organism: Magallana ariakensis; assembly: GCA_020458035.1. Lineage (NCBI taxonomy): Eukaryota > Metazoa > Mollusca > Bivalvia > Ostreida > Ostreidae > Magallana > Magallana ariakensis. The sequence goes on along the minus strand of CM035818.1, from coordinate 48,830,984 downwards.
AATCATTCAATGCCTAATTAAGTATGCATGATTTCATTTCAATTATAGCAGGTACAAACCTATGTCATTGCAGATTGGATTTGGATGTATGGGAATGTTTCCATGGTCAGAAATCAAACACCATTTTTCATGTAAACCCTTTGATAGATTTGAAGTACCACAAGCCTGCAATAGGTATTCTAAATATTCTGGTGTGTAACATTTATCACAAGTAAAACACTGAATTTTTCTGTGTTCTGAGCTGTAGTAGAAACCAGCAGTGGCTAGTGATACAAATGACAATTTTTGGAATCTGCAACATGTCAGACTGGCAAAGGAGTAAAGTCTAAACCATTCATTCTTCATATCCAGCGATCCAGTGGTCCAGTCCCAACCACTCTGTAAATGCAACACTGGAAACAATTTTCTTGGTGTTTTGTTGCTAGGTTTCTGATTCTGCCAGCTTTTTATTTCTACAATTTCTTCGTCGTCTTCAGTGATACGACATTTCACTCTCTGAACATTATCAATACTGTTTTCTCTTTTTCCATTCTTTTGGTGTTCTTTACCTCCAGCCTCAGCTAAATGAAAACATTCAGTCCTTTCTGATGGTACCACATCCTCCATCTCCCCACGCCTCAAAGATTGACTTGATGGTTCTCTTAAAGGGGCATCTGTGGACTGTTGACTTGAGGAATCTACTTCAAAACCTGCCTCAATGGATTCAACTCCATCAGAAAAGAATCCAGAGTCATCGATTTGGAATACACCAGGTTCATCTGCATGATGTGAAACTTTAACAGGTGATTCCCTTTCTGGTTCAAACTCCTCAGATGGAACTTTGTCAAGGCTTATTTCTCTAGCATCAAGTTTTGGTGCACTTTTCAGATTGAGTGTGACCTCATCAGTTTCTTCTTTTCCCTCCAAACCCTTTGCTTCCTGTCCTGTTGAACTGTTCTCACATGGTTTGGTGAAATCATTCCCTTCACCATCAAACAGAGGAGGACTTTTCATGATTTGAACCGTCTGACCAATATCACTTGAATAGCTACTTAGAGAAGCTGCTGAAGCAAGTCTCTCCTCCATTGTAAAAAATTTCTGCATTAAAAAAAGTTTATGAACAGTTTAAGAATAAAGTATAATACTTTGGTTTTAACATGCAAATAAAATTTGATGGACAAATGAATGAAAATGCTTAATACAATGTATCCCATGATCAGCACAGGTAATTAAAAGGGCTGGATTGATGGTTTTGACCATTTTCAGATTATATTGATCTCCTTGAAAAGAAGAACTCTGTAAACATAGGAAAATATTAATTTTAAATTTATATATATAAAACTTTTACTAGTATTTACTTAAAAATAACTTGCAGCCGAAAAAAAAAACCCCAAAAAACTTCTTACCATAGAACTGCTAGAAGATTACTGAACACGGCCACCTCCTGCTGCTGATCTTTATTAACACACTCCAATTATGACGACCAATTTGTTGACCACTTAGCCTCTTAAAGATTAAATTATGAACTGTTTAAAGTTTCCTTGATCATCCCTGCATAATTCATCTAACACATTGAAGCAATCCAATCGATATCATTTCACAAATTTGCATTGATTTGAATACTTTTTATGCAGTCTTTCCCACAAATATTCATGATTTCTGATCTAAACGGAGAAAATAGGCGGCCATCACTAGGATTGAAATATAGCGACTACCGCGCCCGATCGTTTTTTTTTCAATGTATCGGCGGTTTTATAAAAAAGTTGTTAAATTCTCAAAGTAAATAATAAAATATTCTTTAACATAATGTAAATCTTTTACAATTTTATTCATCATTTTATTTTTGTGTCATTTAAGTAGAACTTTCCAATTTCAAAGTAAAAAAAATGCTACATGAAAATTGCAGCTTATGTTGCTTAAAGACAATTTTAAGACAATCAGACAGTTTTTAAAAGCCTGAATTGAAATGGTGTTTATATATAATTAATTTAAAGTTTTTTTGGTGTTTTTTATAATTAAAACTACAGTGTATTTGAAGGATGTGGATCTTCTTTATTGCTATAGTAAGTGAATTTTATTCTGTGTGAAGAACTCAGTATTCATGTTCACAACATCATAGATTCCGCGATCTACAAACTTCATCAAATACAAGCGATGATTGATCTCCGATGCTTTTTTTTATCCCAGTGGAAATTTATAGCAATCTGATTTTATTTTTTAACTTTTTTTTAAATTTGAAATACATGTAGCGAACCAGTCAATTTTAAAACTTTCGAGATTACGTGACACTTATTATGTGGTTACTTTAGAGAATTGGCTATAAATTATGTTACTTATCATAAAATGTCATAACTTTTATGATTTCATTTTTACAGAAACAGGTCACAAAACACATGATACATGCAGACACTTATAGTATTTGTCAACCGCTATTTGTGATGGTAATTAAATTAAGGTCTATAGCTTCGTAGCATTTTCATTTTAAAGATTTTTCTCGGTAGCTAAATTGCTGGCATATTCATTTTTTTAAAAGCATTTTATTGCCTAAGTTTACATGTACCGTATATACATGTATGAGATGAACAAAAATGATGGTGTCTTGATATTATCTCTACTAAGTATGTTTTATTTTAATTTTTTATGAAAATCGACAATAATACATGTAGGCCTGAGGAAATTGACAATACATTTCGACAAAATCTGTTTACATCAGGGAAGTATATATGTCCTTTTGATCTGCACACACCCCAGACACCCACATCCCTCTTGTGTATATACACAAGATTTGGGGTTAGACATCGTTAATTACAGCCTATTGTCTACATGACTGTTTTATTTACACCTTTTGTATATCATGTACATCCACTGTCAATTGACCTTAACTTTGAGTGGTTTATTCCCACGTAGCTAAAATTCTGAAATTCTTATTCCCACCTAGCTAAAATTGTGATTTTCACACCTGAGTGAGCGCTGAGTATAGTCTGTTTTATGTGTGAACTACCTGTATAAAAATCACCTGTGATATATATATTGTTAGATATTCTTGATAATATGGATTTACAGTGTTATAAAAATTTCAATTCAAGTACTATCAATTATTGAAAGGTTTAATATTCATAACTTAAGAAAATAAAATTTAAAAAAAAAAACCACAATAAATAATAATAATAAAACTAGACTCTTGTTGCTATAGCAACAAAAAGGTCTTCCGTTCTCGTATAAATGTATTATTGTGTAAAACAAAACAAAAAAAACCCACCAAACTTCTTTCAAATATTTATCATCTATGTAAATTGACTTACAGTTTCTAAGATCTGCTTAATAAGATGAACTACTTGAGATATTTGATATATCTCGCCGGAAGTAGATCTTTTTTGTTTATTTCACATCGCATAAATGACTTATGTAAGCATTTATACCTAAATAAATATTCTATGTAAAATAAAAAATAAAGTTAAAAAAAAAACTTTTTTTAAGTGCTTCCGGTGCCGACCGGAAGTTACGCCGACAAAAACAAAATTCTGTATACTTGTCTACATACAAAGGTCTATCATCCCACAAAGTTTAGTTGTTCAAGTCATTACCGTATTTGAGATTTTGAGGAATACTTGTTTAACAATTTTCATCATTAAAACTTTTCCGATTTGGAACTCTTCAGTCTTCCGTTAGCGCTTTAAGTAAGTCGTTCCATATGATACTAGTATTCTTTTTTCATTGATTTACCAATCGCGCGAATACATATACAAGGTTAGCTTTTTAAAAAGCTAAGAAAGTCAGCCAGCGGAATTTTAATTTTAGGTCAAAAGTGAATACGCATTCTATTAAAACACAAGATAAATAATTTCCAGAACAATAATAGCTATGCGAGTGCACATTTAGTTTGCACCCTTATTTTTATGGCTGTACATAGTACATGTAGGTGAGGAGATAAGCGTTTAGCGGTGTACAGCAATGTATGACTGCACACTTAATACTTTTAAAAAAGTTGTTACTTTGCAAACATAGTGGTCTCGTCGCAAACCACTACAAATATGTTTACTTTCTAATCTCATTAAGAAAAGTCGGGAAGATAAACGCGGACTCCGGACTACTGCAGTATGGCTGCAGACGATTCCCATTGACAGTCTTCCAATACATCGATGCGCAGTTTGACCTAGAAACTGACCAGTTTCATAACTTCTTCGAATTTCTCTAACATGAACTATGGAACGCCTGGACTGTCTTATCATGGCAAAACTAAATTCGTTATGTGCTTATATTATTATGTAGCGTGCTTTAATCGTTATATGATGTCCTTGTATCATTATGTGGTGTGCTTTTATCATTATGTGGTGTACTCCTTTAATTATGTGATGTGCATTCATTATTATGGCATGTGCATTTGGTATTATGTGATGTGCATTTGGCATTATGTGATGTACATTTGGCATTATGAGATGTGTATTCATCATTATGTGGTGTGCAGTTATCATTATGGCATGTGCATTCATCATTATGGCGTGTGCTTTTCTAATTATGTGATGTGATTCCGTCGTTACATTATGTGTTTTAAACATCATTACGCGATGTGCTTTTTTGTTCATTACGTCATGTACAAACATCTTTATGTTATGTACAAACTTCATTATGTGGTGTGCAAACTTCGTTATGATGATGGTCAAAGTCACGTGACAATATTTAAAGTTAAAAGTTGGCGGGTTTAGATACAGTGGCAAAATTCAAAACTGATACTGTAATAGCCAAAAGATCGGACGGCTCTCATCCGCCACGCACCTAAAATCACTTCCCTCGACACTATTTTAGTGTATCGCTGTGATACGATGTTTATGATTTATTTATTTATTTATTTATTTATTTATTTATTTATTTATTTATTTATTTATTTATTTATTTTATATACCGTTTACTTTTAAGGACACACAAGACGTTCCCCAGTTTCAGTTAATTTCTCCTGATAGAATATTTTTTCTTTATTTGCATTAAAACCTGCTAGTGCCAATAATTCAGGGTGCATTACTAGACTACTTTTGGAGTTAGAATATTTAAAAATTTTAATTTAATAGCATGCAAAATGCAGCGCCCCCCCCCCGCAGCAAAGATTTTTCTTCAATTTACATATAAAAATGTGAGTTATCATGCAGTTTCCCCCCCCCCCACATTTTTGGGACCATATAATAAATTTGAAGTAGAAGTAAAGAAAGAATAGGAAAATTGAAGTTATAGGTATACTACGCCCCCCCCCCCCTCCCCCGGATTGGGATTTCACGATTTGGGAATTTCTCGGGGGTTTTTTGCTTTTGTCTTTAAATTTTGCTTGTCAAGATGTTTTGGGATGAGTCTCCCTCCCCCCACCCACCCATTCAAAAACGATGCTACGTGCCTGGATCGGCCCATCAACACCTAAGTTTACAACCGGTTCAACCAAAACTGTACATTACACCTGCCATTAGTAAATATCGCCCCTCAATCTGCATCTACTGCCTGTCATTTTTACAGAATTCATAAATTATTAGCAGTTATTCTTGTAGGTATTTTTTTAGAACTTTGGGCAGAAACTAAAATAAAATATTTTATCCTGGTAATTTTGATGAAATTGCGTTGCTACACATTTAGGTGGTATGGGACACCTCAATTTTGTGACATGTTGTTTATCGAAATAAACAATAAAATTATGTGAAATTATTTAAGTAGTTTCTTTCCCTATATTCTTCTAACAGCGTAGCGCAGTGGGTCAGGGTTTACTACGAATCTGTACGTCACGAGTTCGAATCCCGCTGGGAGTTAATTTTTACAATTTTTACCTCTCCAAATATTTTCAAAAGCTATTTTTTGGTTAAATCCTGTAAAATTTGAAAGTTCTAAACCAGTGAAAGTATTCTAATTAAAATGTACTTTAATCCACATTAATATCGACAGATGTCCCATACCACCTTAATTCTGGCAGGGCCATTAAAGAAAGGTGTCTTTTGTAATTGTTAATCTGTTACCATGGTCATATCAAAAGCTGTGACAATAATATGTTTCTTCATTTTTGTTTTACACCGGTCTACTTCATTTGTCAATTTGCTGTTTAGCACCCGCCATATAACCGGCGCATTTCGGATATAGGACATATGAAGTCCGCACTAAAGACAACCCGGGACTCAGGGAAAAAATACAGATATTAGTAAAACACTGGAACATTCATATTAAAGACAAAGACTGCAGCGTGGTTTTCTCTGAATTGGCAACTGTGTCGATAAGAATTTGGTCGATATGCTCACTTCCTCACTAATTAAATAATTTGTATAACAGATGTGCAAATAGTATCCTGATGATAGCGGATTTGCAGATTAAAAAAAGTTAATGTAAAAAAAATAAAATAAATAGATAAATCATGAAAGCGTATCACAACGCCAAAACACTAAAATAGTGCACAGGTGCTTGAGGACAGGACCGACCTCCCCCTCAATCCCCTACCCCCCAAGTATTTACACCCCCGGGACTTTACTCATTTTTTCCTTTGAATTATCTTTTTATGAAATATTTATAATCTAATGTATACAACCATTGCAAAATATTACCTAAAACAAACATTTTGAAAAAAAAATCATATCCCTCTATATATAATACATTGTATTATATATACGAGGGATATGATTTTTTTTGTATTATATATACAAGGGAATATATTAGGAAGATAAAAGTCGGTTTTGAATTTTGCCGCTGGGTTTACGACTTTAAAAACTGTTACGTGACTTTGACCATCATCATAACGAAGTTTGCACACCACATAATGAAGTTTGTACATAACATAAAGATGTTTGTACATGACGTAATGAACAAAAAAGCACATCGCGTAATGATGTTTAAAACACATATTGTAACGACGGAATCACATCACATAATTAGAAAAGCACACGCCATAATGATGAATGCACATGCCATAATGATAACTGCACACCACATAATGATGAATACACATCTCATAATGCCAAATGTACATCACATAATGCCAAATGCACATCACATAATACCAAATGCACATGCCATAATAATGAATGCACATCACATAATTAAAGGAGTACACCACATAATGATAAAAGCACACCACATAATGATACAAGGACATCACATAACGATTAAAGCACGCTACATAATAATATAAGCACATAACGAATTTAGTTTTGCCATGATAAGACAGTCCAGGCGTTCCATAATGAACTGTCTAGTTCATTCCCAGAATTCCAATTAACGCAAGCGCAATTGAAGTTTCATCATAACTTAATTAGACAGCCCGCGGGCTGACTAATAACAAGTGTTCGATGACAGTTTTTTTTTCCGTAACGGTATGTGCTGTCATGATATAGAGCCAACCATGATCATATGTGATGGAATCCTGTCACGATATTCTGAATGCATTTGTCGTACGACTTATTCATTTCGTTTGTTTGCTGGAAACAGAGATCGTTCGGTTTTTAACTTCTCTTTTTAAATATACTTTTTGGGGAAACAAAATGAAAGTATTGGTAAATCAAAAGAATGAAAAGTTTCTACTGAAAATAACAAAAAAAAAAAAAAAAAAAAAAATACAAACTTAAAAACGATGACGAAGATGGATGCCCTGCTAAGTTCATGCTGGCACACGACCCCCAGCTTCTCCTCAGAATTAGAAAATGACGAAATTCGTGATATCTGATTATCAAGATCTACTAGTCTTTGTACTGTAGCATTACATTATTTGCATATTACTGTTTTTTCTTCGTACTTAATGCCGGCAACCAAGTTTAAGATTCGGGCAAGTCAATATTTGAGTTCACTTGTCCGAAGGGCAAGTGAATTTTTAATGTCTATCCCTGATAACATTTCAGGTCAGTTCAAATTTTCAGGTCAATTCAAATTTTTAGTTCTTTTGTATTCCTGCATAAATAACTGATCTGTATGATATATTTTAACACATATATACCTGGAAATATAATAAAAACTCACAAATAGACATTAAAATTGACGCAGAACATAGAAGTGTACATGTAAACAAAAAAAAAAAAAATAAAAAAAAAAAATAAATAAAATTCAAAGATTATGGATATGAGATTTATTTCAGAAAATATATGATTTCCTCAAAATTAACAGTACATGCATTGATCACTATTAATACTCTGTCCCAAGATATCCTCGATTCATATTTTGCTGAATAACTCGATATTTATATATATACCTCAGGGTTCAAGCGATAGATGTTTATTCAGCAGTATAAACAATTTCCAAGATTTCTTTATTAAAACACCTTCTCTAGCTCATCAGGCTACAAATAAAGAAGTATACGGGGTTTTGCATTGCAACAGACCCGGATGATAACGTTGAAAAATTGTGCGAGGTCTTCTGAGTGACTTTCGAATGGAGAAAAGATGTCAACATTTCCCATCATAAATCTCCATAAGAAATCTGTTTTCGATACTGTGAATTTTTCCGATTAAAAAATGATAATGTACCAATGAAGTTTACTTGGATATTTCCCGTTTCATCTATTTTAATTGCACTTCTTTTACAGGTATGTGTAACTTGTTTTCAAAAACGTCCAAATGTGCTGCATTTATTAATATTTTGGGATCGACAGACTAAACATGCGCGGATCTAGAGAGGGGCCCCCCCACCCCCGGAAAATAAAAATTTATTAAATTTACATAGTAAAATAAAATTATCACAAATATGCCTCGGACCCCCCCCCCCCCCCGGCAAACACATATCCTTCTGACCCCCCCCCCCCTCCGGGAAAAATTTTCTGGATCCACGCATGCTAAAGTCCCAATTTATAATCTGAAAATCAAACCAGACAATGTCTAGAGATCATATTTACATGTACAGTATATATCTGCAAAAGTGCATTGCTAAAAATACTAGTTTCAAATAAGTATTTTAAAACAGTAGAAGATTTAGACAACGAACGCCGATATTAGAAGAAAGAAATAAAACATTAGTATGACACCAACAACGTTATGGTCCAATTAAATTATGCTATTTTGGTAAAATGATATTTATAATAGCGGGACAGGTTTGCAAATAGATGATACAGCAAGGCCAGCAATGCCATATTAGAAAAATAAGTAAAACGTTATAGCTAATTTACTCTTAATATTTCACAATTTGTTTCCGTTTCGTACTCAACAAAAGCAAATATTGAATGCAATGCTATATTTGATAGACATTTATAAGAGTATAAATAAGACAACCACATGTAAATAATCATTCATTAGATATGAATAAATGATACAAAGTAAATCGTTCATGCGCGGATCTAGAGGGGGGGGGGGGGTCCGGACCCCCCTGGAAATGTAAAGTTATTAAATTTACATAGTAAAATCATCGCAAATATGACTCGGACCCCCCCCCCCCTGGAAAACACATATATGTTTTCGAAAGGCGTCGGAAGCGGAAATATGAAGAGTAATACCCCCCCCCCCCCACGGATTAGGAATTTCATTTCATGATTTTAGGAAATTGAATTATTAAATTTTTTTTAAAAATTTTTTTTTGCTTGTGAACATTTCTGATGAATAGTGTACCCCCCCCCCCCCTACTTTCAATTCGGACCCCCCCCCCCCCTGGAAAAATTTTCTGTATCCGCGCATGTCGTTTCTAAAATAGTCAGTCTTTAACCTTTTAAAGCGATAAACTTGATATCATATTTTCCGTTCCGTTCCGCTTTCCGTACCGCTTTCCGTTCCGCGTTTTAGCAACACCCGTGATAAAGGTGCGTGATTTTCAGGCCCGCAGTTTAGCGAAAAGGGCTTAATTATTACAGAACTTTTTGATGATTTTTAATAAAAATACACACACCTGTTAAAGAAATACAGCTGGAATTGATAAAAGGGAAAATATCCAAGATATCTTCATTGACACATTTTCATTTTTCACTACATCTTTTCACCATTCGGAACTCACTTGGATTTGGAATACCTCGCACAATATTTCAACGTTATCATCCGGGCTATTTCATGGCTGATGCAATGCAAAATCCTCGTAGCTTAAACTTTCTATTTTGGGTTATGTATTGAAACCTGAAGCGGTAGAGGGGGCGTTTCAAAACAGCCTCCATTCATGAGTTTATACATATCAGGGGGAGTCTCAAAACCATTTATTAATTTATAGTCATATAGTTATTTACCTGATACAAAGCTTTAAATCGTTTGATTTGTCGATACTCTAAAACACTAATTAAAATATTTATTAGCTTGATGAGATATTGGCGCTTCTGATTGGTCGAAAAATTTCTTTGATACCTGCATCAAAAACATTTTTCGCCGGATCTACTTTTCTCAACTGTTCTGATTTAACACTATTTATAGAACGGGAACTTCCAAAATAAACACTGTCAACAAAATGAAAAGTTGTGTCTGTTTAATTGTCAGCAAACATAATACAACTTTATAAGTATAAAAAATAAAAAAATTAGCCTTGAAAAATAAACAATACACAAAATTTAATTCACTAAATAGAAAATTAAGCGTCTTCTCAAATTTCGTCTGCTCGCGATCTACGATCAGCATTTACGGCGAGGCTGGCGGTTCCAGGAATAATTATAGCGGACATACAGGCCTACACACTTCACGGTAACACTGCTGTTCAAATTTGGTAACGATGAGTTTTAAATTAACACACGTACATGATCGGTCATCAGAATAAGCATCGTAAGCAAAGCTATGGGTAGTGCATCAACTCCTTCGGCGTATTCCAAGCGGCAGATATATCATTTATAAGATTAGTACCTCACAGGCTATCTAGTTACCACAACATTTACAAAAGTCGATCATACATACTATTATTTGTCGACATATCAACTATTTCGTCCACGATCGCGTCTCCTTGCATCCAGTTGCATATTCCAGCGATCTAACTCACATCAAAACCAGTTTTAACGAATCTTGCTGCATAGTGAATAGCATCACAAGCCATCGCATGTAATTTCCGTTTGTTGTCAATTCAGCCGGTTCAGATTTCAGCTTTCTATTTGTGTTTAATCCATTAAATTCAGCTCAATAGCCCTGCATCAGCTGAAGGCGCATCCAATTTGAATATTGTTGCTGTTACTGTTTTGTATTCGTACGCGCGGCTTCATTTACATTATTTACATTTTTGATCGATGACACTTTGAAAATGTTTTATTAAACAAGTTTAGCTTTTTAAAAAAGCTTACCGTCTTTAGAGCAAACTTTAAACAGCATTAAGTTATCAAAGAAAATTTAATTCTTTTTTTATATATAAGGTCGCCTTCCTCTACATGCAATGGCTTTTGAAACTTTTTTTATGTACATGTACCTTAAGCGTGCGTGCCTTAAATTGAGAAATGCGTACCACGTGCTTGTGAGTTGAGATCGACTATAGTAAGGAAAAAGAGATCTTAGGAGGGCCGTATTATTTTAATAAAATCAAACTTAAAACCACAGCATTTAGCACTTGTTTTACTGATATTAGAACCATTTTAACAAGAGCTTGGACTTTCAGTAGGAAGTAACTATCTATTCTTGCGTCTAAAAAAGTTAAAAAATGACGCTGGTTTCAAGCGAAATATACACCGATTGCGTAGTCTTAGCTCCGAAGCCAGACAAATCTAGTTGTTTTCAAAGAGCCATGGTTGTATGGCCAGCAATGAAATTGACAGGCCTATGTCACAATGCTGTTTGCCGCAACTACCCAAAGTCCAAGCTCCTGTTAAAATGGTTCTAGTTTTACCCGATACCGTATCGTTTTTACTGATATTAGACATACCGTATCAAATTTTCACATTTTTGTACTTGCATAAACAATCCAAATAGAAAAGAACAAAAAATTTCAATAGATATTATAGAACATTGCTTTCAACTAGTTGTACTGAAAAATTGAAGTCTGAATTTCATTGATAGCTAATTTTATTGCTTTTTTCGTTTTCTCACTTTTTAAGATTTAAAATCTACGAAACTTGTTAAGTCGTACGTAAAAAAGACCATCAGAAAATTATCTCCCTTGCGCCGAACAGTTTTTCAACCAATGAGATAAATGTAAATTTTCACATCATGTATTTTCTACCAATCACAAAGGAGAGGAAGTGCACAATCCGGAGACTGTAAATTATTTCAACTCTTTATACCGTCTTCCAAGGAAGACGGTAATGATAAGAAATGAATTTAATAATTTTTCTATTGATCGACGTATCAAAGAAAAAAATGACCGGAAAACTTTTTCATCAATGCGCGATCAATAGAAAAATTATTAAATTTATTTCTTAAATCAATCGGGCAGCCCTATTACAAACCCGCGTTTTTCATATATTTTATATTGTTTTGCCTCGGACTAGAATGTCTCGACGTCATTGGATGAAACGCGTCACGTGATTGCCTTACAAATTTCTTTAAAAGGCGAGCATCAAAATTTATAGGGCAACATGGCGGACGTAACGTTATTTGAACTGATTTTTTACACAAACGTTTGTTTACATATCAAACTTTAGGTCCTCGACAAAACAAAACACTTATTAGGTTTGTTACTGACTGTTTAAAGACATTTGTGGGGTCGGTAATGCATCACAAATTAGCTTATCTGTTTTGTACTACCTTAAAAAAGATTTATTTTTTATTTTTAATGGTATATCAAACCTATGTAAACAAAAACGGGGCTCGATCCTTGTTTACATGACAAAGAATTGTGAGCCCTGTTTCTTGCTTATAACTCAACGACTGACTCTCAAATTTCATTTGATTATTAGAAATGCGTTCCTAAAGCATTATAAAAAATAAAAACAGCAAAATAGAATTTGACCAAAATCGTGACCATGCCCCTTTAAATTAAAAATTACACAAAACGACTTGGACGATAAAATCAAATTAAAAATTATATAGCTTTACATGCATTTTTGTTGTTGTTTTTTTTTTTGTTTATGGGCCAATCAAATTTACGGCATTTTGTGCAGTCTGTTATACAAATATAATGCTAGAATTCCTGTTATAAGATACTGAACTGGTAAAAAGAAACAACATGAACACGCATGCAAGCTCGGATTTACGGTTTATAAAGCGTAAAAATGCCTCAAACCATTTTATATCGTATAAAACTAATAAATATTGGATTCATTCCTTAAATAAACATGTGCATGTAACATTCAAAATAATAGAAATATAATAATCATACGATACAAAGTTTTCTATATGAAAAAAAAATCAAATTTTTGAAAGTTTCTCCGGATTTACCCGCAGCTTGTCCGGAATGCCCTAATTTAAACCTGAACTTTCTTTCGCACAGGATATTCAAATACACTACACAAACATTATTATAATACATAAAACTGTTTTTCAGGGTTGATTTTGGTTCTTTTGTCAGAAGTTATCAGTGTTTATGATATACATCTCTTCATGTTCGTAGCATGACCATTCGAATCAAGAGGAAGTTAGTTATGTCCGGAATTACCCGAACATACCCTAATGAACACCATCTATTGTGCGCTATAGATCTAGGCCTTTTATTGCACAGGGGCTTGGTTGTTGGATAGTGAAGTTTCTATTTATTTGTTCCCGAAGAAAAAAATGATTAAAATTGGTAATCTAAGGTGTATTTCTGTGTATTGCAATAAATAAATTCACTGAAAACCCGATCTTCGCTAGCCAAGGGTTTTCGGTCCACTCTGTCCCCATAAACCCTTGGCAAACTCGGTGATGCGGTGGCGCTATCTAGCGAGCAACTTGAGATGCGCCCCTTGTATATTTACATTTCAATGGTAATATACACGCTACGGCATAAATACAACTTGAAAACATGTTGACTAGCAAGAATATGAACATAATTAACGATGCTATTCAATGGGAATGAAGATATAACCTAGAGAAAGTATGGAACGCCGGGAATGTCTTATATGAGGATTAAACATTATACGCAGTGTTCTCCTCATTATATTTGGTAGTATATTCATTATATAAAGTCCTTTTTACATTATATCGTGTGCATTTTCCATTATATACAGTACTTCTTTTATTATATGATGTAGTTTTATCACTATATTATGTACATTTATCATTATATGAGGTGCTTCCAACATTATATGAGGTGCTTCTAACATTATATGCGGTCGTTCTAACAATATACGCGGTAAACACAACATTATATTATGTACTTCTCACATTACATACAGTATATTCATTATTATATGTAGTATTTCTGTTATTATGATGATGATGAGCGTTAAATATTATGTCCGGTCCTGTCAGCATTCCGTGCGGTAGATTTTGCATTTCGTTGTGATGTAGACACAGTATTATATGCTGTGCTTTCATCTTTATGATGATGATCTGAGATATATCACTTATGTAGATGTTAATGTTGTGAAAGTGGAAAATTTAATTTAAAAAAAACTCTCGCGGATTAGGATTTTGAAAACTGGCGAAAAATGTTTTCCTTTTTTTCTTTTCGCTTGTCCTGATTTCGGATTAGTCTGTCCCATCCCTTTTAAAAAAACGATGATGCGTGCCTGTACTTACACAACTTTAGTAAGCATAATTATATAACAGTACTATTTACACGAGATTCGCTGTCTGATATGTACCTGTAACATAAGTCTATTGGTGTGACGGTGTTTTGTTGGTTATCAGACATTCAGTGTAGCTAACTAGAATAGATACTATTAGAATAGATACTAAAAACCGCTTTATTTGTCGAAATTTCACATATGTCTTCTGGTTTTTTCTTCTGAAAATATGCAATACTGAGTCATTACTTAGGTTTGTCCATGAAATCATCTACTATAATAATGGGGTCAATATTCTACGGGGGTCACTTTTCGTCGTTACACCGGGCCCTAAAAGAAACTGACATTTTAATAGGTATAATTTAAAATAGGACTCGTTTAATGCCCCCTCCGGGCCATGAGGTTGAAATCACCCCTCCCCCGTCAAAAATATGCGAAAATCTATTTCCGTCACCTTGATTTATAATAATGTCATGTCATGTAGCTAGCTAAGATAGACCGCAGTTCCCAAACAACATTTTTGTGCCCTGGTTCGAATCCACCTGTTGGCACACTTTTACTCTTAAAACTTTGGCATGTAAAAAGACCATTTTAAGTTTTTAGATACTGGCTTCTTTATTTTACTTCAATTTCTTAAATCCATGTTAAATTTGCTCTTGATATAAAAGTACGAAATTCCAGATCTTTGTTGGAGGACATGTATCATTCACTCTGTTACTCGATACAAGTCACCCCTGCAAATTTCTTAATTGTTGTTTATTTAGTTCACGAGACTTTCACGAGATTAACACAATTCCTGCAAACATTTCTACCAGAAGTATTAATGTTCGGATTATTCTCTCAAAATACATAATTATTAATCCGTTTTCATGTCATATTTCATGTTAAATCTTAAAAAAAAATACAGAAAGAGGAGCATCTATCGGTTATTTCTACTAAATTGAATGTGGTCGGGAAATAGTTATGTTGAAAATTTTGAAAAAATCCTTCCATCGTTTGCGACAGAAAAGATGGACTATGCGTCAATTATTTTAAGGAAGCTCGATTGTTCTTGTTAATAAAATTAATGCCTTAATATTCAATACAGGGGATTGAATAATAATAAAATTTTTAGAACAATGAAGAAAAATAATAGGAAATAAAATCATTTGTAATAAACAGTTTGAATAGAACATTTTCTTGTATATTCACCCAAATGATAATAATTTAATTTTGGTTGTATCGCCTAATTTCATTGGCTGATACAGATGGAGGGACATGTATTATATTGTATAACATACCTTGGTATGGGGACACACCCCCTTGACAACATCTATTCGGAACTACTTTTTTTACATGTAAACCTTACATGTACACATGCATGCATGCGTAGGCCTATGAATATTAATGAATTTCTACGAAAAGAAGCACAAAATGAGAGGAGGGAAGTTGAATCTTTTTCAAGGTATGTTATGGATAAATTAAAAAAATATCAATAAATGTTATACCATAGTAAAAATAAACGCATTATTTACCAAAACACCTCATGGTTTTAACCCAGAAAGGGATTTGCACCCAAATCTCTCTTTTCAGAGCGCTTTACTTTTAAGCTATCTAGGTTTTTGATGGTGTTTTAGTGTGATTTTAATATTCTGATGCCTCTTTGACGAGCAAACAGATTTTAGCCCCTCCCCCCTTTTACTAACGTTAGACTGTTAAAGAATGATGTCGGGACTTAAAACATAAACTGTAATTAAATATGAATCCTCTGTGAGCAGTTACAATCGACATAGCTCGACGGCTCATAGAAAACAAATGAGCGACACTCTTAATGTACTTACTGTAAAACCATGAAATACAAACATGCTCGATCATTTCACACACCGCTCCCAATCCCGAGTCGATCTCCGAACATTAACTTGCCTCGTGTGCTGCATCCACGGCCCTAAGAGGCCTGCCTCTGCAATCTTCACACTTCCTCTGTTCTGAATTTATGTCCAATTCAACTTTTAACAACTGTCCCTTTACATTTGAGAAGTAAACTGTGAAGTCGCGAACGAGCGTCCAAATACCAAATTCAAATATGGCCGCCACCCTCGCTTCGTTCTAATCTGGGTCATCTGTTACTAAGGATGTTGTACTATATAATGCGCGGGTAGTTTAAAATGTCATTTACGGTTAAAACAAAAGCATGAAAATGGTACGGAAAGTTAGTTTTGTTAAATGTATTAAATTATAAGGAATAAATTTAATTTTGACGTATGTTATACGATATAACATAACTTGGGGCAGTTTACGCTTTTTTATAAACCGCTTCGCGGTTTATAAGCGTAAACTGCCCCAAGTTATGTTATATCGTATAACATACGTCAAAATTAAATTCATTCCTTAAATAGATTTAGCTAAGACATCATTTTATTCCATCATTGCTGTTCTGGTGTATGTTCAGGTACTGGCACTGTACCAGTTATCGGCTAAAATTTAACGTTTTCTTTTCGTATTTCCTTATTTCTTGATATTTTTGGATAAAACTTTACATACTTTAAATGTTGAACTCCTTGTTTATCCATCTGTTAGATTATAAATATTGTTAAGAACTCAAAAAATCTTGTTTTTGTGCTTTTTAGCGCGTCCCGAATTTGCCGAGTTTCACGATTTACTGTACCAGTTATCGGCTTCGCGATAATAACATAGAAAAAAATCCCTGTACATGTTGATTTGATACTCTGCAAAATATAATTTGAATTATGCCCCTTTTGGGGTCAAAATATAGGTCGTAGGGGTTATGATGCATAAACAAAACTCATAAAATTATTCGTTTGCTATCATACGGTAATACACAAAATCGTAGACTATTCAATACATAATATTGTGCAATGAGGCGTTCAACAGCGCTATGAATCTCTCAGAATTTAACGAATTCCTTTTGTTTCTACATGTTATATGTATTAATATTATATGTCTAATCAAAGAAGAGGTATGATAACGTATCACAAAGAGGTAATATTCTATTTTTAACTTATTACGTCACTTCCCCCACTACTGAAAGTGCAAAGATGTAAATCAGCGGTAAACAATGGTCGTTTAAGCTCATGTTTAAAACATATTCAAGAAAGTTTTCAAGCAAACTTACTTTTCTTTATTCAAAACAGAGAACTGAATTAAAAAATCTCAGATAGTCGCGTGCTATAAACCCGAACTCTCAGTTTAGCCGATAACTGGTCTTAGCCGATAACTGGTACAGCACCAGTATAGTTCGTATATTGATGCATGGTGTTACGTGTATTTGACAGTGTGTAGTAAATGATACAGCAGTTACCGTAGATGCACGAGAAATTATGTTTTACAGTTAATTTTTATTTCTTCGCATTGATTTGAGATATTTTTATGCTTTTAGCACAAACACGCTACATGTATTGGTTTATTATTTTGTTAAAGTTTGCGAATATAAATGCTTAATAAATGCTTGATTATATACATTTTGCTTCTATCATTTTCAAATAAATGATAGCTAGGCAATCATACAAACATGTAGCAACGGTCGTAAGGCAGATATCTGTCTAGACTTTTTTTTGAAAAAGCGTGATGCTGATATATATATATATATATATATATATATATATATATATATATATATATATATATATATATATATATATATATAATATATATATATATATATATATATATATATATATATATATATAATATATATATATATATTATATTATCTTACCAGTACAACTTAATTAACAGCAACCCCCAATTAGCAAATTAATTCGTTCGCGTTATCTTTCAGCACTTCCACACAGACCGTCCGCTGCTTCGGACGGGATTTTTCTTTCTCGGGTTTTTGATCTTTAATACAAAGATGTAGTTGCCACGTTCCTATCCGGTGTTTTATATATATATATAAATATAACATATATATATATATATATATATATATATATATATATATATATATATATATATATATATATATATATATATATATATATATATATATATATATATATATATATATATACTCAAACTTGCTTATTTATTGGGTCTGCTCTGTATTTATGAATTATTGGGCCAAATGTTATCTGTAGTTATGCGAAGACGGGATCAGATTGATAATATCCAAATTCACGTCAGGAAGCTATATATAGCATAAAAACGAGACTAAATTGTTAGCCAACTGTATATATGCCTGTTGCATTTAAACTGTGGAATTGGGTCTTGGACCCTATTGTTGAAAAACGTATATATATTCCGAAATTAGTTGTTGGGTCTAATCATTTATGATCGATTTATACTGGTATTTCCATTATTTTGTGAAGGCTTGGTCTTTCTGCCTTTCTTGAAAGCTATGATTATATTGTTTAAAAAATAGATTAATTTACAACAGTTACTGTTTATATGGTTTTGCATTTAGATCATAGAATTGTGTCGTTGACCCAATTATTAAAAATATATTACCGGAAAAAAACTTTAAAAACATAAGTTCGCAATTACTTTCAATGTCAGCCTTATAAAATAAAGAAGCTGTACGGTTTTTCCAGTGACCGAGTTAATATTATGCAGTAAACCAACGAGAACCACATGTCGCTGTTGAATCGTAAACACGAAGTAGACCGCCATGCTTTGCGATTCATTCAATTGATTGGAGAATGGGTTTGACGAAAACATTGTCATATGTTGAAAAGTGCTTTCCATAAAAGAATGTGTACCTGACCTATCACAAGGAATATACATGTGAAATATGAAAACCCTAGTACCAACCGTTCTAAAGTTATGGCCAAGGATAAAATTTTCAAAAGTAGATCAAACTCGAAGGTCAAATTGTTAGTACCGTAGGGAAGGTCTTGTCACAAGGAATACGCATGTAAAGTATGAAAGCACTAACACAAACCATTCAAAAGTTATGACCAAGGTTAAAGTGTGGTAAAATTTTGCAAAAGTGGGTCAAACTCTAAAGTCAAGGTCAACCGGTCAAATATGTTAATACCCAAAGAAAAGTCTTGTCACAAAAAAAATTAGTTTTTGCGGACAGACATACAGACGGGGCATATATAATAACTGTAAAATTAAGAAAAAATTGACAAACCAAGATGAAAATACCTGGTAACATTTTCATATAGTGGACAATGAAGGTACAAATTTTCGGGGGAAAAAATGCAATAGTCTCCAAGAACATATCCTGACAAAATCATGTCTAAAAACAGACGGACGTGCTGATTCCAATATACTCCCCTAAACTTTGTTTGATGGGATATAAGAATTTGTACCGATGAAAGCTGAACACAACCCATAAATAGACACTGCCACACTGCCTTTCGTGGTCTTAGATTTTTTGCATTTATTTTTTGTTTTATGTGCACTTTCTGTTTGTAAATAATGCATTAACATCCATAGTCTCTTGGCTTGGAAAAACTGCGTAAAATTTGATAATTTAATCGCAACTGAGTAACACGGAGAGGTAAGATTACGTCCACACAGGTAAGATCTCTATAGCGAAATACTTTGAACTGGGTGCGTTCAAGATCGAAGCGGCTAACCTAGCCGCTAGGTCGTAGATATCTAGGTCTTTAGAATGATAAGCTAGGCTAGTCGCTAGGTCTTTAATTTGAAGTTGAAATATTCAACTAATCACTTATTACACCAACACATTTTTTTAATTTCAGGCGGAATTATGCAAGTTAAAATTCAAAATAACTTATCAGTTGAAGTAAATATCACTAAATAAGATAAATATCAAGATTGTTGCAAGTGGTAACTAAGGCAGCCATCTTGAATTTGATGCTTAGCATTAAAAATGTAGGCTAGGTATATCTACGTAGCGGCTAGGCTAGCTTATCGTTCAACATCGTAGCGGCTACGTAGCCCTACCTAGCCGCTATGATCTTGTGCGCAGCCCTGTTAACAAGAGGTCTGCAACTTATATATTGGTTGTAGGGATAGCAGCGATGAAAGAGAAATATTGCGGACAATGCCTTTTACGAGTAGTGTTAGCTTTAACAGCTTTAAATTACTGGTCTACTCGGTAATAGTTTATTATTGGGTCCAACATTTCCGATGTTTTGGGAAGAGTAATTTTTTCTACATTTGTATCAAATCACTTCCACAAGATGTATATTGCTTGAAAAATAGACAGTGTACTTGGTCCTTGGGCGCAATTCTTGAAAAAGGCTATATATTCAGAGTAAACAATTGGGTCACTTTAAGTAATGACTGAGTGCAAACATTTCCGTTGTTTTACTTTGATTTTTCTTCCATTTTTAAAATTCACTTCAACAAGCTATATACTGCATGAGATTTAAGTTTTGAACAGATGGTTTTGCATTGTATACAACAATATGCTATTGGTGCACATGATAAATCTTTTCTATCAATATTAAAAAATGTTTATAGTCACTTTAGAATAACACGAACTATTCAGTTCCATGACCTGTACTATTAAGAGCTAAATATTATTCCAAAAGTGTACAGTCAAACAATTCAGAAATTATTTATTTCTGGTCATTTGTATTTCATAGTATCCCCTGTGCACTGCAGACACATGTGACAGACATTTTTGTTTTAAAAAAGGGGGGGATATCTGGATTACCTGCCTGTCGTCTTAATCGAAAAAAACAACATGAATGATAATTTCATTTATTACTACTTGGTGCATAAAAGTAAAACTAAAAACATGTATTAGCAGACAAATCAATATTTGTATATGTGTATAAATCTAACCTTCCCTCTAATATTTCATATCATATGCAAACTTTATTCAAAAACAACATATGGCTACAAAGATTATTCTCCGCTGCAATAATTTTTAAAGAACAACGATAATGCTTTTATCTTCACAAGAATAATGTGTCAGAACTATGGACGTTGTTTTTACTTACTTCTGTTTTAAAAACTATCAAAATTAGTGTAGATTTTATATAATTCATCGTGCAAGACGGGGCACCAAAAAGTAGTTACAACATATCATCCTTTTAATTTTTCTGTACAAGTATTTTTAAAATGTTTAAAGCAAGACATTTCTAATGATCAACCAAAATTCAAGCGTCTGACAATCATATAATTATAAATTATAAACATGATACAGAGCTTTGTTCGAGTCATGTTTTTGTTCACACGAGTTTATTAAATTCAACCTAGATTTTTAAAATTGGTATTTCCTAATCAGCATTTGAAATATAAACAAACTGAAGCATGACCTAAGCTCTGTGTAAAAACATAGCATTTCGAGCAAAGCTCTGTATCTTGCTTATAACTCGAAGCTTGACTCTCAGACACGGTTGGTAAATAGAAAGTTTTAAACAATTAAAACAAAGAGAAAATGCACCAAAACAAAGAAAAAGCACAATTTATTTTTCATCATATATATACCTATATATTTCTAACAGCGAAAATAATCTCCGTTTTGACTGAAAATGCTGAGCATCTTTACAAAACACGTTGAATTAATCAACCTTCACGTAAAACAATGTACCAATAGAATGTATGGTATTTTATATGTTGCAAGTGCATCAGATTTTACTCATTTTGCGCAGGTAAACAATCAGCTGTCTGATTTACCGAAGTCCATGTTTGATTTGATACGTAAAAATTCCAAAATACAGGCGTTAGTTCCTCGCAAGTTAAAAAGCATAATGAAAATGAAACGTAATTCAAAACAAGCTAAAATCACCGTCACAAGAGAAAATTTCAACGCATTGAAATATTTAACCTTAATTTACTTTACAAAATCGGAAAATCGGCACATATATATTTCGCATGTTTCAAATAATCCCATCGCACGTAAACTGTTGCACAACATTGTAACATTGACCCACTTATCATGCGTTCTAACAAAGACCTAGACTGGTCCTCTGTCTCTGACCTGGTTTTCGATTGATGAAATACCGAACCCGAAGTTATAAACTGATGACTTCCCTCTTTGTTATTTTCGTAAATTACTCAAATTTTAAACAGAATTAGCCAATAGTTTTAGCAATTTATATTTTCCTTTCCATAAGGAATATTTATGCTAAATTACGTTGAATTTGACTCAGTAGTTCTTGAGAAAAAGATTTTAAGAAATGCACCCCCTTTTTTTACATTTTCGAGGTTTTCTCCGCTTTGATTAAAGATCGGTCTTTCATTTCTGCAATTTATATTCAACATATCATAAGGATGCTTTGTGCCAAATTTGGTTGAAATTTGCCTAGTGGTTTTAGAGAAGTTCAAAATGTGAAAAGTTTACAGACAGACGGACGGACAGACAGACAGACGGACGACGGACAAACTGTGATCAGAAAAGCTGACTTGAGCTTTCGGCTCAGGTGAGCTAAAAAATAAAATGTTCAAAGTGGTCAAAGATCACATCTAAAAGATTTAACCACTAAAACACATCTAGGATGTGTTTACAAAATCCAATATGCATTCATAAAAATGTTACATTGTAAAGTACATGAAAATACAGGCCAGCTTCTAAAATTGCAGCTGATATAATGGTTGCCATAGAAAATTAAAGTGCATGGGGACAAATTAAAAAAAAAATCAACAAATCTGATATTTGAAAGAAAGAATTTGTAAATTTTTTTTGGATACCTGAAACAAAATTAATATCGTTGACATCATGTGTCATGTCTTTGAAAATTGTTTGAGTTTACCCTTCTCTTAATTCCATTTCATTCAAGTTCCATATGCATTCGATTGAATATTTATCAATTTAGCCTAGCATATAAAATATCATGTTTATTTCTTATTTGTTGACAAACACAACATTCCTGTGGTCTTTTATTGTCAATGTTTATCTGAAAAACTTCCAGTATGTCATGCAATTGGTACATGTTGCACACCAGTTTGTAGCATAATAATTAAAGCATGAGCCCAATAAAAAAGATCTTCAATCACTGATGATTGATTAAAAACTGAAAAAATTCAAGAGACTGTGACAGAAATAGCAGTAAAATTTCCTATAATAGTTTTATTATCAATAAGTTACCTTCATGCAGAGCTAATTCATACAAAATTTACAAACACTGCATTTAAATTTCTTCTTTCAATAAATTCAATGATCTGCAAAGCTTTCTTCGATGAGAATAAATAAATTCGAAAAACTTCTTCATAAGCATCATACACTGGCATATAATCAATCCTTTTTGCATAACAAAAGGCATTAACTTCATCATATATATAGTATTTTCTGGTTAACACAAAGCCAATAGACTTAGAATGTAGAGTTTCTTCAATGAGCATTTCATTGGTTGACCTAGATTCATGACTATCTTTCTCTGTGTAGGGCTCAGGCTTTCCTGTGCAGGTTGCTGATACATATCTTTGGTTTCCCTCACTGATGCTGAAAACGCCTTGGTCACCCTGTGTTTCATCAGTTCTCATTTCTGCAATACGTAATCATATTCCAAACATAGATATACTGTCAGTAAGTGAAAACAAATTGAGTCAAGTTTTGTAACATGTATCTGAACTATTGGGTCACACATGTCAGACCACACTATAGGGCCTACATTTATCAATTACCAATACTATTCTAACTGTCAAGAACATGGATCCTATAATATGGGGTTACATTAAAGACTAAACCAATTGCTAAGTATCAACATGTGGACATTTTTGCTGAAAATAATGGCCTAATAGTTAAACAATATTGTAAATCGTACGAATGTATCAATACATTACCATTGCCAAGATCCTCAATGAGCGTTTCACTGGTTGTCCTAGAGTCACGACTATCTTTTTCTGTGTAGGGCTCAGGCTTTCCTGTGCAGGGTGCTGATACATCTTTTTGGTTTTCTTCACTGATGCTGAAAATGCCTTGGTCACCCTGTGTTTCCTCAGTTCTCATTTCTACAATACGCAATCATATCCCAAATACAGATATACTGTCAGCAAGTTAAAACAAAATAAGTCAAGATGGTCATATAAATAGTCTAGAACATGTGTCTGAACTATTGGGTCACACATATATTCCAAATATAGATTCACTGTCAGCAAGTTAAAACAAAATGAGTCAAGTTTCGTGATAAAAAAGAATCTAAAACATGTATCTGAACTATTAGGTCACACATGTCAGACAACACTATAGGGCCTACATATATCAATTACCAATACTATTCTAACTTGTCAAGAACATGGACCCTATAATATGGGGTAACATTAAAGACTAAACCAAATGCTGTGCATTAGCAAGTGGACATTTTTGCTGAAAATAATGGCCTAACAGTTAAACAATATTGTAAATCGTATGAATGTATCAATACCTTACCATTGCCAAGATCTTCAATGAGCATTTCATTGGTTGTTCTAGAGTCACGACTATCTTTTTCTGTGTAGAGCTTAGGTTTTCTTGCGCAGGTTGCTGATACCTCTCTTTGGTGTTTCTCACTGATTCTGAAAACACCTTGGTCACCCTGTCTTTCATCAGTTCTCATTTCTACAATACGTAATCAGATTCCAAATACAGATACAATGTCAGCAAGTTAAAACAAATTGAGTCAAGTTTTGTAATAAATCAAAGGCCTGAAGGCCTGAGCGGCGCATCACATTGAAGGTAGCTAAAAACATCACTACAAGTTGTTAAATATCGCCATTCTACACATGGGGAAGGTGGCGCGCTTTTCCTCATTCAGTTAAACGTCTTATTCGTTTTATCAAGTGATAAAATATGAAATCTGTTCCTAGCTATAGGAAGACAGCCACTTACTCTCATTTTGATATAAATATTTTATATACGAAATTATTACTTTTTTACCTCCGATATTCAAACAATTAACGTCACCGCTGTTAAATTGAAGTACGAACTGTTGTTATGCAAATTATCTCATCGGTTGACTGGTCCTCTGTCCCTATCGTACGTATATCGCATTGCAGGCATTGCCAGTCCATCTCATCTGAGTATTAATCTTTGTTTTGATCTTTCATTGATGTTGATGTTTTTTCAATGTTTAAAGGAAATATCTGTTGTAATGATTTGTTGATATTTTTAAAACGAATACTGAATATATGTTCCTGGTTGAAAATACGTAACAATCAGAACGGCACTATATATTTATTGGCGCATTGATACTTGTGTTCTATGACGCCGCTTGTATATAAGCCGAGAGAAGTGAGCTGACAGCAATGAGGCTACATCGCTGATAGCGATGCGCCTCAAAAAGAGTCTAGAACATATATCTGAACTATTGGGTCACACATGTCAGACCACACTATAGGGCCTACATTGATCAATTACCAATACTATTCTAACTTGTTAAGAACATGGACCTTATAATATGGGGTTACATTAAAGAATAAACCAATTGCTGTGCATCAACATGTGCACATTTTTGCTGAAAATAATGGCCGAATAGTTAAACAACATGTGAATAATATGAATGTGTCAAATACATTACCATTGCCAAGATCCTCAATGAGCGATTCATTGGTTGTCCTAGAATCACAACTATCTTTTTCTGTGTAGAGCTCAAGCTTTCCTGTGCAGGTTCCTGATACATTTCTTTGGTTTTCCTCACTGATTCTGAAAATGCCTTGGTCACCCTGTGTTTCATCAGTTAAAATTTCTACAATACGTAATCATATCCCAAATACAGATATACTGTCAGTAAGTTAAAACAAAATGAGTCAAGATGGTCATATAAATAGTCTAGAACATGTGTCTGAACTATTGGGTCACACATGTCAGACCACACTATTGGGCCTACATTTACATGTATCAATTATCAATACTATTCTAACCTGTCAAGAACATAGACCCTATAATATGGGTTTCATTAAAAACATTTGTGCTGAAAATAATGGCCTAACAGTTAAACAATATTGTAAATCAAATGAATGTATAAAATTGATTACCATTGCCAAGATCCTCAATGAGCGTTTCACTGGTTGTTCCAGAATCATGACTATCCCTTTCTGGGTAGAGCTCAGGCTTTCCTGTGCAGGTTGCTGATACCTCTCTTTGGTGTTTCTCACTGATTCTGAAAACACCTTGGTCACCCTGTCTTTCATCAGTTCTCATTTCTACAATACGTAATCAGATTCCAAATACAGATATAATGTCAGCAAGTTAAAACAAAATGAGTCAAGCTTCATGATAAAAAAGAGTCTAAAACATGTATCTGAACTATTGGGTCACACATGTCAAACCAAACAATAGGGCCTACAATTATCAATTATCAATACTATTCTAACTTGTCAAGAACATGGACCCTATAATATGGGGTTATATTAAAGACTAAACCAATTGCTATTCTATAACATGTGGACATTTTTGCTGAAAATAATGGCCTAACAGTTAAACAATATTGTGAATCATATGAATGTATCAAATACATTACCATTGCCAAGATCCTCAATGAGCGTTTCATTGGTTGTCCTAGAATCATGACTATCTTCTGTGTAGGGCTCAGGCTTTCCTGTGGAGGGTGCCGATACATCTCTCTGGTGTTTCTCACTGATGCTGAAAACACCTTGGTCACCCTGTGTTTCATCAGTTCTCATTTCTACAATATGTAATCATATTTCAAATATAGATACATGTATACTGTCAGCAAGTGACAACAGATTGAGTCAAGTTTTGTAATAAAAAAGAGTTTTAAACATATATCTGAACAATTGGGTCACACATGTCAAACCAAACTATAGGGCCTACATTGATCAATTACCAATACTATTCTAACTTGTCAAGAACATGGACCCTATAATATGGGGTAACATTGAAGACTAAACTAATTGCTATGCATCAACATGTGGACATTTTTGCTGAAAATAATGGCCTAACAGTTAAACAATATTGTGAATCATATGAATGTGTCAAATACATTACCATTGCCAAGATCCTCAATGAGCGTTTCATTGGTTGTCCTCGAATCATGACTATCTTTTTCTGTGTAGGGCTCAGGCTTTCTTGCGCAGGTTGCTGATACATCTTTTTGGTTTTCCTCACTGGTGCTGAAAACACCTTGGTCACCCTGTGTTTCATCAGTTCTCATTTCTACAATACGTAATCATATTCCAAATACAGATATACTGTCAGCAAGTTAAAACAAAATGAGTCAAGTTTTGTGATAAATATGAGTCTAAAACATGTATCTGAACTATTGGGTCACACATGTCAGACAACACTATAGGGCCTACAAATATTAATTACCAATACTATTCTAACTTGTCAAGAACATGGACCCTATAATATGGGGTAACATTAAAGACTAAACCAATTGCTGTGCATTAGCAAGTGGACATTTTTGCTAAAAATAATGGCCTAATAGTTAAACAATATTGTGAATCACATGAATGTGTCAAATATATTACCATTGCCAAGATCTTCAATGAGCGTTTCACTGGTTGTTCTAGAATCATGACTATCCCTTTCTAGATAGAGCTCAGGCTTTCCTGCGCAGGTTGCTGATACATATCTTTGGTTTTCCTCACTGATGCTGAAAATGCCTTGGTCACCCTGTGTTTCATCATATCTCATTTCTACAATATGTAATCATATTTCAAATATAGATACATGTATACTGTCAGCAAGTGAAAACAAATTGAGTCAAGTTTTGTAATAAAAAAGAGTTTTAAACATATATCTGAACAATTGGGTCACACATGTCAAACCAAACTATAGGGCCTACATTGATCAATTACCAATACTATTCTAACTTGTCAAGAACATGGACCCTATAATATGGGGTAACATTGAAGACTAAACCAATTGCTATGCATCAACATGTGGACATTTTTGCTGAAAATAATGGCCTAACAGTTAAACAATATTGTGAATCATATGAATGTGTCAAATACATTACCATTGCCAAGATCCTCAAAGAGCGTTTCATTGGTTGTCCTCGAATCATGACTATCTTTTTCTGTGTAGGGCTCAGGCTTTCTTGCGCAGGTTGCTGATACATCTTTTTGGTTTTCCTCACTGGTGCTGAAAACACCTTGGTCACCCTGTGTTTCATCAGTTCTCATTTCTACAATACGTAATCATATTCCAAATACAGATATACTGTCAGCAAGTTAAAACAAAATGAGTCAAGTTTTGTGATAAATATGAGTCTAAAACATGTATCTGAACTATTGGGTCACACATGTCAGACAACACTATAGGGCCTACAAATATTAATTACCAATACTATTCTAACTTGTCAAGAACATGGACCCTATAATATGGGGTAACATTAAAGACTAAACCAATTGCTGTGCATTAGCAAGTGGACATTTTTGCTAAAAATAATGGCCTAATAGTTAAACAATATTGTGAATCACATGAATGTGTCAAATATATTACCATTGCCAAGATCTTCAATGAGCGTTTCACTGGTTGTTCTAGAATCATGACTATCCCTTTCTAGATAGAGCTCAGGCTTTCCTGCGCAGGTTGCTGATACATATCTTTGGTTTTCCTCACTGATGCTGAAAATGCCTTGGTCACCCTGTGTTTCATCATATCTCATTTCTACAATATGTAATCATATTTCAAATATAGATACATGTATACTGTCAGCAAGTGAAAACAAATTGAGTCAAGTTTTATAATAAAAAAGAGTCTTAAACATATATCTGAACTATTGGGTCACACATGTCAAACCAAACTATAGGGCCTACATTGATCAATTACCAATACTATTCTAACTTGTCAAGAACATGGACCCTATAATATGGGGTAACATTAAAGACTAAACCAAATGCTGTGCATTAGCAAGTGGACATTTTTGCTGAAAATAATGGCCTAACAGTTAAACAATATTGTAAATCGTATGAATGTATCAATACCTTACCATTGCCAAGATCTTCAATGAGCATTTCATTGGTTGTTCTAGAGTCACGACTATCTTTTTCTGTGTAGAGCTCAGGCTTTCTTGAGCAGGTTGCTGATACATCTCTTTGGTTTTCCTCACTGATGCTGAAAACACCTTGGTCACCCTGTGTTTTATCAGTTCTCATTTCTACAATACGTAATCATATTCCAAGTACAGAGATACTGTCAGCAAGTTAAAACAAATTGAGTCAAGTTTTGTAATAAAAAAGAGTCTAGAACATATATCTGAACTATTGGGTCACACATGTCAGACCACACTATAGGGCCTACATTGATCAATTACCAACACTATTCTAACTTGTTAAGAATATGGGGTTACATTAAAGACTATCCCAATTGCTGTGCATCAACATGTGCACATTTTTCCTGAAAATAATGGCCGAATAGTTAAACAATATGTGAATCATATGAATGTGTCAAATATATTACCATTGCCAAGATCCTCAATGAACGTTTCATTGGTTGTCCTAGAATCATAACTATCTTTTTCTGTGTAGAGCTCAAGCTTTCCTGTGCAGGTTCCTGATACATATCTTTGGTTTTCCTCACTGATGCTGAAAATGCCTTGGTCACCCTGTGTTTCATCAGTTCTCATTTCTACAATACGTAATCATATCCCAAATACAGATATACTGTCAGCAAGTTAAAACAAAATGAGTCATGATGGTCATATAAATAGTCTAGAACATGTGTCTGAACTATTGGGTCACACATGTCAGACCACACTATTGGGCCTACATTTACATGTATCAATTATCAATACTATTCTAACCTGTCAAGAACATAGACCCTATAATATGGGTTTCATTAAAGACATTTGTGCTGAAAATAATGGCCTAACAGTTAAACAATATTGTAAATCAAATGAATGTATAAAATTGATTACCATTGCCAAGATCCTCAATGAGCGTTTCACTGGTTGTTCTAGAAACATGACTATCCCTTTCTGGGTAGAGCTCAGGCTTTCCTGTGCAGGTTGCTGATACCTCTCTTTGGTGTTTCTCACTGATTCTGAAAACACCTTGGTCACCCTGTCTTTCATCAGTTCGCATTTCTACAATACGTAATCAGATTCCAAATACAGATACAATGTCAGCAAGTTAAAACAAAATGAATCAAGCTTCATGATAAAAAAGAGTCTAAAACATGTATCTGAACTATTGGGTCACACATGTCAAACCAAACAATAGGGCCTACAATTATCAATTATCAATACTATTCTAACTTGTCAAGAACATGGACCCTATAATATGGGGTTATATTAAAGACTAAACCAATTGCTATTCTATAACATGTGGACATTTTTGCTGAAAATAATGGCCTAACAGTTAAACAATATTGTGAATCATATGAATGTATCAAATACATTACCATTGCCAAGATCCTCAATGAGCGTTTCATTGGTTGTCCTAGAATCATGACTATCTTCTGTGTAGGGCTCAGGCTTTCCTGTGGAGGGTGCCGATACATCTCTCTGGTGTTTCTCACTGATGCTGAAAACACCTTGGTCACCCTGTGTTTCATCAGTTCTCATTTCTACAATATGTAATCATATTTCAAATATAGATACATGTATACTGTCAGCAAGTGACAACAGATTGAGTCAAGTTTTGTAATAAAAAAGAGTTTTAAACATATATCTGAACAATTGGGTCACACATGTCAAACCAAACTATAGGGCCTACATTGATCAATTACCAATACTATTCTAACTTGTCAAGAACATGGACCCTATAATATGGGGTAACATTGAAGACTAAACTAATTGCTATGCATCAACATGTGGACATTTTTGCTGAAAATAATGGCCTAACAGTTAAACAATATTGTGAATCATATGAATGTGTCAAATACATTACCATTGCCAAGATCCTCAATGAGCGTTTCATTGGTTGTCCTCGAATCATGACTATCTTTTTCTGTGTAGGGCTCAGGCTTTCTTGCGCAGGTTGCTGATACATCTTTTTGGTTTTCCTCACTGGTGCTGAAAACACCTTGGTCACCCTGTGTTTTATCAGTTCTCATTTCTACAATACGTAATCATATTCCTAAAACAGATATACTGTCAGCAAGTTAAAACAAAATGAGTCAAGTTTCGTGATAAATAAGAGTCTAAAACATGTATCTGAACTATTGGGTCACACGTCAGACAACACTATAGGGCCTACATATATCAATTACCAATACTATTCTAACTGGTCAAGAACATGGACCCTATAATATGGGGAAACATTAAAGACTAAACCAATTGCTGTGCATTAGCAAGTGGACATTTTTGCTGAAAATAATGGCCTAATAGTTAAACAATATTGTGAATCACATGAATGTGTCAAATATATTACCATTGCCAAGATCTTCAATGAGTGTTTCACTGGTTGTTCTAGAATCATGACTATCCCTTTCTGGGTACAGCTCAGGCTTTCCTGCGCATGTTGCTGATACATATCTTTGGTTTTCCTCACTGATGCTGAAAATGCCTTGGTCACCCTGTGTTTCATCATATCTCATTTCTACAATATGTAATCATATTTCAAATATAGATACATGTATACTGTCAGCAAGTGAAAACAAATTGAGTCAAGTTTTATAATAAAAAAGAGTCTTAAACATATATCTGAACTATTGGGTCACACATGTCAAACCAAACTATAGGGCCTACATTGATCAATTACCAATACTATTCTAACTTGTCAAGAACATGGACCCTATAATATGGGGTAACATTAAAAACTAAACCAAATGCTGTGCATTAGCAAGTGGACATTTTTGCTGACAATAATGGCCTAACAGTTAAACAATATTGTAAATCGTACGAATGTATCAATACCTTACCATTGCCAAGATCTTCAATGAGCATTTCATTGGTTGTTCTAGAGTCACGACTATCTTTTTCCGTGTAGAGCTCAGGCTTTCCTGTGCAGGGTGCTGATACATATCTTTGGTTTTCCTCACTGATGCTGAAAACGCTTTGGTCACCTTGGATCTCATCAGTTCTCATTTCTACAATATGTAATCATATCCCAAATAGATATACTGTCAGCAAGTGACAACAGATTGAGTCAAGTTTTGTATTTAAAAAGAGTCTTAAACATATATCTGAACTATTGGGTCACACATGTCAAACCAAACTATAGGGCCTACATTGATCAATTACCAATACTATTCTAACTTGTCAAGAACATGGACCATATAATATGGGGTTACATTGAAGACTAAACCAATTGCTATGCATCAACATATGGACATTTTTGCTGAAAATAATGGCCTAATAGTTAAACAATATTGTGAATCACATGAATGTGTCAAATATATTACCATTGCCAAGATCTTCAATGAGCGTTTCACTGGTTGTTCTAGAATCATGACTATCCCTTTCTGGGTACAGCTCAGGCTTTTCTGCGCAGGTTGCTGATACATATCTTTGGTTTTCCTCACTGATGCTGAAAATGCCTTGGTCACCCTGTGTTTCATCAGATCTCATTTCTACAATATGTAATCATATTTCAAATATAGATACATGTATACTGTCAGCAAGTGAAAACAAATTTTGTGATAAATAAGAGTCTAAAACATGTATCTGAACTATTGGTCACACATGTCAGACCACACTATAGGGCCGACATTTACATGTATCAATTACCAATACTATTCTAACTTGTCAAGAACATGGACCCTATAATATGGGGTTACATTAAAGACTAAACCAATTGCTATTCTATAACATGTGGACATTTTTGCTGAAAATAATGGCCTAATAGTTAAACAATATTGTGAATCACATGAATGTGTCAAATACATTACCATTGCCAAGATCTTCAATGAGCATTTCACTGGTTGTCCTAAAATCATGACTATCCCTTTCTCGGTAGGGCTCAGGCTTTCCTGTGCATGTTTCTGATACATGGTTTTCCTCACCCTGTGTTTCATCAGTTCTCATTTCTACAATATGTAATCATATTTCAAATATAGATATACTGTCAGCAAGTGAAAACAAATTGAGTCAAGTTTTGTAATAAAAAAGAGTCTTAAACATGTATCTGAACTATTGGGTCACACATGTCAAACCAAATTATCAATTACCAATACAATTCTAACTTGTCAAGAACAGGGACCCTATAATATGGGGTTACATTAAAGACTAAACGAATTGCTATGCATCAACATGTGGACATTTTTGATGAAAATAATGGCTTAATTAAAAAGCTCATTTATCAATAACAATTACTATTCTAACCTGTCAAGAACATGGACTCTATAATATGGGGTTACAATAAAGACTAAACCAATTGCTGTGCATCAACATGTGGACATTTTTGATGAGAAATAATGGCATAATAGTTAAAAAACATTGTGAATTATATGATTGTATCAAATATATTACCATTGCCAAGATCCTCAATAAGCGTTTCATTGATTGTCCTAGAATCATGACTATCTTTTTCTGTGTTGAGCTCAAGCTTTTCTGTTTTCAGTTTGAGATATATTGTCAACAAGTTTAAACAAAATGAGACCCCGACTGTGCATATTGTATAAGGATCATAAAAAATTCTGGTTATAAGCCCCCTTTTGACACCTAAGGTGATGAGCAACTTTTCATCACACATCACTTTCAAACATATCCTACAACATGTACCTGAACTATTGGGTCACATATGTCAAACACATTATAGGGCCTGCATTTGACATCAACCATCCTACTCTAACAAGTCAAGAACATCGACCTTATGATATGGTTTTACATTAATGATCAGCTAATTACTGTGCACCAATAAATGGATTGTTTTGCAGCTCATATTGAAACTATTTTTCCCCCTGGACCAAGAACTTTGGGTTAAAGAATGAGCAAGTATGTGGTCAGTACATCAGTAAATTTTTCATGTAAAAAATGTTGCATTACACAGAAATGTATTAAATATATCACCTTTGCTGGAATCCTCTGCAAGTGTTTCACTGGATGTCACAAAATCATGAATATCTTTTTCTGTGTAGAGCTCAGGCTTTTCTGTGCAGGTTGCTGATACATATCTTTGGTTTTCCTCACTGATGTTGAAAACACCCTGTGCTTCATCAGTTCTCATTTCTACAATATGGATTGAATCATTTTTAGACACCAAGTTTTAAACATAGGTAATCACAGATTACAAAGCTCACCGAGACGAGGCATCAACTTTATGAGGAATCACCTTTATAAAACCACCTTTATCATATTATATGAAAATCATAGGTAATGATCTTGGATATTCATGGATATTGTTTTGACACAATATCGTATATCATATGGAAAAAAATTGTATGATAATCATATGTTCATTTCATACAATATTATAAGATACAATTGTTGTATTGTATTGTTTATCAATACAATAATATAAAATATGATATTGCATCCAATGATACTTAGAATATATATCATTTAATACAATATAATACGGAAATAAATATTGATGCTATATGATATTGTAACATATGATATGACATTGTATCGTGTTATACATCATTGTATTTAATCACATAATATAATATCATTATACCTAATAT
This sequence comes from Magallana ariakensis, assembly GCA_020458035.1. Classification (NCBI taxonomy): domain Eukaryota; kingdom Metazoa; phylum Mollusca; class Bivalvia; order Ostreida; family Ostreidae; genus Magallana; species Magallana ariakensis. Next base: position 48,796,218 of record CM035818.1, on the reverse strand, counting down.
AAATACAATATAGCATTATTTGATACTATATCATATCACATAATACATCACAGTATTGTAACATATGATATTATATTGTATAATATAGAATAATATTGTATTGTATGATATTGTATCATATTTGATACACAATATTGTATCATATGATACAATATAATTTGATAAAACATTGTATATCATATGATACAATATCATCTGATATAGTAATATATTATATTATACAATATCATATCATATCATGATACAATATCATATTATTATACAAAATCATATTATGTAATATCTTTTAATATCATATAATACAATTGCATGTATTATATAACAATATATGATATAAACAAATATCATATTATACAATATTGTATCATATGATACAATATAATTATAATATACAATATTGTATCATATGATACAATATCATATATTGCAATATAATATGAAACAATATCATTCGATAGAATAATATATTATACAATATTTTATTCTACAATATTGTATAATAATATACAATACTATACATAACAATATCATAATACAATATCATATAATAATGTACCAAAAAAATTGATACAATATCATATCGTATCATACATAACACTATCATAATACAATATCATATAATAATGTACCAAAAAAATTGATACAATATCATATCGTATCATATAACTTTTTACAATATAATGTATGATATTACATTGTATCATATAAAACAATAGTGTATCATATCATAGAATACTATATCATAGGAATCATGTTATATCATTTAACAACAAACACATCTATCAAGCAGGTTTGAGTGAGATAGAAGAATTTTTTAGCATCCTTGATAATGGAGATCAGGCTCTGCATCTGAAGCTACTTCTGCAATTCATTTATATTATAGTTAAATCAATTATGCAAGCTATTATCTATAAAACATGTAACCTGTTCCAAAAAACTAAACCTCATCCAGCATCCGAAACCTATGGCTCAGATTCAGCATTCAAGCCTGTCAGATGCATCAGAATCATGTGATGCATCATCCATGCAAGTTTGGTGATGTAAGGACCAGTAATAACTAAGATATTATCATCAGAGGGCACCTGCTCTAAAACCTTAACCTCATCCAGCAATCGAAACCTATGGCTCAGATTCAGCATTCAAGTCTGTCAGGTGCATCAGTATAATAAGATGCATCATCCATGCAAGTTTGGTGAAGTTAGACCAGTAATAACTATGTTATAACCATCAGAGGGCACCTGTTTCAAAAACTTTAACCAGTTCTAAAAACCTTAACCTCATCCAGCATCCGAAACCTATGGCTCAGATTCAGCATTCAAGCCTGTCAGGTGCATCAGTATCATAAGACGCACCATCCATGCAAGTTTGGTGATGTAAGGACCAGTAAAAACTAAGATATGATCATCAGAGGGCACCTGCTCCAAAAACTTTAACCAGCTCTTAAAACCTTAACCTCATCCAGCATCCAAAACCTATGGCTCAGATTCAGCATTCAAGCCTGTCAGGTGCCTAAGTATCATAAGACGCACCATCTATGCAAGTTTGGTGAAGTTTGGACCAGTAGTAACTTAGAAATGCCTATCAAACAGCACCTGCAACAAAAACTTAAACCTGCTCGAAAAACCTTAACTGCATCCAACATCCGAAACCTATGGCTCAGATTCAGCATTCAAGCCTGTCAGGTGCAACAGTATCATAAGACACACCATCCATACAAGTTTGGTGAAGTTAGGACCAGTAGTAACTAAGATATAATCATCAGAGGGCACCTGCTCCAAAAACTTTAACCAGCTCTAAAAACCTTAACCTCATCCAGCATCCGAAACCTATGGCTCAGATTCAGCATTCATGCCTGTCAGGTGCACCAGTATCATAAGACACACCATCTATGCAAGTTTGGGGAAGTTAGGACCAGTAGTAACTTAGAAATGGCTATCAAAGGGCACCTGCAACAAAAACTTTAACCTGCTCCAAAAACCTTAACCTCCTCCAGCATCTGAAATTCATGGCCCAGATTCAGCATCCAAGTCTCTCATGTCCATTAGTAGGTCCAGATGCATCATTCATGCACGTTTGGTAAAGATAGGACAAGTAATAAGTTAGATAAAGGACCTGCAACAAAAACTTTAACCAGGTCCGGACGCCGACGCCGACGCCACCGCCGACGCTGAGGGTATAGCATAAGCTCCCCCCGACTTCGTCTCGGTGAGCTAAAAAATGGATCAGGTTCTTAAGAGACCTATAGGGAATACTATAGCCATCCACTTGTTTTTCATCATCATTTGTGCACTAGATAAATAGTCATTTAGTTATATTCTACATTTCAAATTTCTTAGCATGCTTTTAAACCCAATGTTTCTAAAATTCGAATAAACCTTCACCACACATTAACAAAAAATTTCAAATATGAGCTAAACAACCCTTTGAAAATTATTTCATTAACCATAACAATGCAAATGTATTGAAAGCTTTCTTATTGTTGAGATAAAAGATCATTGACTTACTTCTTGAAAATAAATACTATGTATTGTAATTTCGCGAAAAGCTCTACTCCTTAAATTAAAGTACTTCCTTTTAATTTAATGGGCCTTAAATCCATGTAAAAGCTTTAGATCAACCATCTACTCGCAATTATCGTTCTTGCAATTTGGCGTCTAGGAGCCATTTCACGACATTAAGTACTCACGTATAAATAAAAAAATCTACAGTAATAATTGATAATTTTTTCATATATAATGCTAGACGATTAAGTAAACATAAAAGATAAATAGCTAGTAAATTTAATTTGTCAACTGTGTTGGTCACTGCTTTTTGAATTTGTTTTCAAAACTGTTACATGTATTTCTAACAAGAGACCCATGGGCCACATCGTTCACCTGAACAACAGTTCCTTGTAACATTTTATTTCGTAGCGAAAGGATTTTAAAAATTTTCCTATGTATCTTAAAATTTGAACCCCGCCTGGGGCCCCACTTTTTGTCCGGGGGGTCACGGTTTTTACAATATAAAATCTTCATTATATATACAAGCTTTTGTGCAAATATTGGAAATTATGGTGCAGTGGTTCTTGGGAAGAAGATTGTTTCACATTTTTCCTATGTATTTCTATGTGTAACTTTGAGCCCCTGCCTGGAGCCCCAGTTTTGGCCCAGGGATCACGATTTTTACAATTTAAAATCTTCGCTATACATATACCAGAATGGCTAAAAAAGCGTCGAGCTGACATTTTCTTTAATATAGATAGCATTAATTTGAAGTTCTGTACCAATAGTCGTATATAAAAAAATACAAGAATAAAATTGTTTTGTGTAACTAAATTCGTACATATGCAACTACTGCATTAGAGAGAAATCAAACAAATATATTTTTATTTGCAATTTTAACATCACCATGTGATTGTATACTCAGTACATTTCCTCATAAAATACGTATAGTGATGCATTTGTAATACAATCATTACTCATCATGGCTACAAAAATCGAAGAAATTTCAAAGTTAAAAAATAAATGACCTTCTCTCTGCTTTAAACAGCCTTTTAACAAATTTCACGGGTTCATTATTTGAATACGAGAGTTACACATTAACAGTGTTTCCCTTATTATAATAAAGCATACTTTTATTTATTTCAATTCCCGTGTGAAACAGAATTACCTAAGGCATGGTTGTTTACAAACTAAACCACACCACGTGCTTTTATCTGCCGTATCTATAATGATCAACCAAACTAGCTGCAATATTGCAAACAAAATCACAAGATACATTTATCGCTTACATTTATTTAGGATATCGTGCCCAACAACAAATAAATTTAAATATGAATTTTATTTTTATCGGGCACGGTCTCCTAATAAACTGTAAGCGATAAACTAAAATAATATTTAATGAATTTTTACACCTTATCGTATAAATTTGCCATTTCTTAATACAGCAAACTTATACTTATGCAATGGGTTGTCAATAATCAGGGAGACACAGTTGGGTTTTTTTTGCACGATTTAGTTGAATAAATGGAACAAATTTTCCTTTGTATTTCTATGTTAAACTTTGAACCACGCCTGGGGCCCCAGTTTTGGTCCGAGGGTCACGATTTTTACAATTTAGAATTTTTACTATATATACAAGCTTTTGTGTAAATATTGGCATTTCTGGTGCAGTGGTTTTTGAAAAGAACCATTTTAAACATTTTTCCTTTGTATTTCTATGTTATAAACTTTGAACCCCACCTGGGGCCCCAGTTTTGGTCCTAGGGTCACGATTTTTACAATTTAGAATTTTCATTATATAATTTATACAAGCTTTTGTGTAAATATTGGCATTTCTGATGCAGTGGTTTTTGAAAAGAAACATTTTAAACATTTTTCCTTTGTATTTTTATGTTATAAACTTTGAACCCCGCCTGGGGCCCCAGTTTTGGTCCTAGGGTCACGATTTTTACAATTTAGAATTTTCATTATATATACAAGCGTTTATGTAAATATTGGCATTTCTGGTGCAGTGGTTCTTGAGAAGAAGATTTTTAAACATTTTTCCTTTGTATTTTTATGTTAAACTTTGAACCCCACCCGGGGCCCCAGTTTTATTCCGAGGGTCACGATTTTTACAATTTAAAATCTTTACTATATATACAAGCTTTTGTGTAAATATTGGCATTTCTGGTCAGTGGTTCTTGAGAAGAAGATTTTTAAAGACACACACCCTACACTCACTGTTTCGCAATTATCTTCCTGGTGCCATTTATTTTAACAATTTATAATCCCCTTTCCATAAAGATGCTTTAATGTACCAAGTTTGGTTAAATTTGGTCCAGTGGTTTTAGAGAAGAAGTCGAAATTGTGAAAAGTTTACAGACGGACGGACGGACGACGGACAACAGGTGATCAGAAAAGCTCACTTGAACTTTCGGATCAGGTGAGCTAAAAATTATTTCCTCTTTGTCTAAGGAGGCTTCCTTTACTATAAAATATCAGGGATTTCTTTATTACTTAATGATATTTTTAGTGATACCTGTATCTGCCAAGGAACTGGACAAGAGAAGAGTATATCTAACAAGATTCAATACTACATGTTTAAAAATTATCTCACTGTCCTTTCCAAAGTTCAAGCTTTCAGACATTTTGCATTTTTGAGAGGCTTTAACAAACTAAACCAAAATTTCAACAGTAATATACAAGTCATTACCTTTACCCGATCTTAAAGATCTCTGTAAAATATTCAAACACTATTGAGTAAAACCTACATAATTTATTCTTGCATCTACTGTGTAAATTCTATTCCTTTGAATTCTTATCTGCTACAAGATTCTTTTTTAAACATCCTGGTTTCAGACATTTAAGATTAGGCTAAAAGTTTCCTTTTACATTCATGAAGCTAACATGAGAAATCTAAATAAATGAGCATGATTAAAATTTTGTTTGACTTGTTTGACTTCATTTAAATATATGTGACTTTTTGCAGCCTAATTTGGTTATGAAGGATAAATTTTAATTACCTTTTTTCGCCAAGAAAAGTCAACGTTCTTTCCATAGTTGTATCTTATTTCTTCACCAGCTTTTATGTCATTAACAGCAAAAATGGAGAGATGGGGCTCTGCAAACCCCTCATGAAGCACCTTTATACTAGCATTTGGACTTATATGTTCATCATTTATAAGTCTTGCCATGGAGCCGTCATCTTCCGAGGCATCAATCCTGAAAAAAAAAACTTGCATATACATACTACGTAACATTGAGTTAAATATCTCTATTATTATTGATCCTACTTGAAAATGTGTATGTCGTAAGAAATTAAGCTCTTTGTTCCCCACTGAAAGTTGGGGATATTAATTTCGGTCTGTCTGTCCATCCATCCATCGGTCCGTATTTCTGTCTGTCTGTAACACTTCCCCTTTCCATGTGACATCTCGAGAAGTCTTTCAGCTTTTGCAAAGAAATTTTACACAACAATCCCCTATGGCCTAAGGAAGACCCGTATCGATTTTGAGGTCAAAAGGTCAAAGTCATAAATTCATACATTCTGTGTATGTAAATTGTAACTTTCATTTCTGGCGATTTCTCAAGAAAAATAGAAAAAAAGGTAACACAGACATGTCACTCCGTATAGGGAATATGCATGCGAAAAGGATAAGGAAGTAACACATCAATATTTTGCATCAGTAAAATTGTTTCTCCTTACTGTTGTTAAAATGCAGGTAACAATCTGCACACACAAAATTTAGTTGTCTTGCTTTCAATCTTTAGTTTCACACCATAGAAAAAGTTATCCTTAACTTGCCTGATGCTCTAGGCAATTATGTGAAAAATTTTCATACATCAGATGAACATTAGGGCCTGGAAAGCATTCAGATGCATAGACAGAATACGAAGACATTTAATAGTGATACATATACCTTTCTTTACTGCATGTCTGTATTCCATGAAAGGAATAACCTTGTCCACCTCACACTAACATAGAAGATAACCACACAAATGAAAAGCAAGAAAATAGATGATATTATTTCCGTTACAAGGAGAGTTACAAGGAGATTTTCTTCTTCCATTTTCTTTTCCATGCCACTTCCTGTCACATGTTTATGACCCAATAATACTGTGCTACATACACATATCCAAGAGTCTTAGACCCAACAGCAATATATATTTCAAGACCCAACATTTTCATTATCTACTTTTGAGAAGAAAAGTCTTCATCAGTCCTCAATATTACCAGTAACTGAAATATATCCACTAGTCCATCCATCAAGTTTCAAACTCCATTAATGTTACTTGTCAGAATTCCTAATTAACTTGCCCAAATCTGAACATATATAAAGAATTTTGTAGAGCTAAAAAATATATCGATAATATTAATTAACATTAATTTGTAAATAAAAACAATTAGGGAATAAAGTCTTCTCATTTGCTATTTGCAACCATTAATGTTGATTTAACAGTCGCAAACCGAGTTTTATCGGCAAGTGGAGCCGGTAAAACAGATGTTTTAGATTCTAATTTTAGTGCAATTATGCAAAATTTTGTTTGATGTTAACACCTCCTTTTGTTGAGTTTCTTTTATAAGAAATATATGTCAATAAAGTTTGTGTTTTTACGTCATTCTTTTTTAATGACACAATCAAAAGTTTTCACTCTCATTAATGCTTGTTTAACTCCCTTAAAAAATCAATGCATTAGCTAATCAAAATTCTTTTACTAAACAATTGGCAAACGCAGTATTACTGTCTGCAACTTAGTCTTGATCACCATTGTCAATTAACAATATCTATAGTGAAAATAGACTGAACCCTTTTGAACCCTGATGGCAGCATTTCAAAACGACAGCTATTGGCTAAAAATTCTGTGGGATAAATCATATTCACAATATTCTATAAAGGTAAAAAGATTTTCTTGCTGATCATACAAGTGTGCCTGGAAATCGACCTGCCTGATCACAAAATGAACTGGACACAGACAATCATGAGACACATGCCCTAGACATTAGGGCTAGTGGATTTGTGCATCATGTCTCCCTGATCTTCAAAACTTCTTTCTAATTTGCTTTGAAAAAGAAGTGAAGTTCAAGTGCTACATTTTGGGTCTAGGTTAGTCCCTGAAAGTATTTTTGATATTGTGTGAATTTTAATTTTGAACATGGGCACCATAAGCATAGAATCCCTTCACAAGAGAACATTGAACCTCATGTCAATCATTACTTCTGTTACACATGGACAAACTTTCTTACTTTAAAACACAAGTTACTAGATCCCTCCGACTTTGATGCTAAGGAAAATAGCATACATGTTTTGAAAAGGAAAATTTAAATGAGTGCACATTATCAAAGGGGTGATAAACATTAATTGTTTTTTTACAGTCTAGAGGGCAGATTGTCAGCCATTTACTGCCTCAAAAAAAAAAAACTCTGCATCTATATTGACCTACTAGTACACAAATGACTTACCAGTACTTTGTCTTCTTGTGAAGAAACTCAAACTTGTAAACACACTCCTTTGGTTCTTTTAAGCATAATTTGCCCCTGTATTCTGCAATAAAATCACCTTTGCATAGAGGATTTTCCGTTACAACTCCCCAGTCTGCAAAAAATAAAGAATTCTAACATCAGAGATTAACAAACATTTCAGAATCTAAGAAGCAGCTGGTAATTATTTTCATTTCTACTACAGTTATTGCCAAGATCAAAGAAATGCCACAGACATTATTCACCAATAAATCACGAAGGTCATAAAAAATAATCACATCAGAAACACATATTTATTCTGTACAGTTGATATGAATTTTCATGTAGAATCTAATTCTTATTTAGACCATATCGATGCATTGTCTTCTGCAGTCTAATGAGTGTGTATTGCCTAAAACAGCTGATAAATGTCTCTTTACAAAGTGCTAAGCATAGCTGCAGCGCTTTTTTGTCGCTAGATTTCTTAACCTACTTCCACTTTCGTTTTCGCGTTTCCTATATACCGCCACCTACTAGCGGATGCTGGAGAAGTCCTACTATGGAGAAGTCGTACTCTGGAAAACTCATAACTATGCAGAAAGGAGAAGTTATCAAGTTATCCCGCATGCAGATACATTTGTTCTACCAGTATTAAGTTAAATTGGCAATAAGTTTCATTTTAATGTCATTATTATATATCGGATACGGGTGGTCCAAAACATACATGTACCATGATGATTTCTTTCGAATTGGAATTTTGAATAAAAGATAGATGTTATATGCATTGAGTTTTGTGTAATACTTGAAATAATTCTACGATATGAATAGGTTTTGAGCGTTTTTAAACAGTAAAGTCTTGAAATCTCTCGCCCGCCGTACCAAACGTTTCAAATATATAAACTACAATTATTGTTAATTCTATCCAGACAAAAAAATTTTAAGTGTCAGTAGACACTAAATTGCTTTCCGTATCTTATTAAAAGTGTTATTTATTGTAAAAAAAATGTCGCCTAAGCCCTTTCAAACAATGCAATCACCTGTTATTTGGTACTGGTTATTTGATTAAAATTCAATATCGGCACTGGGCACAATACCCACGTTTACCCATAATATTTCGAGTTATATGTTTCAAACAACATTCTTGACCTTGGGGGTTAATTATTCTGCAACATTCACAAAATTGCAGACTATTTCTTAAATCTAAATAGAAGTGAAGAAACTCACTACTGTATCAATTCACCATGTCTATAGTTTCAGTAGTGTTAAATCTAAAGCAAACAATCAAGTATTTTTGTAATGTTTATATGAAAAATGTGTTTATGTACCTTAGGATCAACTGGGGCAAAATATCAACACTTCATTCGCCAGAGTTTTATTAATGAATGCAAAGAATTCCTCTCAGAGAAAAAATAATTAATATAAACCAGGAGCAACCCATGTGCATGAAACTTACAGGAACATAATTATATGTACTTACGTATCTCATCACTAATCCAAACTTTTTTGAGGAATTCTAAATCCCTTTTTCTTTCAATGTATTCTTTGGCTACCATTAGAGGATTTTTACGTTCGTTTCTTCTGAAAGCAGAAGAAAAAAGTGTACGTTGATCAGCTGATGTGCCGATACTCATAGACAACATAGCTATTAGGCCTATATGCTTGTGCCCCCTCAATACAAGTAATAACGTTCAAAAGGTTTCCCCCCCCCCCCCCCAAAGTGAAATTGCTTCCTACGTACCTGGTTCGGTTCATACAGGCACTACACTCGAATGTTATAAAAAATAGAGAAATCCTTAATTGTTTCTGTACTTTATAGGTATAGTCAAGACAATACAGTTTGGCAGAGGAATTTCGAACTCCAATGAAAACGAAACTTTCTTCAGCATCATACCTTTCAAATATTGATCAATCTTTGATAGTACTCATATTTATTATTACAAAATTAATTCCATTGGACCCTATTAAAGCAGTGTAAAATGTAAAAATATATAAATACCTCTGCATTGTGGTTGCAACCACTTCGTGGGTCTTCGGTGAATTTCGGTTCATTCCGCATCTAATTTCGCGCCATTTTCACGCGACTTCTGATTGGACAATGACAATATGTGACCCTCACGGGAAATAAAGGCCCAACAGTTCAGGTTACAGACAATTAATTCATTTGACACATTTTTCCGATTGTAAGGAAATAGAACTACGATTAATTGTTGGGTCTATAATTGTTGGGTCGATGACCCGACAGCTAAGAAAAGACCCGACAATTAAACAAAGACCCAACAACAAGCTCATAAATTTGCAGTTGACCAGACAATTGACCAAGTTTAAAACTATATATATATATAATATATATATATATGTTATATTTATATATATATATAAAACACCGGATAGGAACGTGGCAACTACATCTTTGTATTAAAGATCAAAAACCCGAGAAAGAAAAATCCCGTCCGAAGCAGCGGACGGTCTGTGTGGAAGTGCTGAAAGATAACGCGAACGAATTAATTTGCTAATTGGGGGTTGCTGTTAATTAAGTTGTACTGGTAAGATAATTCGTAATTAAGGTTTGTAGGGGAGACAGGCTCTGTAAATGACCACATAAAATATACACAAAAGTGTAAAAACTAATAGGAGTTAAATAAAGAAAATAAAATGGATTAAAAACAATTAAAAATAGCGAAATAAAAACAAAACAAAGCAAAAAGAACCCGTACAGATTAAACCGATTAAGGAATAAGCTTATTTTTATTTCGCTATTTTTAATTGTTTTTATATCCATTTTATTTTCTAAATCTAACGCAGTTTGAAAAAAAAATTTCAAAGTGCGTTGATTTCATCCCAAATTTAACGCACTTTGAAAATTTTTTTTTCATTGTGCTTAATTTTTTCAAAGTGCGTTGCCACAAACCAACGAAACGGAAGGAGGGGGTAAAGTTACATCTAAAAATGTTAATGCAACAACAGACAAAATATAATCGTGCCGAGCAAAACTGTCGAATTTGTCTTTTAAGAACATTACTTGGAAATAATACTTGAGGAAGATACTGCAAAGAAGATGCAGCTATTTCTTTATAAGACAATACCATATACCCTGATCAGGGTTTTCAGCTGTGGGGCTACATTTCAGTAACGACACTTTATTTCTTAAATTTCATTTCATAGTATGTTTAATTTACACCAATGACTCTTTAAAATATTATTTCCAAAGAAATGAGTTGTAAGTAAACGCATTTGAAGTAATTGCATTGTTAAAAGTGAACTGAGAAATACAAGATGATATTTTTTTAATGATAGGAACTAGCATTGCGTCCACATTTCATGTTGCTCAGACAACGACTGTGAAATAGTTTATTCTATCTTTAAACGTTACGTGTATTGACTACAGAACTAAAGCGATGCATGAGAAACAAATAACAAGTGGTTTGAAGTCATTGACCGAAACGGAAACTGACATGCTTTTTGTAAAGACTGAGACCAATGCCAGTCCTATATTTCAACATAGAAGTGTTGTTGTACGTCTTATCAAGGAGGCTGGGTGGACAGATCTTCCTTTAATTTTAAGATATGATTTGTTCTGTTGTAACCTATCATTTAGTAAAAAGAAATCCATATATTCTAGTTTTAAAATTATAATATTTTTCTATATCTTTATACATAGCTCTTCTTCCTAGGAGATTAATAAAGTCTAAAAATGGCCACTACAATCCAGCCCTCTTAAATGCGATTTTTCTATCTTCTCATAATTATAACATATGTACAATCAATTAAAACGCCCGATGTATTCCTAATAAATCGTTCATCTAGCGTTTATCGTGCGTTCACCGTTTCTAGCGCTAGAGTCTGTCCTTCGTTCGCGCGCTCTGTATAATCATTGTTCACTAAGCGCTCACCAAATTCCGTTTAGCGTTCAGATACCGTTCACAGTCTGTTCGTTATCCGTTCGTTCAGCATTCGTTTGTTTTAGTCCCCATTCGACGGTGTGTGTATCAATTTGACCTCTGTTGACAGTGTGTATATCACAGTCCCCATTTGATAGTACATGTATGTGTATCAATTTGACCTCGGTTGACAGTATGTATATCAAAGTCCCCATTTGACAGTATGTGTATCAATTTGACCTCTGTTGACAGTGTGTATATCAAAGTCCCCATTTGATAGTACATGTATGTGTATCAATTTGACCTCTGTTGATAGTGTGTATATCAAAGTCCACATTTGACGGTATGTGTATCAATTTGACCTCTGTTTATGGAACGCCAGGACTGTCTTATATGAGGATTAAACATTATACGCAGTGTTCTCCTCATTATATTTGGTAGTATATTCATTATATAAGGCCTTTTTTACATTGTATGGCGTGCATTTTCCATTATATACAGTACTTCTTTCATTATATGATGTAGTTATATCAATATATTATGTACATTTATCATTATATGAGGTGCTTCCAACATTATATGAGGTGCTTCTAACATTATATGCGGTCGTTCTAACATTATACGCGGTAAACACAACATTATATTATGTACTTCTCACATTACGTACAGTACATTCATTATTATATGTAGTATTTCTGTTATTATGATGATGATGAGGGTTAAATATTATGTCCGGTCCTGTCAGCATTCCGTGCGGTAGATTTTGCATTTCGTTGTGATGTAGACACAGTATTATATGCTGTGCTTTCATCTTTATGATGATGATCTTTCGGAAGCTTATTTTCGGAATCTCTTTGGAATATAAACGCAGAGTTTTAAGTATGACGGATCATTCGATAAAGTCGGTTTAGGTACGACTCGGTTTGGGTACAACATCACTGTAATCTATCATTGGAGATCATTCAGGCAGATGAATAAATTTCATATTGACAATTTACAATTTGGTACAATTGAAGTAACATCATTTCCATTTTAATTATTGAAACTACAGATGACAGACAGATACAATATGCCGGGATGAGAGGGCGCATCTCGTGTGAAAACAGATATATGTACATTTATATTCCATTTTCATCACAGGAGAGTTGTATATGCACACTTTTTTGGTTCACTTAAAAAATTAAATTAAATGCAAGTAGAGATGTGAAACTGAATTCTTGAGCTCCAAACCGGACACGTGGACATAAAATCCATAAAAAAATAGTTTTACTAAATATCAAAATATAAAAATATAGTAGGAACAGAACATATAAGTTGTCAACATTTAGTCTGTATGTATGCGCGAATAAAGGTCTTATTTCTTTATGAATTCAATATGCCAATTATATATTATGCAGACATAACCGCTGATTTTTCAAGCTCGAATGGCGTGCATTGAGAGAAGAATGGAAGGGGGAGGGGTGTCTTAAAATTTCAGAAACTGCTCATTCATCTTCATTTAATGCAGATGTAAAGTTTACTATTTGGGATAAATATAATCTAAATTACTAATTTTAAGTAAACGGTATTTATTAATTTGGCGGTACTTTAAGAAAATTTTTGTCACAAGGAATACATCTGTTAAATATGAAAGCAATTGCCCCACCAACTCAAAAGTTAAGGCCAAGGTTTAATTTTTTGCGGACAAACAGATGGACGAATAGGGAAAAAACTTTATACTCCCGAATCTTCGATTACGGGGGCATAAAAAAAAGCTTTTAAAAACTTAAAAACTTTAATTTATGTCTCTGCGCTAACTAACGAATCGTATACCTTTGGCAAGCGAACATGTACATCACGGGAAGGCACAACAGTGAATATTGTATTAAGTATTCAGGAACAGGTCGAATATTTATTTCCACCCCACCCCTTTTCCAAAACCAAGAAATAAGAATTCCTTTAACGCTAAATGGGTATTTCTAAGAGAATAATTAAAAATTTTGGCAAGGTCCTAGAAATATGGATAGAAAAGTTAACTTTAAATTATGAATTGTGATTTGTGTAGTATTGAAATAATTTCTTTAAACTTATCAGGTGAAAAACTTAAATAGACAATGTTCAGATCTATTTACATGCCTTCTTAATTGGAAAGATATACTTTAATTCTCATCAAGTATTAAGAATGTTTAAGCAGGGCTAGACAAATAGCATTGCCCGGCAATGGGTACATCCATCTATAAATTGAGCCATTTTAAGGTCCCGTAAAATATCATCCATTTTTTTCATAGCACGAAAGATCATCATCATAAAGATGAAAGCACAGCATATAATACTGTGTCTACATCACAACGAAATGCAAAATCTACCGCACGGAGTGCTGACAGGACCGGACATAATATTTAACCCTCATCATCATCATCATAACAGAAATACTACATATAATAATAAATATACTGTATGTAATGTGAGAAGTACATAACATAATGTTGTGTTTACCGCGTATAATATTAGAACGACCGCATATAATGTTAGAAGCCCCTCATATAATGTTAGAAGCACCTCATATAATGTTGGAAGCACCTCATATAATGATAAATGTACATAATATAGCGATATAACTACATCATATAATAAAAGAAGTACTGTATATAATGGAAAATGCACACGATATAATGTCAAAAAGACTTTATATAATGAATATACTACCAAATATAATGAGGAGAACACTGCGTATAATGTTTTATCCTCATATAAGATAGTCCCGGCGTTCCATAAGAAAGCAAGAAATGTTTTATTTATAGGCCTAGTTATGGAACGCCTGGACTGTCTTATCATGGCAAAACTAAATTCGTTATGTGCTTATATTATTATGTAGCGTGCTTTAATCGTTATGTGATGTCCTTGTATCATTATGTGGTGTGCTTTTATCATTATGTTGTGTACTCCTTTAATTATGTGATGTGCATTCATTATCATGGCATGTGCATTTGGCATTATGTGATGTTCATTTGGCATTTTGTGATGTGTATTCATCATTATGTGATGTGCAGTTATCATTATGGCATGTGCATTCATCATTATGGCATGTGCTTTTCTAATTATGTGATGTGATTCCGTCTTTACATTATGTGTTTTCATCATTACGCGATGTGGGTTTTTTTTTCATTACGTCATGTACAAATATCTTTATGTTATGTACAAACTTCATTATGTGGTGTGCAAACTTCGTTATGATGATGATCAAAGTCACGTGACAATTTTTTAAGTCGTAGACCCAGCGGCAAAATTCAAAACTGATATTTATCTTCCTAATCTGTTTACAAACTAAACGGGCGCAAACGTAAATGATTTAACGATGCAAAAGTCTTACTAACACATACTTTATTTCTTATAAGAAAGTGGCTCTCACCCGCCACGCACCTCAAATCACTTGTATCGACACTATTTTAGTGTTTCGGCGTTGTGATACGCTTTCATGATTTATCCATTTATTTTTTTTTTTTACATTAATTTTTTTTTTAAATCTGCTACATGTATCATCACGATACTATTTGCACATCTGTTATACATACTTTTTAATTAGTGAGGAAGTGAGCATATCACCCAAATTCTTATCGACACAGTTGGCAATTCAGACAAAACCACACTGCAGTCTTTGTCTTTTTAAATAAGAATGATCCAGTGTTTTACTAATATCTGTTTTTCCGGGTTGTCTTTAGGGCGGACTTCTTTTGTCCCATATCCGAAATGCACCGGTTATATGACGGGTGCTAAACAGCAAATTGACAAATGAAGTAAACCGGTGTAAAACAAAAATGAAGAAACATATTATTGTCACAGCTTTTGGTATAACCATGGTAGCATATTAACAATTCCAAAAACACATTTCTTTGATGGTCCTGCCAGAATTCCTTCATTTAAATAAAAAATAGAGAAGTAAAAGAAATTTTAAATGTGTCGCAACGCAATTTCATCAAAATTACCAGGAAAAAATATTTTTTATTAGTTTCTGTCCAAAATTCTAAAAAAAAAAACCCTACATGAATAATTGCTAATAATTTATGAATTCTGTAAAAATGGCAGACAGTAGATGCAGATTGAGGGGCGATATTTATTAATGACAGGTGTAATGTACAGTTTTGGTTGAACCGGTTGTAAACTTAGGTGTTGATGGACCGAATCCAGGCACGTAGCATCGCTTTTGAATGGGGGGGGGGGGGGTAGGGGGGCAGGCTAATCCCAAAAAATCTTGACAAGCAAAATTAAAAAACAAAAACAAAACCCCCCAAGAAATTCCCCAAATCGTGAAAATCCCAATCCGGGGGAAGGGGGGGGGTAGTATTCATATAACTTCAATTTTCCTTCTTTTCTTTTACTACAATTTTTTAACATGTGGTAGGGGGATGCAACTGCATGATAACTAACATTTTTTAATGTAAATTTCAGAAAAATCTTTGCTGCGCCAAAAAATGCCCCCCCCCCCCCGATGCTACATGCCTGCGATCGGCAAACGAAGTTCATTGCTGAATAATAATGTTTTTTACATGTTATTTGATAATTTTCTATTTGGATATATAGTTTCAATTAAAAATATATACCAGTACTATGACTTTATTAATAAGCATTCAATTGCATTTTGCATGCTATTATAAGCAAAATTCAAAATATTCTAACTGCAAAAGTAGGCTGGTAATGCACCCTGAATTTTTGGGCTCTAGCATGTTTTAAATGCAAATAAGGAAGAAATATTCTATCAAGAGAAATTAACTGAAACTGGGGAACGTCTTGTGTGTCCTTAAAAATAAACGGTATATAACATAAATAAATAAATAAATAAATAAATAAATAAATCATAAACATCGTATCACAGCGCCGAAACACTAAAATAGTGTCGAGGCAAGTGATTTTGCGTGGCGGATGAGAGCCGTCCGATTTTATTTATTTATTTTTTTTTTTTTTGCTATTACAGTTTGAGCTTTGAATTTTGCCACTGTATCTAAACCCGCCAACTTTTAACTTTAAAAATTGTCACGTGACTTTGATCATCATCATAACGAAGTTTGCACACCACATAATGAAGTTTGTACATAACATAAAGATGTTTGTACATGACGTAATGAACAAAAAACCACATCGCGTAATGATGTTTAAAACACATAATGTAAAGACGGAATCACATCACATAATTAGAAAAGCACATGCCATAATGATGAATGCACATGCCATAATGATAACTGCACATCACATAATGATGAATACACATCACAAAATGCCAAATGTACATCACATAATGCCAAATGCACATCACATAATACCAAATGCACATGCCATAATAATGAATGCACATCACATAATTGAAGAAGTACACCACATAATGATAAAAGCACACCAAATAATGATACAAGGACATCACATAACGATTAAAGCACGCTACATAATAATATAAGCACATAACGAATTTAGTTTTGCCATGATAAGACAGTCCAGGCGTTCCATAAGGTACAACATGTTCATAAAAAGCTTTGTGAGACCTTCTTCTTACATGTAAGGAGAGAGAGAGAGAGAGAGAGAGAGAGAGAGAGAGAGAGAGGGGGGGGGGAGGGGGGCACAGACATGTTTACACAAATATATGATACCAATTTTTCACCTGTGTTTAGTAAATGTTCACTGCACTATCAGCGTTCCAAATTCTCACCCGGTGGACTATTTATAAGATACGACAGAGTGTGGACGCGCCTGTCGACCGTTCGTCCTCAATCGACATGAATCCTGACTTAGCTCAAGAGAGAAGAAGAGCTACCTTCGACCCCGAACAAGTGACCAGCTTACTGTACAGGGGACCTGAAAATGTTCGCAAACGTCGAAACTTACGTACGTACACTACAGTGTATATGTTTTGTTTATTCGCTTGTACTTTCCGTATAGCTGACGTAAATATACGCTTCACGTGCACGTTTCTGGGCCGGAGGTAGGGGGCGCTACATTTACATGTAGTTCTCATAGGCGTCGGAACCGGTGGGGGGGGGGGGGGGGCTTAGCCTCCCCACTTTTTTTCCAAAGTTAGATGTACACATGCATGCGCGGATCCAGGAATTTTTTCCGGGGGGGGGGGGGTCACCGAAGGATAATTGTGTTTGCCGGGGCGGGGGTCCGAATCCTATTTGCGATAATTTTACTATGTAAATTTTCATTTTCCAGGGGGGTCGGGACCCCTCAACCCCCCCCCCCCTCTAGATCCGCGCATGACATATATTTAACGTTTTTAACCATAACCCCTTTTTTCTCGCTTTTATAAATACGACGGCGTATAAGATAAGTGCCATTTCGATTTTACAGAAAAAAAAAAAAACAAAATCTTTTGCACGAATTTTTTTTTTCGTTTGAACGGTTTTGAAAATTATTCATTGGTACGATATTGAATTCGTTCGTACGTTTTTTTTCAAATTGTTTGAACGATCTAGAAAATCGTTTGTACAATTTATGAATTCGCAAGTATAATTTTTAAAAATCGTTTGACGATATAGAAAATCATTCGTACGATTTTTTTAATCGCTTCCAAGAACGATTTAGATAATCGTGTTTACGATTAAGTTTCGTTTTTACTGTCAATAAAAAAAACTCGTTTGTTCGATTTGGTGTACTTTTTGAGCAGATTTTATCTGATTTATTAATATCTTTTCTAAAACAAATGAGCCGCTAATCTTAACCAGATTTTGTGTATTTTAAATGTAGGAACTTCATACAAATTAATTTATACATGTAGTAATAACTGAAATTTGATGCGACATTTTTCTTCTCCTGAACACCTAGCAGACAAACTGAGTAAATGTATATGTGCATGATTATGGAACGTCTAGAGCTACAATAAATCTAAAATTCTTGGCCATTTAGACGAGGATTCGTGGCGTAAGGTACATGTGTATATATGTAGGGGGCTTTTATTATATTGATGACTATTGCGAAAATAATACCATTTTCCCACCTTTCCTACACGTACTCCTTACCATCTAGCAGAAAAAGTACAAGACTGTAATTTGCAATGGCAGTCCAGTGAAAATTTTGTGGATTTTTTTTTTGTACTAGAAAATGCGGCCATTCAAGACCAGGTTCTTCGTGGGTTCAAGCCTTGGGCTTTCCAGAGCCGAATTGAACAATATGAAACAGCGTTGCAGAAGTATATCTACATGATGAAAAAATTGGATGAAATGGGCGTTACCGACCCTCTGGAGAGAATGTATTACCAGGAGTGAGTATAGCACCATTATTTCTCCCTACAATGAATAGCATCATGCGCGGATCTAGAGGGAGGGGTCGGGGGGGGTCCCGACCCCCCCCCCCCCCCTGGAAAATGAAAATTTATTAAATTTACATAGTAAAATTATCCAAAATATGCCTCGGACCCCCCCCCCCCCCGGCAAACACAATTATCCTTCGGACCCCCCCTGGAAAAAATTTCTGGATACACGCATGAGCATGCAAGTGAAAAGCTGTCAGTTTGACAGCAAACCGGGTTTTCTTTTGTGTGAACAGTATCTATAATCCATTTGTCAACCCTGATTTGATAAACACTACCTACCCAGAGAAATGGAATACCCTATATGCAAAATTCTGCATGAAAATGACTAAGTTCAACAGCTGGTATTTTCCCCCCATAAATTATCAAAAATCAAAATCAAAGTAACTTGCATATCGCTAATATATGTACAATTGATCTGCAAAATATCAGCTTCCTATCTTGAAAACTGTAGGAGGAGTTATCCGTACAATAGGGGTGCCCTATATATATTCAACATTCTGCCTTCAACATTCTCATCAAAATCCGTACAACAGGGATACCCTTTTGGCAGCCGCCCGCCATTTTCACCTTTTCAATAACCGGATTTCTTCCTTTGGAAAACCCGGTTAAAAACTACTTTTCTTAAGTAAAAAAAAAAGCTTTAGAAACTCATTTAGAATTAAAGAAAATTACATAATTGATTTCAGAAGCTTTGAAATCAAAATTTGCACCTGAACGTTTGCATTTAGTAAATATTCATGAATCAGAATGTAACCTACATGTACCACCTCATCCCCAGGTCTCCCTGTTTCGCGCTATTTAAAGCTGAGATGCTGTAACTGTTGTGAATTAATCTGTTCCTTGCTATTTCCAGGGCGGGTGCTCCCCATTATTACAGCCCCTTGGCCCTTCATACGGGTATGTTCATCCCATCCATAGAAAAACAGGGAACCAAAGAACAGAAGGAAAGATGGCTGCCCATGGCGCGGAGTCTCCAGTTGATCGGGACCTACGCCCAAACAGAGATGGGACACGGTGAGATTAATTATAAGATTATCATCAGCTTTAAGTTGCTACCGAGCTACATCAGTTATACTTAAATTTATTTTTGCCGTTAATACAATAGACGAAACTAGTGCGGAAATCGATTTTCCTATTTTCTTATTTCACCGATGAAAAAAAAAATTTTGAATATATGATATGCTTTCTTTCATCGAAACGAGGAAATGTCATATATTAAAGATGATGATTCGTAATTTTTATTTAATGAAAATAAAAAAAAGGATTTAGTGGTGAACAGTTGTACTTTGGATGATTTGTA
Source organism: Magallana ariakensis (assembly GCA_020458035.1). Taxonomy (NCBI): domain Eukaryota; kingdom Metazoa; phylum Mollusca; class Bivalvia; order Ostreida; family Ostreidae; genus Magallana; species Magallana ariakensis. Next base: position 48,775,841 of record CM035818.1, on the reverse strand, counting down.
GGGACCTTCATTCGAGGACTGGAGACCACTGCTACCTACGACCCGTCAAGTCAGGAGTTTGTGCTTAACTCCCCAACGGTCACCTCCATGAAGTACTGGCCGGGAGGATGTAAGTCGCCCCTACCCCTCCCTGCTACTCAACTAGCCCTCCCTCTCCCACAACAGTCATAGTTATACCTCCATGAAGGGCTGGCCGGGAGGATGTAAGACACCCCTACCCCTTCCTCGATCTAATTAACATCCCCCACACACACAGTTAAACCCAAGAAGTACTGGACGGGAGGATGAAAGTTGTCCCTGCTCATACCCAACTAACCCTCCCCCGACAACAGTCACCTCCAAGAAGTACTTGCCTGGAGGATGTAAGACACCCCCAACTATACCCACCCGCAACTCCCTCACCGCCATCCACATGAAGTACTGGCCAGACGGACGTAACTTACCTTACATCTCCTTTACCCCACCCACATACGGTTTATTCCCACGTAGCTAAAATTCTGAAATTCTTATTCCCACCTAGCTAAAATTGTGATTTTCACACCTGAGTGAGCGCTGAGTATAGTCTTTTTAGGTGTAAACTACCTGTGATATATATATTTTTAGATATTCTTGATAATATGGATTTACTGTGTTATAAAAATTTCAATTTAAATACTATCAATTATTGAAAGGTTTAATATTTATAAATTAAGAAAAGAAAATAAAGTTTAAAAAAAAAAAGACAATAAATAATAATAATAAAAAAATAAATAAAATAAATTCAATAGGCTTGGCAATATTATTCCTAATTACTATTACTTCGGTCATCGTAGAGATCGGAATCTTCATACCAGACTTAATTTCTCTATACCAATGCAAGGTTCACCCAATGCAATAATGTTGCACTTGGATACTACACCTTTTACTACTGACGTCAATATTTTACTATATGGGGATACAAATCTTTCTTCAGCAAACAATGAAACAATTTTCAAAGCAGTTCACAAATTTATTTCAGCATCAAAACGTTGTCAAACAGAAATTTATCACACATCCTACATCCATTCTGTTATTTTACTCACCTGGCATATTATTTTTTCCCTTAACGCATTTTTTCAAACACACTGTTAGTTTAGCCTTTAATTTTTCATAAACATGTTTACAAAGAAATTCCAACCTGGGCACATCAATGATTTAAAATTTGTAAATTATATCTAAGGAAACGGATTAATATAAGTGTTTACGTGTGTCCGAATCCTTGCTTAATTATTTATCATTGTATATTTGTTCTATGTTGTATTCATTATAAACTATGGTTTACACTAAGCAATTGCCTAAATAAACAACACATGGCAGTAAATGTGTATGATATTCAAAATAAGTTATAAATGCTGAAAAAAACTTTTTACGGTATATTGAACCTACATGGCACGAGCCTTGTTTACATAATAAAGTATTGTGAGTTCTGTATCTTTCTTATAACTCTACCACTGATCTCAAAGTTTGGTTGATCATTAGAAATGCCTAGAAATTTTTTCCAAAATCGTGACCATGCCCCGTTAATGCAACGATGTGTGTGACTACTTTCTCATCACTCAAAATTTACCTAAGATCGATCATAAAACAAACCTTTTTTTTAATTATTACAATTTCCATATATTACATTCAATCAATTTTTTTTTAAATAATCTTAAAAATTTTTTTTATTATATATTTACCTAAGGTCAATAATAGAACAGACTATAATTCACCTGTAATTAATTTCCTTTGATCTTTGACACCCTTACCTGTGCACCATTCCCACTTAGCTAAAATCAGTCACCCATAGACAATTCAGAATTTTAGCTAAGTGGGAAGACACCCCCACATACATGTTCACTGAAAACGTCTGTGATTCTTAGGGGACTCAATAAGTTCTGGTCTCTTTTCTTTCAGTCAATACATAGCCTCATGTGTAAGTATTGACCTCCAATTTATGCACTTTTCTTGAAGGATATTGAGTTGGAGATCAAGTTGCATTGAAAAAGATGGATTAATAAGATGGCGCAAACGGCTATTGCTTCAATCGTAAAATGCTATTTCAAATTAATTTGTTTCCATTCAAGTTTTTTTTTAATGATATACTAGTAGTTCAATTTTTCAAAAGCACAATTTCTAACTGTAGTCAATTTGAAAAATTGTGTTTATGATCTTGTGAACAATGATGTCTCAGTTCGACAACAGAATTAACCGTTCGCAAAATATATACTTTTATTACAGTAAGTCATATTTTGTGATACATGCTTAACAAATTGATTGTTTGACACGCAGTGGGGAAAACGTCTAACTGCTGCCTCGTTATGGCTCAGCTGATTACCCAGGGAAAGAAGAGGGGGATCCACTTGTTCTTCCTACAACTCCGGGATCTGGAGACCCACCGACTTATGCCGGGTATAGATATACAGTATACATTGAGTCATTGTAGTACACAGAAATGTTCTCTTAATTTTTCTATCTCGATTTAATGATCGATCTGATGGGTACAGTTTGTTGAAAAAAAAAAACAAGTCCACTCGATTTTATACTTCTTTACTATAGAATTTGGGGCTTAATTTCATTTTTGAAATTTTATTGGGAAGGGGTAGGGTTAAAAAATACATATGTAAGAGAAATATCAAATACACTCGTTTGTCATGATTTAATTTTCTTTACAGGAGTCGAGTCGGGGGATATTGGCTCCAAATTTGGGTTCCAATCCAACGATAATGGATATCTCAAGTTGAGCAATGTTAGAATTCCGCGGGAAAACATGCTGATGCGATACTCCAAGGTTAGAATAAAGACTCATTCATTCAATCAATGGAAAAATGGGTTGTAGAGGTTCATGAGGACTATTAAGAGTGTTTGATGGTCGTGCCCATTTTTAGACTATATTATTCTCCGTAAAAAGTAAAGATGTAAGAAAATAAAAATGTTCAAAGCTAAAATATAAGGATTTTTTCTTTACTTAATAATTTAAAGCTATAACAACCATATCAAAGAATGTAAGGTAGATCGATGTGTAATCCGTTGATCCCCCGGCCTGCTTGAGTTGATACTGAACTGTATTGTAGGTTTTAGAGGACGGTACTTACGTCCCCCCGACCAATCAGAGGCTAGGGTACGGTACCATGGTGTTTGTCAGGGCCCATATCGTCACCAACTCCGCCCGGGGATTGTCCAAGGCCTGTGTGATAGCGATCCGCTACAGCGCCGTACGTCGTCAAACTGAAGTCTCACCAGGGTGAATATAGCGGGGTTAAATTAAGTCCTTCTATACACTGCGCATATGTACCTTTGGGTAATAAGAGGAATCTGCCATTTGATGTAAAATAGAAAGAAATTCTGCAATATTAATAGAGTATGCTAGAAATTGCAATCAACTCAATAACTAAGAACTTTAGACCGGAAACAAGATACGTATTTAAAAACTTGATTTGCAAGCACTTCTACCACTTCATAAGTAAATGCTATCTTCTTTCTTTAGAAGTTTTTGTTTTGGCAAAGTTTTTAGGATAAACACGGCAGATACACTATGCTGAAATTGAGCTAGATAAACTCAAAATATACACCTTTGTGCGATATAATTTTCTCGAATGAAAAAAAAAATATTTAGTGTCTAGATGGACCTTAAATTGAGTAACACGATTGGAAAGGCAAAATTAAGTAAATAGATATGCTGATCGTTTAGGGGTCCTGAGGCGCAGATTATTGATTACCAGACTCAGCAGCACAAGTTATTTCCCCTGCTTGCCACGGCGTATGCTATGTACTTTACTGGAAGGTACGCACAGGACTACTATGACCAAATAGCCTCCGAAATAGAGGCCGGCAATCTGGAGTCGTTAAATCAGGTAGTTAGCACAACGCACGTTTACCTGTATACAACTGTACCGTGCAACATACATGTAATACATGTAGACTCTCTTTTGATAAAATATATCAGTTTTTTCCCTGACATCAAACCCTAATCTCAAGTTACAAACATTGCTTAAATTAAGTCACTATAGTAAAACTTGGTCATAGAGAACCTGTGAAATTGCTTCGGTTTATTCACAAACTCGTTACATGTACATTCGTGTAACAGACTCGTAAAACTGTATCATTATATAAAGAACAAATGTACATGAACACGTATAAAAATATGTCAAATTGCAGAATATTAAATAGTACTACCTATATGCTCATTGAAATATTTAAGCACAAAAATGGTCACAGCTACCTGTAATATAACTCAATACGAAGCCTCCCTGTTTGAATTCAGCTGCATGCTGTATGTGCGGGGTTGAAGGCCTTCAGCACGTGGGCCTGCACGGCAGGGATAGAGACCTGTCGACTGTGCTGCGGGGGTCACGGTTACTCCCACGCCAGCGGGCTCCCCAACCTCTACACCTACTACACCCCCGGCTGTACCTACGAAGGGGAGAATAACGTCATGATGCTTCAAGTCGCAAGGTAGTTACATGTATATATTACATGAAAATACCCAAAGCTCTCCGATCCTCATTTTTCATTGGAAAAATTACATTTCTTGAATTTTAAATAATAATTGTTTATGATCTTATTCATACCCAAATGAAAAATGTGCTTCTTTCGATTCTTCTTCATAGAGAACAAAATGTACTTTCTTACTAATGCATAAATCTCATTTGTTTCAGATTTCTTATGAAAATATATCCTGATATAAAGAGGGGAGGCCCGATTCACGAATTCGTGCAATATCTGAGGGCGGATCTGACTCAGAAATCGTGTATGACTGAAGAAGTGGCACTGGGCTGCTTACTGAAGGCATTCCAACATCGCGCGGCCAGGTGAGCTAACCCCACGTTAACTCTGACCCAAACCGTAAAATTGATTTAACGTAAATTACCAATATGTCACAGCTTTCCGGTTACTATTGAATTGTTCGTGGTTGCTTAATTAATTACTTTGGATTTTGTGGAGACCACATTCCTTCAACTTTACGGTCTTGCGAACTTCGTTTAAACAATTGGGATTAAAGAATTAAGTTACCAAGTGAATGGAATTCAGTACGTTCCCATGAACCAATATTCTTGTTACTAATACCCATGAACATTGGTCGCCATGAAATAAAAGTAATTAAAAGTATATACAGAGGGTATATATATATATATGAACGAAAAGAGATGCTTTTGGTAAATGGTTATATCTTTTGTAGATTGCTCTCTGACGCAGCCGCTCGCATTGAAAACCTCGTGAGATCCGGAAAATCTCGCCAAGAGGCATGGGATGCATCGACAGTCGTCCTTACTTGGGCTGCAAAGGTTGTATAAGCTTATAGCAAATTAACGTTTGTTAGTTTAAAAGAAAACAGCAATAATAGCATTTGTGGGTTGTTGTTTTTTTAGGCATATTGCCACACTTTTGTCGTCAGAACGTTTTCTCAGATAGTAAGTGATGCTGAAGTCGACAAGAGCACGAAAGACGTCCTCACAGCTCTTTGTAAGCTCTACGCCATTGATGGAATCATTGAGAACTTGGGAGAATTCATACAGGTGCATGTTAAACAATGCTAGAAAGTCTTTAAAATTGTGTAAAAATTAAAAAAAAACAAATTTAAGTTAATATTATTTTTTTTTCAATCTTATTTTGTGTACAAAGGATGGGTTCTTTAGCCCTCATCAAGTGTCCCTTCTGAAGAATAAACTGGCCGACCTGCTAGCAGAGATTCGACCAAATGCCGTGGCCCTCGTGGACGCATTTGACTACCCCGACAAAATCCTGGACAGCTGCTTGGGTCGGTATGACGGTCAGGTGTATCAAGCCCTGTATGATTACGCCAAAAACTCGCCATTCAACGAACAAGAGGTAAGACAGGTGTACAGCTTATGTATAGGGATATGCAATTGTATATCATTCTTGCAGTTTGGCATCAATATTATTGAAGTTTAATTAAGCCTTTTAGTATTAACCACGTGCAGTGTAAAATGCAAATATACCAAACATTGTCGCAGCCTTACTTTATTTCAAAACATTTATATGTTTTCTTAACGAGCTTGAAAACAAAAGGAAGCGACTAAAATCGGTATATAAAGAAAAAAAACGTCTTTGCTTAGAGCTGCATGCTGTGACACATTATTGATTTTGTAGGTTCTGGACTCTTATCACAAGTTTATCAAGCCAGCCCAGACTGAACAAAACCAACGAACCACAATGGCGCGGCTATAAGGTTATAACTTAAGGAGACAAACAATTTAAAGTTTGCATCAAACATGCATGTATAAAAATGACATCCCCTTTTATTTCTGATACAGATATATTATATATACACTGTCAGACAAAAGGATGTACTAATTAACTTAATTGAATTTTATCATACCAATGAAAATGGACAACACTCTATACATGAAGCTAGTCAGTGTAGCCAATGCAATCAATGCAATACAAGTTTTAAGGTGGTATGGGACACTTCCATGTTGTGACGTACTAAAATCAAGTGTAATTTTATAGTTTCTTTCCCAAAGTTATCACCTAACAGCGTAGCGCAGTGGGTTAGAGCGGTCACCACGAATCTCTAAGTCATGAGTTTGAATCCCGCTGGAGATTTTAAATTTTTTTACCTTAAATTCCAAAAATTAAAAAAACGTACATATTTAATATCGTCAGATCTCCCATACCACCTTAATTCAACTAGTTACCTTAACATGCGCATGTATTTTGCTTAAAATGGCACTTTTGAGTTTTTTAAAAACATTTTATGCAATGTGGTCATATTAATCATATTCAAGTAAAACATTAATAAAATGTTAAATTATTTTTATTAGATATTAACATACTAAAAGTTATTGTAATTAGTTTCGATCAGTGAACATTATATACTGTGGTTTCATCAATATTCGTTGAAGATCAATTTTCGTGGATTTCGTTATTAAGTTGATCCATGAAATTAAATGTTCATTGAAGTGCATTTTCTATTAACATTTTGTATTCATTGGGTCATTGGTCACGAATTTACGTATCCTTGAAACTGATTTTCACTTTTTCCACGAAAATATACAATGTATTTTGGGTCATCACGATTAGTTGTAAAAAGATGATTTGTTTAATTACAGTATTAATATTATGTCCATTTAGAATGTAAATTGTTCGCGGTGATCTTATGATATGATTGAATGATTTGATTGATTCCGGAGATTTTTTTTGTAAAATTTTTTTTTTGTGTTAAGTATATATATTTTTGTGTGAATAAAATTTAACTAAACAATAAAATACTTTCTTTAATGATTCATGCGGGATATAAAGGTAGCGACATTGCAGGAAAAAATCATAACCCGCGTTACTTGGGCACAAGTAAACCATTTTATACATAAAAACTGAATAGATAAAATTTTAAAAACTTTGATTTCAAATCGTGTCTAGATCCCTTAAAATTTTATATCCGAAGAAAAAAATGATGAATGAATGAATGAATGAATGAATGAATGAATGAATGAATAGGGAGGCATACACTGAGCGATTTCACAAACATTATGCTGTACAGTACCGTGATTTCAATAAGACCTGGCTGAATGGACAGTGACGTCTGAGATTGCTGCCTAAAACAACTACACAAAGCAGGACCGTATAACATGGGGGTATCCGTCACTGGCCACCGTATAACATGGGGGTATCCGTCACTGGCCAAAGTTTTGATAAAAGTCTTGTTAAACTGACTCTTATTTTTTTTAGTACATTTATTACTTTTCACTGGTTAATAAACAAGAATTAGATTAATTTTCATATCTCAATATTTACATTTGCAAATATGTTATGAAAGGAGTCTTCTCGTTGTCAAACATAGTTCCTATAATAAGAAATTCAAGAAATTTTGACACAGTAAAACAGAACATATAACCAAATGATTCTATCAGTTTAATCAAATTTGACCTCCTTGTTTTCGCATAAAGGTCAGGTCAAGGTCACTACCTTTTTCCTCAACTTAAAGGGTGATAAAAATAAATGTAGGTTTTTGCAGTAATGTAGAAATCCGTTTAAGATATGAAGATTCCATTCTTCAATGAAATGATATAATATCAGAAGTCTATCAGCTTATGCTACTAATTTGGAATAAATATTGAAACTAAAATTGAAATTGCTTAGCCCGCATTTCCTCTAATTTTTTATATTTTGAAGATATTTTGATCAGATTATGTTTTATATGCTTCCAATATTAAAATATTTCTAATTTTTACGTATTATCAAGACTTTATATAAAGATATAAATTGACTGAAAAGCTAATATATTGACCATTTAATAAGAGAAAAACTGATTTTAGTGATTTTTTCACAAAAATCACTGTAAAGAATGGGCGCTTTAAGGTATCCCACTCCTCAATGTTCTTGTATCAAGAATTTCTTGAGAAGTATATCATTGAAATCTGTAGACAAAACATACTTAACAAATACAAAGATAATGGGGGGTCAGTGTTTATTCTTCTGAGTTATGGGCAATTCAATTTGACCTTTTTGCAGCTAAAATGCAATTTCGGGCTGATTAGGATTTGTTGTCAGTATTTTTGATTAAGCAAACTTATTTCTTCAAATATTGTTTTTAAATATGCACAATGGTCACACTGAATACAGGAATTACGAAAAAAAAATTGTACGAAGCTGCATAAATTTTTGTGTGACCTTTTTGCACTTAAAATAGACGATTTCTATAATAGTTAAATTTGATTTGAAATAAAAACTTTTTGAATATCAAATATTTTATAAGATTAATTCAGTTTGCCTAGATATGTATTCAGTATCATTTTGACATAATAAAACATGGGGGACAGTGATGTCAAATTTTAGATATATGGCTGCAAAGGTAAACTTCTCGCAAAATTTGGCTTTCAAAAATTCAGACATTTTCTATATATTTGCACGATTTTATGCTAAACGTCTATCACTCTCTGAAGATTTAATTTTGTACATGTCACATATAACCCATAGAATATGTTACAAACCTATCAAATGTTAAAAATGTGAATGATGAATAAAGTATAAAAAAAAAAGTATATTGAAAATTGTTTCTGTCATTTTAGTCTAAAAAATCTTCCGCATGAAAAAATAGTTCCCCCCAAAACTTGTTTGTTTCTTGAATTCAAATGGATTTTCTTTATGAATGTTGTGTAATTATGAAATAATAATCTTTCTGTGATGATTAAATAAATAAAATCATATTCATTTAAAATATAATGATCATCTGCGCAGTGAAATCAAAACGTGAGGAGTGAGATACCTTAAAAAGCTTATAAAAATGTAATTTGATATGCAAATCTATTCTAAAAACAAATTCTGAAACCCAAGAATCATGTCATTAGTTCACATTAGTTAAACAATCCAACATTAATGTTATTGTTTTAAAAATGCTAAAACAGACTCATTAATCTACAGCAATTCTGACTTGCGAAACATGTGATATTTTCCTACGCCAATATTCCGCCAAAAATATAGTCCTTGTTAGATTCTAAACATTTATTATTATTTCTATGCCAAGTTGTTTGATAGTAAATAAGAAAGAAAAATATTATATTTTAATTTCCTTTTATCTTGATTTATCGACAATTAATCAAATTTACGTTTGACACGTCGAAAACCAGAAAAGACTCCTTCCTTATATGAACCAATGGAATATAGCGAGAACGTTCAATTATGTATGAACTTTTTCTTGACGTCACAATGAGCATAGCACGCGCTTATCGCTTTTCGCTTGGATTATTGTAAACATAAAATCTTGGTAATTTTAACAGTTCTGAACGATTCGTCTTTTTCAACGAAATATAAGTAATTGCTAGCGCTCTCGAGCGCTAGCAACTACGTTAGTCTTTTTCACTTGAATACGCATGCTTGACTCCATAGTAGGGGATTCTGGGAATAATGTACTACTGTAGATAAACTGTACCATGTGAATTTCGTTTTATCATCTTCACACGAAGTTCTGTGTTATATTGTAAATGTCAAAATAGTAACAGTCGCTTAGGTCTTATTATGCAAAGTTATCTTAAATATTATAATAAATAGCTAGCTTTATTTTAACTACCTTCAAGCTCGGAAAACAACCTCTGATATGTTTTCCGAGCTTGACGGAAAGGCCCGAAAAGATACGATTGCTACAAAACGGTACCAATGGTTCTTGAAAATTTTCACCTCGAAGTTGAAATTACAGTAGATACATAATGATTAAGGCACAGTCAATGAGCTATGCCATTGCCGATGCTTCTATGTTTTATGATGGCTACAGCGCTAGCTCACCAATCTTTTTAAAAGATAAGCTTGTAAACAGCAATGTTAAAAAGTTCACCGGGATATGAAGTTGGTTGGTACGTGATCAAATCTACTGAGAAGTCCTTCGGGGAAAAACCTACCAATTATTTTCCCATAGAACTCCATACAAACGTTATGACTTCTCAGTACTTTACTATAACAGTGACAGCCAAATTTTTGGTATCATTTAAAACTTTAATTCAAGACCTTTCAGGAAATGACCAAAAAATATAGGGTCCCGTGGCGTTTATAGGTCAAATTTGCAGTTGTTTACAACTTACAGCGATCGGCGGTAAATGTCACTCTACATAAAAAATCAACCCCCACCCCTGCAATTTTTTCCTGCAGACAAATTGAATACCACGCGTTAGCGCGATATGATAATTTGTCTGCACCGCATTGGTGTGTCATAGGACCGACGACATCCAAAAATAAGCATTCAATGCTTATATTTATATTCATACGGATGGTTTTTTGTATAAAATATATATGTGTACCGTCGCTGTAAAGCCATTATATACGCTCTCGGTCAGGAATATGAAACATACATGGAACAGCCATATTAACATGTTATTTAGTACGCTTACACGGCTAAAAATATAGTGCCATAAGCTTTGTAGAGAAGGAGTAGATATAATTTAATGATTATTTTTCCAGAGTACATATCAAATTGGTTATGTTAGGTTGAACGTTTCATTTAATCTTACAAAAATAAATATACCGGTCAAAACACGTGGTGACGTTTATATTTATGCTCATTGCGCATGAATTAGCAAAGAGTATTCGTAGCAGATTTTCAATGCAAACATAAGGGGAAATATACAGTAAATATTTCTTAAATAAATCACGATGGCTATTGCCACCTCAACCATACACCCCATCCCACCCCCTGCGGAATGTTCAATGTTACTTTTTGGTCGATACAATAGCTAAAGATAATCTGTAGATTACTGAACAGTCTGGGAAAGACAGATACGCATGTACATGTATGTAAATTGAGACTGTAATTAGCTCTTTTTTTAATCGATAGTTCACCAAGATGTTGAAAGACCAACCAGGGGATTGACAGGCCAGGCGTAAGGTGGTATAACCAGAGACATAAATAACATTTATGTTTCTGGTATAACGTTGTCATTCTATTTAGATATAGAATAAAAATCCAAGAAGGCAGCGAGGTGTACTTTTTTAAAGAAAACAATTATAGTCAGTGCCTGTGATTTTAAAGCTATAAAGAGTTTAACTTTAAATAAAACTCCAAAACACAAGTTATTTCCAAGGACTGAGTTAGCAAGGGGGCGAGTTGCTCATGATTCGCCCGAGGTTTTCCGAGAAGTGATAAAAACCGGAAGTAAATATGTTTTGTTGTCAAACATTAATGACGAGATTTTTTTTTCTTTGAATGAGAGTGAAATAGAATACAAACAATTATGATATGTGTGAACCTTATAACAGTGTTGTGTATATCACATGATCATTGTCATCACATCTAAATTTAGCTATGGTTCTATTTCCGTGCTATATATAACTTTGGGAGATTAATCCTTTGAACACAGTGGAAAATTTAGTTGGTAGAAAAAATGGCATCGCGGATGAACTGGGACGAAGAATCAGATGTTATTAGTTCGTTAGAATCATTGGAAATTCCTCATTTTGAACCAGATTCCGAGGAAGACCAACATATTCAAAGGGAGATCGAAACCCTTGATCCTCTTTCAGAAATAATGCAAAGTCTCATGATCTTGCATGACCCTTACTATGAGTATGATTCAGATGAAGTTGAAGAGGAACCTCCTGCCCCAGAACTAGTGGATCTCTTGCATCCATTTGGAAATGTTAATGTTACAGCCGAGTGTGAAATATGTCTGTCAAGAGATAGTCCAGTACGTAATCGTTCTTGCTGCCAAATACCCGCATGTGATGACTGTATGCAGAAATATTTTGTGTCCCAACTTGAAAGTGGCATAAAGAGAATGCAATGTATTTCATCACAGTGTTCCAAGTTTGCTCATGTAGATGAAATTATGTGTCGATTACCTGTAGATTTGAAAGATAAATACTACAAATATCTAGTTGATGCCAATAACGACCCTCATGTCAAAACATGTCCAAAATGTAGCTTTGTACAACGCATCTCAAAAGAAGAGTTGGATGCTTATAAAAAAAAGAGGAAGAAGAAGAAACGTGGTATTCTTGTAGTCTGTCAAGACTGCAGGTTACAATGGTGCTTCATTTGTCATGCTCCCTGGCACCGTGAAGGCGTCACATGTAAAGAGTTTCAAAAAGGTGACAAGCTAGTTCGAAACTGGGCCAAAGAATTCCATTTTGGAAGTAAAAATGCTGAGAGATGTCCCAAATGTAAGGTAGTGTATTTTGAATTTTAGTGTGCAAAAGTACTCAATGCACATGAGTATGTGATATCCTTCAAGATTTTGAATTGACTTTTTTATTTAAAATCGCTGTATCATTAATTTGTTTCTTTCCTGATGTACATAGAGTCATTTATTTAAGAAATAGTTTTCCTTGATATTGTTATTGATTGATATAATAGATATTGTGATCTGTATTTGATGGTAAATCTTAAATTGTCTTTGTCTTAGGTGTATATACAGAGGACAGCTGGCTGTGATCACATGACCTGTAGCCACTGCGACACCCATTTCTGTTACAAATGTGGGGAGAAGTACATAGAAGTCACATTTATTGGGAATCACTATGAGAGGTTCAGCCCATTTGGATGCAAGTACAACCTACATCCTGACAAACCCATGCTACGGAAGATGATCCGAGGATCAGCGCTGGGTATTCATATACATAATGCCATATTGTAATCGAAATAAGAACAGTCATGGATAAAGATTCATGTCTATACTGATACACATGTATGTGTATAAAACATTATTTAACAGAATAATACGTTTTTTTTTTAAATTTAATCAGATTTAATCATACGTGTATTTTGAAAAAAATATTCCTGCTTCATATTTCTGAGAAGTGAAATACCCAGTGACTATCAGAATGTTTAAACTGATCATACGTGTAATCATATTGATCACAAGTCTCTTAAACCTACACTGATAATTCTGATGTTATTTTTACAGGAGCTAAAATTTTGGGAGGAATAATTCTTGGAGGGCTTGCCATTGGGGGAGCAGCCATTTTTGTGGCAGTGAGTCCCATTGTTGTCCCAGCGTACTTAGGGTTCAGGATCAGGAAGAAAAGACGAATAAAACGACAGACAAGGAAGGCACATGCATTTAGTGTAGTGTACATGGATGTCAACAATGGACCACCGCAATGTACGTTTAAAATGCTAATTTAAGTTTTACTGCTGTGTTCTATAAGTTGTCATTGTACTGTACTATCCTGTGCAGTGTTTGTATGTTTATATGAGGGCTTGGGATATGATTACAATTAGTCAAGGAAGAAAGAAAGTACACTCATGGAAAGATAAGTGAGGATAAGTGACTAAGCAGAGGTTGGGGAGTTTGTTTAAATGGCTGAAACAGGAAGAAAAGCACCTTATGTTACATTTGTGTTTTTACTTTAAATAGTTTGATTGTTACTTAAGTATGTACAGTCATGTATATTTATCACAACAAGGGTGCTCAACACAATGCCTGGTACCTGGTACATTTTGTAAGTTGTACATTAGTTCCTTGTAACAAGCCTAACATTTTGTGTTTCTGAATCATAGATGGACCTTTTTTTTTAACAATTAATTGTTTTCCATCACAAGGGCTAACTTTAGAACTCTCCTTTGCATTTCCCTTTTCATTTGTCATTTGCCAGTTCATCTGTTAGTTAGTCTGTCAGTCTACAGACCACATGCATTTCAGCCAATACTTAAGAGCACTTTGCTCAACACACATCAAATTTTATGGGGATGGTGACAAGAGGATGATTGACCCTAATTAGATACTAAGTCAAAGGTCAAAAGGTCAAAAGTTGCCAATTGACAATTGATATACAAGTACGTAATTTGAATATTTCCTCAGAAACATTAGGGAAAAGGAGGTATATTTTAAAATTTCTTCAAGAGTAAAATTATTTTTCATTATACATGTACATGTATACAATTCAAATGTAATACACTGTATACTGATGTATGACAATTTATTAGTTGGAGAAGAAGAAAAAATGGTGGGTTTTTTTTGGGGGGGGGGGGGGGTAATAAACCTAGCTTTAATTTCTCCTCTTGTTTTTCCTCCACAGTGACTTTTGTTGATGAAACTGGAAACCCTCTTCCAATGAGTATGGTTGATGAAAGCGAATCATCATCAAATGAAGAAAACAAAGAAGAGGATGACGAGGAACTGGAAGATGAAGAGGTGACAGAAAATAGGAATGTGGAAGTGATCATCCATAAACCAGATGATGAGGCCTCTAAGTCTTCCACCATGGTGGAAGTTAAGGAAGAAAACCAAGTATGTGTCAGTGTGAAGAATAAGGACACCCAGGTCACCTCAGCTGACCTTGAAATGCAGGACAGTGGGCTGGTGGTGCTTCATGTCAGAACCACACGTAAATCTTTGGAGGAGGAAAAGCGGCCACAGGAGACAGAGGTGGAAGAATTCACTGTGAAAGAAAATGAGGACTCAATTAGTGACAAGGGCTGCTTTATCAAAATTCTTAAAAAATTGCCCTCGGTGTGGGAGAAGGAAAAAGAAGGAGAGAAAAACCAGAAGCTGGAGAGTTTGGAAGACATCAAAGGTGTCAAGGGATTGGTCACCCCTACCAGTGACCTCGGTGAGGGTGACCTTTTGATCCCAAATGATACAGGGGACTACTTGAAGCAATTACATGACGAGAATGAGCTAAAGGACCCCTACGGGGGTCTTGTGTCAGCCTCAGACGAGATAACTTATCTGTGATACATAGTTTGCCTCCCTTTTTTTGTTTGAATTACATGTATGTAGACTTTGACCAGGTATTCCCATTTAACAATGCTCATGAATGATTTCTTTTTATGCATGTAAATTTGTTATGAAATATCACCATTTCGGATGTGCTTTAAGTAAATTCAGTTGCTTGTGCATACAAGAAGCATGAGACATGGGGCATTCCATTGAAAAATTTGTGTACATGTGTTCTATGCATTTTTTCAGTGTATTTGAGGATGTACCGGTACCTGTATTTTGTGTCAAGAAGCCTACATGTACTGTCTCAGATCACAGCTGGTATAAAGCCTGCTTGATAATGTTTGACCCTACTTGCCAACGGTTTCTCCCCGTCTTTAATTCGCCCAGACAAAGTTGTGAAAAAAAGAATAAAGTTTGAAACATAGGAATTTGCCCAGTCTTGAATTCGCCCGCTGTCAATGAGGGCGAAAATAAAACGGGGGATTGGGGGGGGGGGGGTGAGCAAATATTTCCCTGTATACAGTAATTAAAACAGGACTTAGATTTTTGCTTTTGTAAAATCAATATGAAATGCTATTCTATAATTTTAACTAGCATATTTTTTTTTTATTAAACCCATGTTCTGCATTTGCTTAATATTGGTGATGGAAAGACCATCTGACAGATATTTTCATATTGTTTTCACTTGAGATAAACCAATGTGCATTTGAGCACACGGACATGTTTATTATATTACTATTCTATACCTCCAATGTTAACTTTAGTTTATGATCAATCTTGCTCATAATCTAGCAAGCTTAATGCAAGTGTTACAAATTTTGCATAGGGTAAAACTTGTGTGTGTTAACATTGGTTTTTTGTCACACAATGACAACTGACCAACCATTGCATTTTATGCATATTTTTAATGATTTTTTTTATCATGAATTGTGCTTTCAATACTCAGATTATGACGTTACATATTGATGAGCTCATAGTTGGTAATTATATACAATACACTGTATATGGTATGCACATGACCATGTCTTGAGGATCTTTGTAAAAGAATCAATCTGATGCTTAATTACCAGTGTCCGCCTTGGTTAATGGAGATTCCCTGGGTGTTGGAACTGTGAACCCTATTCTGTAGCTAATTACTGGCTCTGTAAAGAAGGGTTGGTAAGTCTACAGTGACATTTGTAATTATTCTACATCAAATCTAAACTAGGGTATTGTAATGGTCAGTCAAAACAAAGTTCTTTTCAGTTTATTTACAGTTTATCAAAAAGAGTCATTGAAATGTATGGTACAATAGGCTGCAGGTTAACATACATGTATAAGCCATTAAAAATATAAGTACATCTATCAATCATTTTTTCACTTTCTTCGTATAGTACTAAATACTTAATGCAGACAGCTTTATATATCTTATAATCATGCTAATCATTGGTGTGGCTTTTTTCAAAAGTAACTACTTATGATTTGAATATCAGAGAATTATTGTGATTTGAAATTGTTTAAAAAAGAAGTACTTATGTTCATTTGATGTACTTGTATTTACAGTGCATGCCATTCATTTTATACATTCTCACTTTTTGCACAGGTACATACATATATTAGTTTATTTCAAAATTATATACCAAAGTACATTTTGTTCTGTGGATTAGAAGGTATACAGTCCCTAAATCAAATACTACTGTTAAATGTTTTGTATCTTCTGTCGCTTTCTTGAAATTATCTCCACCTACCCAGTTGTGCATGGATAAGCCTACAGTGATTGTTGAATGCTTTTGTGGTTGCTTGATGTGCAGTGTTGCTTAGTGTTGCATTTTATGTTTCCATCATAAGATTTTAAAATAACAAAATGGTACATGTACTGGTAGATATGTATGACAGCATGCCCTTTTTATGACAAGTCTCATTTTTCATTCTTTGCTTCAGTATAATTAATTCCAGTTCATGTTGATTTCAACATGGTTGGTGCTTTTTACATGTAATACATGTCAGTTGTATATTTATATATCCAGCAATATTTATTCAAATGTTGATGTGTCAAATACACAGAACAGCTCTGAGCAACACCTCCTCATCACTACACACTGTACTTTACACTTGTAAGATTGGTTTTTCTTTTTAAAAAAGAAGTGTTTTTTTTAAGACCAATTGAATGGTCATTGTTGTTGATCAGTTACTGTTGGCCCATGTTTTATTTTAGTTCTTTAACTTTCACAACATAGGGGTTATTGTTTTCTGTGTCTTGTGTTGTATTGTTTTTCTATGAACATGGTTCTCTAGTGCATTTACATTTGATCATATTGATTATCTTTGCTTATAAACTACAGGTATAGTAAATGAATTATCAAGATGCTACATGAAGATATAACCATTGACTCTCACAGCTCTTGAGAATCTTAAGCCAAATTTTGCTAATCATGAATTTTACACAGTATTTTCAGCTAAATATCACTTAACATGGATTTCATGTATATGTATATCATAGTTTATGTGTAACAATTTTCAACTCATAAAGGTTTTTAGCTCACCTGAACTGAAGGTTTAAGTGAGCTTTTCTGACCACCCGTTGTCCATCCGTCTGTCCATCTGTAAACTTTTCACATATTTGACTTCTTCTGTAGAACCACCAGGCCAAATTTAACCAAACTTGGTACAAAGCATCCTTATGGTAAGGGGATTGTAAATTGTTAAATAAAGGGCACAACTCTTTTTAAAAGGGAGATAATTGCGAAACAGTGAAAATAGGGTGCAAATCTTTAAAAATCTTCTAAAGTACCACTGCACCAGAAATGCCAATATTAACACCAAAGCTTGTATATATTGTGAATATTCTAAATTGTTAAAATCTTGACCCCCGGAATAATACTGGGGCCCCAAGAGAGATTTAAAGTTTAACATAGAAATATAAAGGAAAAATAAAAATCTTCTCAAGAACAACAATGCTAAAATTTGTGTGATTACTATGCAAGCATCCTCAAATAATGTAGATTCTAAATTGTTAAAATCGTGACCCCCGGAATAATACTGGGGCTCCAAGAGGGGTTTAACATTTTACATAGAAATATATAGGGCAATGTTTAAAAATCTTCTTCTCAAGAACTACAATGCTACAATATGTGAGATTACTCTACAAGCATTTTCATATAATGTAGAATTTAAATTGTTAAAATCTCGACCCCTGCACTAAACTGGGGCCGCAAGAGGGGTTCAAAGTTAGACGTAGAAATATAAAGGGATAATGTTTAAAAATCTTATTCTCAAGAATTTTAATGCTACAGTTTGTTAGATTACTATGCAAACATCCTCAAATAATGTAGATTTTAAATTGTTGAAATCGTGACCACCGGACTAATGCTTGGGGGGCATGAGGGGTTCAAAGTTGACATAGAAATATAAAGCGAAATGTTAAAAATTCTTATTTACAAGAACTACAATTATTATGCAAGCATTCTTAGAAAGGGTTGATTCTAAGATCCAAAAGGGGTTCAACGTTTAGCCTTGAATTGTTTGTCGTATATTTCGCAAAATTATATCACGTGCACTTAACCTAAAATTCCATGTACTGTGATGCATATGGATTATGTACATGGATTTCATGTGAATTTTATTCCTCGTGCTATTTATCATCACACGGCTTTGTTCTTTTTATGTATAATATATATTATGCATTACGTCTTTTTACGTGAAACTGCACGTGAGGATCACTGGTTCATGATGTCTTTTTTCGTATTATACATGTACATTTCTGAATCATTTCTTTAATAAGATTATCAAACTAAGTATTAAAGTATGGATGCCGTTAAGTGCGTTGTTGTACACTCAGCGTTTGTAGCTGGTTTATGACACTTTGTAGCATTCACAGTTGTAGTCGGGCTTTGTGACTGTGTTGTATGTACATCTATATTTAAGGCTGTATATAGTTAAATATTGACAACCAACAAGTTTAGTATATACCTATGTAAACAATCAATGCCACTGAATATGTCAAGCACTCTCTCGGCAAGAAGAGGTTGTCCATCGAATGGTTATTGTAATCAGACTGTGTCAAACGGTGTTACTATGGCTTCTACTGTATTTATTAAAGTCTTTCGTACACAGCTTCACAGTTTTTTTGTTTTGTTTTTATACCCCCGCAAACGAAGTTTAGGGGGGTATATTGGTTTCACCCTGTCCGTCTGTCTGTCTGTCCGTCTGTCCGTCTGTCCGTCTGTCTGTCTGTCCGTCTGTCCGTCTGTCTGTAGACGCAACTTTGTCCCCCCTATATAATTTTTTACTACTGCATGGAACAGTCTGAAAATTTGTACATATGTTGAACACCATCTGAAGATGTGCACCTGCAATTTGTTTTAAGATCAGAAAAGATTTAATGATTTTATGACAGTTTTCATTTTCCTTATTCTATATATTGTACACTGATGTTGAAAAGTAAGGGAGGTAATCCTTACAGACTTTATTAATTAATTAATAGTAAACACACTAAAATATATTTATATTAATTAGTAAACACACTAAAATATATTTATATTAATACATGTACATCCAAATGGAGGTTTTTTGTCTTTATTTCTTAACTTAATTTATTTTTTATAAGTATTTTATCAACTGACAATGCAAAATTTTTGTTTGTCATTGATAAATTCTTAGGAGCTAATAAGAACATCAAAGACAAGTGTGGCTGAATTCAGTTGTCCCAAGGGGGCCATTATCTGAGCCATGGTTTAGATGGAGCATGGGTTTAGGGAAAATTGATAATCTGTAAAATGGGCAGTGGTTTTGGGGTTATTTTATTACTGCTTCATGTAAACCAAAAGTTTCTATCATTATAAGGAAATAAATAATATCATTATTAATAAAGAAGTTAGCTCTTTTCAGAAGCTGTTTAAATTTATTAGTCAAGTAAATTGATGAAGTGACCCTATAGGGCATTAATTTAAATGAAATTCAAAATTACTGATATGATTGTAGTGTTTTGGCAATTTTAAAACTGTTTGTAATATTAAATTTTCTTTTTTTCATATTTTTACATAGTATGCTAATTATGATAATGTTTTGGGAGTTAATCCAATTTAACAAGCTCATCAAAGAAAATCATAGTCCTATGGGATCAATTTTCTGATATGGAGTTGCATTGTACCATAGGAGAAAGTGAGGAAAATTTGAAACAACTAATTGCATCTGTCAAGACCCTGATTAGAAAGATATTCAAAGTGTTATCAACAGAAGAGCATTGCTTGGCTATTTTCATTTACTGCAAAGGGAGGGGTTATTGTCACTTTGTTGGTTTTTCTTTAAAACAATGAAATAAAAAAATATCACCAGATACATAAATTTGTAAATGTATTACTGTTATACATATGTATTTACAGTGAAGTTTTGAAAATTTTGATTTTAATTTTTCTTTGTTAACTAATTTAGTTTTTTACAATTCTAGAATTTTTTTTTTATTTATGTGTCGCAAACCTTTATTATACAATTCAATTATTTGTCCCATTTTAAATTAGCCTTGCGGGGGTATTAGTCCCATTAGGACAGTTCTAGTTTTTTTTTTATATTTCTGTGGGTTTTAATTTTCGGGGCTGATTGCCATTTTGTCCTTGTAGTGACTAATGTGGCACTGACATCTATTATATCTTAAAGATGTTTTAAAAGTTTATTTTCAACAATGAAATGAATAAACCAAACAATGTATACATATAAACTTAAATTGATTTGAATTAGCCCGCATTTCCTTTAGTTGTCTGAAATTTCGAAATTATTTTCATAATTTTTCTAAGCTTCCACTATACAAATATTTCTGGTTTTTTTTTTTTTTTGTTTTTTACGTATTTTTGAAAACATTTAACATAAAGATATAAACTGACAGAAAAGCAAATATATTGTATATTGACTATTGAATATAAGTGAAAATTCGAATTTTAGTGAATTTTTCACACAAAACTGTTTAAAGATTAAATGATTAAAAAGCTAACAAGATAATTGTTAATTAATTGAACATCAATCTACTGTAAGTATGAATTTTTGAATAGCAATATTGTGTAATATTTTCCTCAACAATAGAATGTTTATTTCTCTCAAACCATATCAATAGTACATGAGCTACAAAATAGCAAAAATATTTACGATTATACAAATGCAGGGTCAAGTTAGGAAGATTAGAGAAATCTAAATAAATCGAGGTTATATTTCTTTAACAAATAACAAATATGGACAACTTTTCAATAAATCAATATCTATGGTATTCATAAGATTCAGAAATTTATAAGTATTAACATTTGTTGAATTATTTTCATCAATTAACTTTTTGCGGACTAAAGAAAATGCCTGACATTCCATAACATTGTGGTATTTTTAATAAGTTTTTATAACATAATGAACAAATTCTAAGACATCTTTCTATGTTACTCTATCTTACAGTTTCAATTGGTAATTTATGATTACAGTTTTTAAATGTAAATATGATACTTAAATCGTTTGTAAGTTTCTTAAGATATATTTCTTGTCCAAAGCTTTTCTTGAAGATCTGTAATTCAAACATTTTGGTGAAATTTCTACATTTCTGAACTAATCTTGTAAAAACTGGTTTTTGAGAGTTTCTTTAACAATAGATTTTAGCCAATTGATACTAGAAAAACTTTGAATAATCCAGACATAGGAAAGACCACACGAGTTTAGTATATATCTCACATATTTCAACCATGGGTGCATAAACGAACCCTCAGAAAAACATTTATTAAAAAAATAGCAATACATTACATGCGTAGGTTTACATTCTTGCGCCACTAAAAGTTTAGCCCAATAAGTAATTATTCGTACTTTGATAAAGATTAACAATGAATATTGCCCAGTTTCCTCATAAACCATATAATTTGGGGTACTAGACTTAATATGCAGTACAAATTGAAAAAAAATTAAATAAACTTTCTCTAAAATATCTGTTTTCGTAGCCCCACACTTCACAGCCATAAATAAAGATTGGGCTAATAAAACTATTAAACAGATCAAATTGACAGTCGATTGCAAATCGAAATATCTTATTTTTCTTTAAACTCCATACAAAGCTTTTGAGGCTTGCTCAGTAATATGTTTTTTCGTACTATTAAGAGATCCACTACGAGACATAATAACACCAAGATAATTGAACTCACTTGCCGAATGGGGCACTGGTACACCTAAAGCAGAAAATGAGGATAGGAAATTGGAATGTAAGAACTCTCTATCAAGGAGAAAATCTTGCAATAGAAGCCAGAACACTAAATCAACTCAACCTTGACATCATGGGTATATGCGAAACTCATTGGACTGGTCAAGGAAAACTCAGAATCGCATCAGGAGAAACAATACTATACTCAGGAAGAGAAGATAACATAAATCGAGAAGGTCTTGGTTTAATACTCTTCAAATATGCAGAAAAAGCTCTAATAGACTTGACACCAATATCTGAAAGACTGATAAAAGTTAAATTCTTTTCTAAATACGTAAAACTGACAATCCTCCAAATGTATGCACCAACTGAAGCAGCAGAAGACCAAAAAAAAAAAAAAAGAAAGATAATTTCTATACACAACTACAGAGTATAATTTATGAAGTACACAGCCACGACTTGCTAATAATCACAGAAGATATGAATGCAAAGATCGGAAGAGTCAAATGTAACTATTGCCACTTCACCTGGAAAGAAGAGATTGAAGATAGAAAAAACATGCGTTTATTCAGTTGGGTACCAGATACTGACTTCTAACGTAAAAGAGTTCCAATAGCAGAGAACCAGTCAATATCGTAAACATGAATAGGAGTTACCTCTTTTTGCTTGTACATAAAAATGTTACCCCCTTATTCTATATTAACACAACCAATACTACGAAAGAGTTATGGGAAAGTATGCTATTGGTGAAAGGAACAACAACGGCGAGAGGCTATGCAACATATGCCATTACAACGAACTAGTGATAACTGGATCAATGTTCCCACATAAAGAGATTCATAAGATAACATGAATATCTCAGATCGACCACACACTTGTGAACAGAAGATTCAGAAACTCTATACTATACAAATATGTTATAATATAGAACAGGCATACGTTGAAGCTGAAGAAGAAGTACTTGGAAAAAGAAAAAAGAAGAAAAGACCCTGGATGAGTGAAACGTCATGGAAACCTATAGATGAGAGAGCTTGTATAAACAGGAAAGTTATACAAACAAGATCAGAAAGAAAGAAGGTTCATATAAAAGAACAGCTCAACGCAATAGACAAAAAAGTTAAGAAGCAGACACGACAAGACAAAAGACAATGGATTAATAACATTCTAGATGAGGTGGAAAATGCTGCAAACATACAAAATATGAAAACACTATATAACATCACCAAAATGCTGAGCAATGAAAAACCAAGACATTTTCGATGAAAAGGGAAGACTTATTACTAGTAGTTCAGAACAGCAAGAAAGATGGAAACAACACTTATGTAAGGTATTGAACAGAGAGGTACCAAACAATCCTGTTGATGTTGAAGAGACAGATGAGATTTGTAAGATCCACTGCGAAGAACCTTTCATACTAGAGATCAGAAATGCAATCAAAAAATGGAAAATCACCTGGAATTGACAATATAACTGCAGAATTTTTAAAAGCAGATGTCAAATTGAGCTTTAACAAAATCAAAGAACTGTTCAGCATCATTTGAATAACAAGCAAATAGCAACAAATTGGAAAAAGGGCTGATAATCAAATTGCAAAACAAAGGAAATCTAAAGAATACAAAAACTGGAGAGGGATCACTTTACTACCAGTGATGAGGAAGATTCTTGGAAGGTTACTGATAAATAGAAAAACAGATGGTATAGATGATAAACTAAAAAAAGAACAGGAAGTTTAAGGTCAGGCAGAGGGACAACAAAACAAATATTCATCCTGCGTAACATCATCGAACAATGAATGAATGACAAGCTACTTTATATATCAACTTTTTGACTCCGAAAAAAAAATTGACTCAATACACAGAGAAAGTTTATGGAACATCCTGAAAAGCTATGGAATACCACCAAAATTCACTACAATATTGAAGAAATTTTATGACATATTCAAATGTGCTGTGATAGATGGACGAGAAAGATCGGACTGGTTTGAAATAAAGACTGGAGTCAAACAGGGCTGTAACATGTCTGGATTCCTGTTTCTTGTTGCACTGGACTGGGTGATGAGAAAGACAGTAGAAGATGGAGAAAGAGGAATTAGATGGAACTTCACATCAAAGCTTGATGACTTGGATTTTGCTAATGACATTGCGTTATTAACCTATAGGCACATCCAAAAAAAACCCAGAGAAATTAGAGCAAACTGCTAATAGAATAGGGTTTAAGATAAATGCCAACAAAAGTAAGATCATGAGAATAAACCCAAAACAAAACCAACCAATAAAGATAAGAAACATAGAAATAGAAGATGTGAACAAATTTGTATACCTTGGTGCAAATGTTTCACAACAAGGAGGAGGCATTGAGGATATGAGAGGAAGAGTTTCAAAAGCAAGATCAGCCTTTACAAAACTTAAGAAGATATGTAACTCCAACAACATCAACAAGAAAACAAAGATAAGATTATTTAAGACACTAGTCACTCCAGTGCTAATGTACGGATGTGAAACATGGAAGATGAACAAAAGGAGAGAAAAAGAATATATGTCTTTCAGAATAACAGCCTTAGACGAGTTCTCAAGATCAAATGGCAGGACAAAATAGCAACACAAGAAATACTACGACTATCGAACATGAGACCACTGAAATAAAGCACAGAAGATGGAAATTCATAGGCCATATCCTCAGAAAAGACCACAACAGCGATTGCAACATAGCCCTTTCCTGGACACATGAAGGCAGAAGAAAGAGAGAGACCCGACACAACATGGAGAAGAACAGTCGAAAAGGAGAGAAAGGAAAGTGGATGGGGATCCTGGGTTGAGGCGAGGATTGCGGCTGCAGACAGAGATGGATGGAGACGTTCTGTTGATGCCTTATGTGTCACATGGCACGAAGCGGATAGGTAACAGGTAACATTTAAACTCATTCACAATTTCAAGAGGTACATATCTGTATAAAAAAAATTATTTTTGTAATGCGACTTTTTCAGAAGATTAATTCTTTAGTCTTTTCGATGTTTACATGAAGTTTCCACAGATCACAATATTCTGAAAAAAAGTTCAGTGGTTTTTGTAAATCGTCTGGGTTCTCAGAAAATATAACCGTGTCATCAGCGTAAAAAAGGATAAAAAGTTTTAACCTGGTATGCAGTTTCCAATGTCTCGCTGAGGCTAATAACTTCTTTATTACCATTTTATACAAGGTAGTTTTCTAAATCGTTAATATACAAAGAAAAAAAAAAGAAATGGTGATAAATCCTCATCTTGTCAAACCCCCATATTATACAAAAAAATCTGAAGTGTCTTGTCCAAAATTAATCATTGATTTTATTCCGTCGTATATAGACTCTTATAAATCTTAGACATTTACCATTGTTTAATAATTTGGACCATAAACCCGATCTCCATACCGTGTCAAAAGCTTGTTTGAAGTCTATGAATGCACAGTAAAGTTTTTTCTTGCTAAAAATCATAAATGTGCACAAAAATCTAAAAGTAATACATTGTATACTGTACAGTATCCTTTTCTAAAGCCCGTTTGGGCCTCAGTTATTTATTCTACATTCTCATCAAAACTATTCAAACGTTCACATAGTATACTTGTAAACAACTTGCCTATACTATGGAGGGTAATCGTGTTCAAAAATCCAGACCTGTAAACTTGTAAATTCAAATATGCAATCGTGTTGGTGTGTAAATCTGAGTATGAATGTATATGATTCTGATCGGGTAACCTATAAAAACACGAGCATAAACACTTTAAGATTTGACTCAGTTCCTTTGTATGATGCACATTTTGCTGCTTAATTGTTTTTGTTAGTTAATTTAACCTTCAACTTTGCACATTTTAAATCCATAGTTTCTGCATGTGTATCTTCACCCTCGGATATAGCACAGTTGACATGTTACAAATCAACAAATATAAAGTCTACAAGTTTGTCGAATTTTGACATGACCTTATATGGCAAATGCTCGCTGCGGGAAAAGGCATGCCGTAATCGCCGGAATGGACTAAAATCTATTCCAATATTGCTAAAATAATATGACATGTAATTTAAACTGAAAAATATAAAGTTGAATACGTGCTCTTTTCTAGAAATGAGACGGATCAAGAAATTTCCTAGGGGGTGAATATCTTTTGTGCAGCATGGGGTTTGGAGACCGCCGTGAACCTCATATAGCTTCATTGCTTTCCTAAATGCTAAGAATTTTGAGAGTGAATTATATATTCCTCATTTCTTTAAAATTAAACGACTTGCAAAAAAATTTGGTAATTTTTCGCGGAAAAATGTATGTATCTATATATTTTTTTCAAATATCAAAATGACTTTGTTGTGCAAGTGCATGATAAATAATAAAACAATCTGAAATTGTTATGAAAGAAGTTTTATAATCATTAATTAAAGTACAAAATGTTGTCAAAAATTGAAAGGTTCTGAAGAAATAAATAAGGGATACTAGTATGTTTTATAATTATATTTTTTCTTCGAAAATCAAATTTCTGAAATTAAGGAACAGGTGGGTTAAACAGATTTGATTCTATATGAAATGGTAGAGTATAAATTTTAAAATCTTATAAATATATACTGTAATAACAGTAATTTTACAAAACCAAGTAGCTACTTTATGGCAATCAGTACATGTTCACAAGCTGGGGGCTCTTGTCTCAACAATGTGGTAGCGATAAGGATGATTTGGTTATATTTCCTTTGTTCAGCCGAACTCTAAGTATACTTGCACGATTTGTTAAATGTACTTTAAGACAATAGAAATGCGTGTTTACATTTAAACAGAGCATGATATTTAAAATTTTCCAGATCTAAGACATCTGATGCCGATTGAATTCTTCACTCGCATCTTTTTTGGATTCCTTGATATAATGGACACCGAGCCTATAATCTATTGTTTGAAAAATCGTACTTCCCAAAACAATGTTGTTATCCAGAAATAATATGTTATGTAATATTTTTTATTCATTCTGTGCCCATTCCGGCGATTACGGCAGGCCTTTTCCTGCAGCTATTTGTGACGTCACTGTTTCCATATAAGGTCATGTCAAAATTCGACAAACTTGTAGACTTTACATTTGTCGATTTGTAACATGTCAACTGTGCTATTTCCGGAAAACGGAGATATAAATGCAGAGACTGCCGAAAATGTGTAGTATAGTGACACGTTACATGTAAATGACAAATAGCATTTTAAAGTTGCAAATGTACATCTGTTTGAAGAATTACATTGAAGGTCTGCGGAGTTAGCTTTAGAGTGTTTTTATAGATTACACGATCAGAATTACACACATTCATACTCAGGCTCACACACCAACACGATTGCATATTCGAATATACAAGTTAACATGACTGGATTTTTGAACACGATTACCCTCCATACTAATAAGCTTAATAAAGTAATATGTCTATAGTTTTCTGGGAGGGTCGGGTCGCATTTATTTTTGTATATTGGTTTAATAATACCAATAAGCCATTCCTCAGGCACTATGCCTGTATCAAAAATAAAATTTAAAAAAATCAACATAAAATGGCAAATATGATACCGATGTACATATATATTCGTTGCATAAATTTCATACCCTGGGGCTTTATTATTTTTCAGCTTACTGAAAGCTTGTAAAATTTCCTTCGCAGTGATCTGGTCATTCAAAACAAAGTTACATGTATCATCAAGAACAATTTCACAATCATTTGGATCATTATCATCACAGTTTTCTTCATTGACCTTTTTTATATAATCAAACATTGCTTTTATATCAACTTCAGTTTTTCATTTATTATTCGAACTATTAAGGGTTTTCCAGTATTCTTTAGGGTTACCTTTCTTTAAATTTTTTAATTTAGATTTGACAGAGATACATTATGCTCCTTAATACATGCATTCAAAGTGGCTTCTTTACTAAGGGATCTAAGTTTTTCACAGTTCTCTTGGGTCCTGAACTTGTTTGGATACGTTTAGCCAGGTGGATTTTTCTACATTATCTTTTTTCTGCCTTGTGTAAATGAAAAATATGATTGGTATATTTTTCCCCAAAAAAGGGATGAAAGTAACTTCAATAAAGAATGATGACATTACTTTGTGTATTTGAAAACATGTTTGTTTTGTATTACCTTAAAACTCTATAATAATTATACAAAACATTAATATAAAATATACTACGTTCAAAACTATCTTCAAAACTTTGCAATATATATATATTTGAGTATATTTGATTTATTGTACAAGATAAGTAAGACGTACATTCTTGTATAGAGTGTGATATGCAGTTGTTCCCCTTTGTATTTATGTGTACAGTCGATGTAAGTAAAACCAATTCATGAATGAAGCTCAAGAGTCTCTTTACTCTTAAAGGGGCATGGTCACGATTTTGGTCAAATTTTTTTTCCCGATTTTAATGTTTACCATGCTTTAGTAAGGTATTTTTAATAGGCAACCAAAATTTAAGTGTCATTCCTTGAGTTATAAGCGAGTTATAGGGCTTACAATTCTTTGCTATGTAAACAAAGCTTTTGTTTACATTTTGAATGTTGAAGTGAAAACTCCAGATTTAGACCAAAAATGAATGTAGTAAACATTAAGATCTGTTTATTTATGCTTAAAATGAATAAGAAGTTGGGAAATTCAGCTTGAAAAAGATCTTTTACCGGTATATTGAACTAATGTAAACAAAAACAGGGCACGAGCCTTGTTTACATGACAAAGAATTGTGAGCCCCGTATCTTGCTTATAACTTCACTACTGACTCTTAAATTTCATTTCGTCATTGGAAATGTATTTCTAAAGCATTGTCAATAATAAAAACAGAAAAATAGAATTTGACCAAAATCGTGACCATGCCCCTTTAAAGTTGTAAATTATACGTTCATATATGGTCCATATACATATATAATTTTCAAATGAAAGTTCTTGCAATGCATTTAGTGGTATCTGGAATTTTTAGTAAAATAAACATTTTATATTGATAAAGTATATGCAAACTACATGTAGGTCATTTTAAAAGATACACGTGAAGATCGAGGATATATTAAATACGTATGAAATAATTTTATATACATGTCAATACATGTAAAATAAAATTATTGACTGTGGAGGATACACTATAGTACTTGTACTTTTTATGTCCGTCACAGTAAACTTTTATAATTCTACCCGGCCCGTCTAAAAAAACATACAATACCAAACGCATGGCTAAATAACAGTTTACCAAAAAAAAATTAACCAAGGTTCAAGCTCATTTATTCGTTCAAATTCGTGTAATGCATTATTGATAAACGGCACAAGAAGACAATACGACATTATACAGTACAAACATATTCTGTTAATTATAAATGCAAGTAAAGAAAAAAAAATTCCACAATTAAAGAAGACATACTAGTTAATAAATTTCTAAAATAAATATACATAGTTTTTTTCAGTTACCTTACATCTCTATATATTTGCAAATAGGTTAGAAACCATAAGAACGTTCGGTCTAGAATAATAATAGCTATAAACGTGTAAGGTTTCCGAATGTGTGACAAAGCGCCACATATGAGAATGAAATGAACTTCGTCGGCTACATGCTTCGATTTACAAAGTGTGCATAACCTAAAAATAGATAAAAAAGAAACGAAATAACCATTGCCATCACATGGTGCTTATACTGCAATTCCTGACCCCTTTTATGCAAAATAATATCTTAGAAAGAAGGGGTGAGGTTGATTTCCTAACCATCGAGAACAAACTGATTTAATAATACCAATACACTTTGATAAACCTATCCTTTAATGTTTATTATACTTTATATCGAATAAATAATTACAATTAAATCGATAAATGAGATAATACACACGAGTTTGTTAATATTTCTTACAAATATTTGCAAAGTGCTCTCAGATAAGATTCCTTTAAGCTTTTACTGAGAACATAAATAAACGCCCACGCAGATACACTTGCATCCAAGCTGGGAAATATAGAAATAAAAAAATCCCCTTATAACCATTTACCTTCCTATGCGTTTTCCAGAAATATGCATGAGTTAATTAACTTCTAAAAAAACCTTGCCTTTGGCACTGTTTCGTGTTGTAAATAGTTAACAACTGCACGCTAGCTATGATGAAAAAGAGAGAGAGAAAAATAAATATTTCTAAGGTAAAAGTTTATTTCTAAGGGAAAAACATACTAGTAGCCATTTTGAATTCAGAATGAAGAAAAATATCACATGTATTATTGTG
Organism: Magallana ariakensis; assembly: GCA_020458035.1. Lineage (NCBI taxonomy): Eukaryota > Metazoa > Mollusca > Bivalvia > Ostreida > Ostreidae > Magallana > Magallana ariakensis. Next base: position 48,745,381 of record CM035818.1, on the reverse strand, counting down.
GTTATTTGACTCAGTATTCATTTCTAATATATGCACTTGAGAAGCTGGATGTCAAAAGTACACCTACACATTAAGATCTATCATTTTTAGATAAATGTAATAATTGTCACTTCGTTTTATTTAATCGAAATGGAATATGATTAAAATCCTTGAAAATTAATATTCAAATAAACAACCACAAATGAGTTTTTTATTTTCAATTTTTTATGTTAATTTCCAAAACAAAACAGACGGTTAAAGATTGAACTTTTTTGTTTTAGAATTTATATCGCACCGTTGTATGAATTATACCTCTTAAAATCTTGAAGCAAACCAATAGATAAGAGGAAATATGTAAGCTCACTATTATGGAAAATAATGCACAGGTTCAAATCAAAGGAATAGTAAATATCTTACTTACCTTTAGCAGGTATTTGATTCATTGCCAATGATTTGATTTTTTCTCAACCCTACCACCTCGTAGATCGTTATGGCTGTTTAAAGTTTGAAGAGAATGCAATACTCTCCATTAATGTGGAGGAAATAACGAAAATTCTTATCTTATCCCCTCCTTACGTATCAACAACATGGAAAATATATCATTCTGCATATTTTTTTCTTTATTTCTCCTAACTGCCGATTGATTGTTTTTCTAAAACGTATAATATCGTTTTTATGTAGTCATACTGTTTTGTATATCTGATTATTTTATAACCTTTTAAATGAATAAAATCGTTTTGGTAAACTCTCTGCAAATGACTTAATACTGTCATAAAACCAGAACTGATTAATAAATCATTGAATTCATGCATGATTAAAAATATTCAACTACATTACGGGGGTGTTAATATCCATTTGTATTTATGACATTGAAACTTATTAATGTATTTATTATAATTTCATAATTCAACAAAGATCACTTTACTTTAGCATCATCTTTTTGTACGTCAACTTTAGTCCTTGTTATTTATTTTCTATAAAATAATTGAACGAGTAAACTGATTACAAATGCACTTAGATGTGTAATAACTGGTCTTACAATAGCGTTACATAAACTATTGCATACAATGACTCACACTTATACGTATGAAAGATCATCATAGATCTTCAATTTTGCTCAATCCTGCTTCATGTGTGGATTAAAGGGAGGAAAGAAATAGGCTAATCTACAACAATGTATAGAGATCAATAAAATAAAAGATATAGAGGTATGATGCTTGTTTTATATACTGCACTAATATAACCATGAAATATTTTTCAAATTCATAGAAAGATTTTTATTTTAGAGGCAGGATGCAAATCAAAATACACTATGTATTTCTGTATTTCAAAATTTACCTGATGTGATATTTCTTTCATTGATATGAGAAAAAAAAAATGAAATACTGTAATGGGGAGGGGGGGCAGACTCATCCAAAAAATCTTTGCCCCCCCCCCCCGCCCCCGATGCTACGTGCATGATAAAGGAAAAAATATAAAAAGTGAACTTTGCTGAGCCTAGATAATGTAATTCTAGTATTATTGACAAAAAATTTTTCCTGGTTTTTCGGCATCTTTGTTAAATTACAACAAAATTGTAATAAGTTTACAGATTTTATGATACTGCATTGCCAAGATTTTTGTAGGCTTTATAGCTGTGATTTTAAAACTAGGTCAAATCTTTACTGGCTGCTGAAAACAGCCAATTGAATCCATTGAAAAAACTCTCTTTTCACTTCCTTAACTACCCTGGCATTTTGTTGATAACAATATGTAAGAGATGGTACGACTTTCTGCGTAACTGAAAAGTGATATTAAATTACACAATTTAAACCCATTTTAGATATGCCGTTGCAATAACAAAACTTCATTGTTATTTTTAAAGACCAAAACCTTGAAAGAGTTTTAAAATATTTTGTGCAGCTATTGAAGTCAAAAATAAATTTTATTGCAAGGTTCATGTTTATGCTTTATTTACAAACTTTGATAAATGAAACTCCATTCTTAATGTTTTTGGTATAATATGTCTTCTGTTAACGTTCTATACAATTACCATTCTATATCGATATTAAAATATCACTTTAAAGATATTTTTAAAAATTGAATAGATTCAAAAGGGATAGGGAAACAGGCCTTATCTTTACAATAGATCAAGACAAGGATAATGCTTGTACATGTACATACAAGTACAGCACAATTGTACATAATATGCACATGTCACTATAATAAGTAGATTACTTACTTACAAGTAATAGGATAATTGTAATCATTGTAATTGAATTTGGCAAATTTCATCAACAAGATATTAAAAAGGTCAATTAATTAGTCCAGCCCCCATATAAGTGTAATGAAAAGATAATGAAACAATAATATAAAAAATGTTATTACATTAAATCGATATATCCTTTTTTAATTATTTAGTAATGAGTTAATAAATTCATATACATCCATTTTTAATTTTTTTTACTACATATATTTGCTTTTAAAAAGGTGTCAAGTAAAAAAATACAGTATTATTTAATTTACTTAAAAGTATATTTCGTTCAAAAAATAGTCTTTTCGAACTTTTAAAAATAATGGTCAGGGCTCTGAATACATGTTTTTAAAAATTCACTTTTAATCAAAACTGTTTTATCTTGTATAAATGACATTAAAAACTCTTCAAACTTTAAGTGGGGTCTCCAACTAATACATGAAAATATTGTGTTCACTGTAACTTTTATGCCTAAAGAAAAAATGTTTGACTTCATACAAATTACAAATTACAATACAATTACAAATTTCATACAAAAACAATTATATTGTACAATTAAAAATTGTTAATAAAACGTGTAACTGTTTTATTTTAAAATTATAAAATACAGGGAAGCTAATTAATCTTATTTAAAATAATTACAAAATTTGGTCAAATTTCCACGCATTTAAAAGATCAGTATTTGAATGTTTAAAAGGATAAAGTGATAAATAGCATTATCAACTAAGATAAAGCTATAAAATTGATAAAACGAAGAAAGAAATTATGGACCTTAAAGAAAAACTGTGCAAGAGAATGTGCAACAACAGTTAAATATTTTGCACTATTATTATAGCTATCGTTAGTAAAGCTAGACTACTCGGCAAACCCATGCACATTTATGTCACTACATTGTCATTTTGGGCGAATATATTTAAGAGAAACGCAAAGTATGAAAAATCGTATGCATATGATATCACATTTAATCCTCCTAAAACATAATATGAAGATTTAATATTCAGCATCTGTTAAGTTTAAATGATTAAAGGCTATTAAATGAATCAAATCAATAAGGTTTTCCTTATGTAAGCTAAAATATGCAATTGCAAAACGAAAGTTAAAAAGTCGGCTAATTCAACATGTTATAGTGAAATTCATACTTCGAAGGTATTGTACATTGTATTTTATCTAAAGAAATGTTATGGTTTCAAATCACAGAGGTTGTTAGATGAATCATTTGATGTATATTCACAAGCTATGTTTTTTTGTGTAATAATTAATGAAATGAGTTGTACTTTATTTTTTATTTGATATACTCAAAATGAGCTTTTATACAAAAAAATGAACTAAATATATCCGAATCTAACAAACTCGCGTGTTGGTATGATTTTGCATACATGAAAGAAATCTTTACAGATTTTTATTTCTAAAATTATTAATACTATTCTGTCCTTGTTTATATTCAGTTATTTAATTATTTACCCAGCCGTTGTTTTATTGTTTATCAGGCGTATTATTTATTCTATCATATTAGTGTACCTCAGGTACCACATTACATTATTTGATTGAATAAATGAACTTAAGCTTGAGAACTTGATTAGGAAAAGCCATGAACATTAACATCGCATACAACACGTCTCATGCTAATTACCAGCGGCTCTGTACCTGTGTGTACCTGTGTAATGTCACACACCTTTCAGGTAGGGAAATCACCTTATAAATATAAACCTACGTACTTTGATTCAGAAACTCCAACTGTCAAGGATTCCAGTGGAAGACCTTGACCCATACAGAATAAGATAATTAATTAAGATGTTAATTAAACTGACAAAAAACAACTCGGCTACATCTCGCTTAAGGTGAAACTTTTTTTTTTCTTCTTAAGATTTACAGGTTGGAAACTTCCGACACGTGGACATATTTCATTAAGATATCTTTTTGCAACATTATGGAATACCAACTTCAATTTTGTTATTATTAATTAACAATGGGCTTTGATAATCTGCTTCTGTATATATCATGTATAATAATAGGTTTCTTTTTCCTTTAACTGCATTTCATTACTGTATCAATTATTTAGACTGAATTTAATGAATGAATTTAAATATTGTGGCATAATTTTATTACGAAAAAACAACAAACAACACACTTTATGTTTATGTTAGCAAGTTAAAAAAGCTATTTATTTAGATATTGAAAATTATATTAGGTATGATTATTAATAAATAGAATATAAATGCAAAAACAGAGAGAAGAAAATCAACAAAGTCATAAGTTAGGAAAACAGAGATCGGCCCTAATGTTGGTACATATAAGGTTCATAAGACTTCTTGAACAACACTTTCTTTACGTTGTTCTAAACAAACCGTTTATTTTAAAAATATCCACCTCTATTTTTCAAGCATTATACACGTTAAAATTAAAATATATTCGTCGAAATGACTTGTTTTTGGAGAGGGCTTGCATAGGCTTTGCCTGTTGCCCAATCCATTTGATTATTCAATAAAATATGATTTATATTGAAATGACTTGTTATTACATTGCAAAATTATGGACATATGTTTCATCTAAGCATCAATCATGGCCATACAAAAATCTTTTTTTTTGCCAAAAAAAATCCAATGCAGAGAACAAAATATTTATGATTATATATTTTCCCAAAAGACCAATATACATGTAATGGTGTACATTTTATTTAACTGGAAATCTATGCATGGGCACATATTTTCCAGGTAAGCACATTTAGATAATACCAGTCCAGGTGTACTGTATCTTAAAAGCTCTTGAGTCTATTTTAATATTTATAAAAAGAAAACAGGTAGGCGATCCCTTAAAAAAAATCCTTTAAAATATTACGTAGGCGATATCATGTTCAATAGCCAAAATGCTTAACATATACAAACTTGCATCTCATTAAAATGCCATCTTATCTATCATTTCTACTGCCAGTATAACAAACGAGTTTTAAAAAAAATCATAAACATCTCTTCCATCAGATTAACAACATATCAATGAATAAGGATTTTTAAATAGCAGAATAACAGAAAAAAATGATTCAAACACATTCAAGTATACATCAATCAACAAGTAAAAAGTTATAGATATCGATGTTAACTTCTTTCATGACTTTATATTTCTTATATTACCAAGATCTTTATTGCTTGCTAAAACTACATTTAATTTGTAATCCGTGGTATCTATCAAACTATATCAAATTTTTACTAAATAAATTGATTTTAATTTGTATTTGCTTCGTTTGTTTGGCTTTTTGTTACTGTTTTTATTTTCTTATCTTAACTTTGCTTGGTGTTTTCATTTGTAGCTATCGTAAATATTCACAAGAGCGATTTCTTCTCTGTAACTACTATGCTAATTTCAGCTAAGTCAAGTTCAGCAAAACTTGGCTCAAAGCATTGGTAAAATGTTTGTTCAAAATAAAGACCAGTATCTAATGTTGTTAAACGAAAGAAATAATAAATATAATATTGGGTTGTTTTAAATCTCTTCACCCCAAAGAACCAAATGACCAAAGGTCGCATTTGGAGTTTAAATTGTCCAGTCCAAAAACGGCATTGTGTAATATAAACTCAGTTATTTGTGGTAAAGAAGAGTTTATTAATAGAAATGCGTTTTAAAAAAGGCTTCCTATATTCAATTAAATGAATTTCAAAGTAAAACATTTTCGGTTTAGCAATTGACTCATAGGTATCTTGGTTGGATTTTTAGTTTACCTTCATGGAAGATGTTTAAATAAAAATATTGACTATAGGTTTTAATAATATATTTGCGTTACATGTAACATCTTTCTAGTCCGGTGCAGAGATTGTAACAAATCAAAAGCAAGCAAAACAAATAAAGACTTTTGTAAAGTCATAAGTTAAATGTTAACCTTATTAGCTAATATACATGGTTTTCTTTCATTTTTTTTTGTAGAGTAACTCTGTTGCAAATCACATTAAACAAACCAACTAAAAAACTTGCAAAAGCTTTCTGTTGCATTTTTAGAAAACGAAATACCCACGGCTAATGTATTGCTGACCGCAAACATATTTATCTTATTCTATAATTAACGTTTGGAACACTATTTTTTTTTATTTTTACGTATACAATTTGAAAAAATCAACAGTGAATAACATAATCAAATATTTTATTTCAAAAAATCTGTGCTAATTGATGTCTAACATTTAAATACACACCTAACTTTGAACTCAGCTACAGAGATGAGTCAAACAACAATTTATGATATTCGTGAAATGACTTTTTCATGTCAGCAATTTTCATAATAGTCTAGTGTGCATACTAAAAATTTGGAATAATGCGGTTTGCGTCATACATTGATTTGACATACATCACTTCATTCCTTTTTTTAATTTCATCAAAGACCACAAGCCCATCTGTATTATAACCTGATAATAAAGCCCTTCGTTTGAGTTGTCCCTTAGGTATTTGAGTAAACAAAACAGATTTTATTTGTCCGATAATACTTCTCGTGACAATATCGCGTACAATTTTGACCAATCAAATGTTGATATTATATTCCTCCCAATACCGGTTTTCTTCATCCCTTCATACTTCCTAGCAAAACAATCGATTTACACCATCGCTAACAATGATAAAACTATACTTGACTCCTATGAATGAAGATTTTATTTACAATATCTCATTCATGATAACAGAGATATCAATCAGTATGAATTGCCGCTTGTTTTGAGTAAAAATTATTTCGACTTCCTATTTAAAAATAAAGCATTAATTGACATAGAGCAACTGTTGCAGTACACTGTTTCTTGTGTGCAATAAGTACTTGTGTCAATTCCTGTATCGCACAAAACACAAGTGTCATTTTTAGTACAACAATACTTTTATCGGACCCTTTCCTCGTAGTTATTCCTATGGTCATGGGCTCGAAACCCATTATGGTTATTTGGTTCTGGTCTTTCATGTGCGACCTGTCGAAGCGGAGGCCCATATTAAGAAAAGATGGCCCGTGCTATGTTATCCAACTGCTATTCTCGAGCTATTTTCAAGTGTCTAACGCTCGAATCTCTCATATGTGTGAAAGATTCTCAAATAAATCAAAAGAACATAAAACCACTGTCTCTCTTTCATAGCATATAGTTTGGATTGATTGTGGATATGAAAAAAAACTTTATTCATGTATAACTTATTGCTTTTGTTAAAACAAAAATCCATTCCTAGTCTTGTTTGTCATGTATACAGGGTGTCCCAGAATATCTGATACCATTTGAAATTAGTATCAACAAAATACTATTAGGTCAAAACTTGTAAATTGTGACTCAAAAAAGGAGTAAAACCTTTTAATTTTTTCCACAAAAAAAGTTTAGGAGAAAAACTTGCTTTTATTTAAATTATGATGTCACAAAGTTGCATCGTATGTCTTTGGTTGAATTAAATTTTAAACAAGATAAATCGGACAAGAGAGCAGGCATCTTCCGTTTTAAACAGTATTATCAAACACGGACTTTAGATATAGTTATAAAAACAGAATACCCTGGGGAAAAGCGACTCAACAATTAATAGTTTCTTGAAATTGTGAAAAATTTGAAGAAATGGGATCCGTACATTGGCTATTGAGAAGAATTTTACTTATCGACTTAACGTCGTCATTGATAAAAAAGGATGTCATTTGGAGCACTTTTTAAATTTGTTGTGTTTTTATAAACAACGCCTAATTTGTCAAAAACTTTTGAATGTTTGTGAAATTTGTTGAGTAAAAATTTACATCATATACATTCATAAAAATGCATTTGATTTTTTGTTTAATAAATTTAAACAAAAGTTTTTTAAAGAGTAAATGGTGTCAGATATTATGGGACACCCTGTATGTTACTACATTTTGAAAAATGCTGTTGTTGACTACATTGCAGTTACAGAAACAAATCGCTCTAAATGAAACCACTCAAACAAACAGAACGAGCCACCCCAAACCCCACCTTGGCCCCCTGCGAAAAAAAATGCATGAAGTCTGCACATTAACACTGTATGTTAAAATAAAGAACAAACAAAACCCCAAAACATTGAACGTTTGTTTTTGTTTTATGATAAATCTCAGTTTGCTGTGTTAGGTTCCTTATTAGTGACCATAATTGTTTCTACAGTGCTTAACAATCTTTACTATCAAGTAGATAAACATTTTCGGTCACACACAAGGGAAAAAAATGCAGAATAATTTTCGCCCACGTCTTAACAGTGTCATGAGGCTATCTTATGTTACTATTCCAATCGTCAGAAAGCTATCTATTTCACCTGGGCTAGAAAGTCGTGAGAGCCTCGTTCCAGATGAGTGAACGTTCATTCATAAAAATTCGACACCTCTCTATTATTATCTGGTGTTTACCGCCAAAATTGGGTCGTGACGTCAGTTGCATGTCAAAGGGTTGGCTATTTCAAACGTTTGTATTAAATACGCAAATTCGAAGAAGGCTGACATGTTCTGCGAACTACAGCAATATTCTTTAAAATGTTTTTTTTTCTTTCATAGAAAGCTTTATAAAATGTGAATGGCCGCAAGAATAAAATATTTCGGTAAACTTTGCAGTAACAAGCATTGCATTTTTCAGCGCTGAAATTGTTTTTAACATTTTATTGCGTGCAACATATTTAAATGTATAGCTCCGTATAATAGATAAAGAGTAAGACAACCTTCTGTGTATACCGTGTACTGGACCGGTTTAGCGTACACTGAGGTATGCCGTACTCTGATAGAACGATAATTATCTCTTTAAACACACACCTTTCGCAGAAACACACCCGTCTCTGCCTTACTTCGTCAGCACGAACCTCGGTCAACTCTGCACTAAATGATAGGCGCTAAACTTAGGTATTGACTCATTTAAAAATAAAACGGTGTTTTCCGATTGCGAATTGATTCACCGACTTTTCTCTACATATTTGAGTTTACAAATTGGCAAGGGAATTGTTTGGGTATCTTGCCGCTGATTCATATTTTCATTGAAAAATGTGTATTGGAGATTGCTTATTTATTTGATAATATTGATAGTTTTGGTAAATGATAGGAATTGCAACAAATGAGTCTATGAGTGTATGTGCAAAAAGTTTATCGTTTATTTCATTTAGAAACTAGGATAAGATTTACAACCATAAGTAAGAGATGGATACTTAATGATATTCCAATTAGTTCTTGCACTGATTCAGAACTATATTATATCCGCACGATATGCAAGAAAATATGTATACTTTAAACATTTTCTTTTTATAGCAATAATCTTGTTCTTGATGTTGGATCACAATGATTATCTTAAGATTTCTGCTTTCAACGTCTCTAGAGCTCTCATTTCTATAGTTTGCCGGTGTATGACGGCAATCAGGTGAATTTGAGGGGTTTGGAAATAAGATGTTATGTAACAATGTTAAATACATCGCATCCTTTGAGGACCCATTCTCCTATCTCTCCATTATGCATATGTTGTATTCTTGGAAACTATGAAGGTCATTTACGAAATATTATTTCTGTGAAAAGTGTTATAAAACATGGCTAAAATTTCAAGGACACACTACAGGTACATCTAAGTCAAGACGGGGACTTTCGTGGAGCGATTGCTCGAACAGATTTTAATGTTTATTACGTTATATTTTACACAATGTTTTTTAAAATAGGATTCCTTCCGATAACTTTCAGATCACTTTAAATTTTAAGCCTGAAGTTAGGGCTAGTCCGGTACGATAGCAAATTTGCTTTTCCTTCTAAACTTCTACAAACTTTCACAAACGTTTCGTACATATATGATATTATATTATCGATTTGTTTTGATGAACTGTTAATTGTAATGTTAAAGTAATAACATTTCATATGGTGATTTTAGAGGGGTGCTCAAGTCTTACACTCGCTCTAGTACTAAATACGTTTTTAAAATAAAAGATTTTAAACTTTTAATATAATCAAATAATAATAATAATACCACACAACACTTGCAATGTCAAACCTCAGTAGTGAAACAGAGGACAGACAGGCGGGCTGACGGAATCACAGACATAAAGTGAAATTCAGAGAAGTGTTTGCGTTTATAAAAAAAATGATGTTAACTATATTCACATTGACGAAAAAAAAACACACACACACAAACTGACGAAAATGAAAATCTATAACTAAATAACTATAAGGCATCGAAGAAACCAAAAGCAAAAAGAAATCTTTTAATGGAGTTTAGGGATAGTATTTTTGTTCAGGGCTAAATATGACGTATGGAATACTTTCATTGCTAGAGTTGCAAGCATTCTTATAATATTGACGTCATGGTTTTGGTTCTTAAAACAGATAAATGTAGTCTTCACACACTGATAAACAACAGATCAAATAGAGAAGCCATTATAGACTTTAATAACATAATTCAGATCTAATTCATAGATTAGAAATTATTTATAGCACACCAATTTCTTTAAATCGATAAAATTAAACGGACCTTTAAAGGCTGCACATTATATACTTTTTGTATGAAAAGAATTCAAAATAAACCCAGAAAATGCAAATAGATCCATTTGATATATGAATCATATTGTCAATAACCTTAAGAACATTTGAAAGTTCAGAAATTTTAATCTGTCATTTCTGGGAATGACAAAGAAGATGCTAAATTTGAAATATTTGCTTAGACCCATTAAAATTTCAATATGTAAGATGACGTTACGAGTTAAATAAAATAGTTTTAGATGACGATAATCATCCTTGTGCAATGTAGCTATATATTTAAAACTTGCATGTGTTTCTGCCGTTATTGCCGTTATTACTAATTGGGTTAGTTATGCAGATGATAATTATAATCTCTGTCCATATGTACTATTATAATACACACATGGATAAGTAAATCTCATTTCTAAAACAGTTATTCAAATTTTTTCAATATGCGTTGCAATATTCAAATGGTAGAAATCAAAAAAGGAATACACGTAGTGTGTAAGTTACCATCTTTATTTATCATAAAAATTACAGCAACGTATAAATGTAATTGTATTCAGTAAATCTGATTGGTTCGCTTTTTATTGTGTACTGAAGTATATTTTACTATAATGATTGTTAATAGGAATGGCAATTCATTTTTAATGACTTGGCTTTTTTCAAGAAAATTAAAACAATGTAACTCAGTTAATCGCGCGGATCGATGGCCATTTCGCCTTCATAGAAATATATATTGACATTGCACTTTGTGTTCATTCGACAATCTTCAATGTGAAGTCTATATATTTATTTCATGAACAGGTTACTTTTGTATAGCACAATCAGGTGCAAAAATAGAAGCCTAGACAAAAGAAACCCAACATTTTTAAACACTTCGATAAACTCTTACTTACAGACTATAGGAAATACTAAGTTCCAAATCTATTATACATACTTGTATTCAAATACAAGTTTTGTATCTAAATATATTATACTTTTTTGAAGAATTTAAAAATTATAATAAACAAAATTATCCTTTTAAAAGTGGTTTTTACTAGATTGTTTTATTCATGTCAATATGTCAAATTCATTTTAATTAATATAAACATAATGTTTGCAAATTTAAACAAACGCTAGAAGGATTTTGATTACATACTTTATTTTATACAACATTACCAATTATACCCAAACCATCCCTATAGAAATATCTTAAGTACTCAAAAATTTATCAAGAGACACAATTTTCTAACTGTTCATACAAAGACCTCTCAATTTAAAATTTGCTCGTAATATAAATGAAAAAAAGCCGACGACCTCTTTACAATTCCCTACTCGGCATGACCCTTTTTACATGTACATTAAGTTTAATGTCATAATAAATATAAAATCAACCCGATTATAAATTCATGGTATTGGGACCAACGACTTCAGAAATGGGTCCATTCCGTGGAAAATATGAAAGCCAATGTGAACGCACGAACGCACAAAGCGGTCTGTTTCTTTTACATCTCAGGTTGTAACCTTTCGGACGAACGTTTTGTTTTCAGTATATACCTAAATAGGTATAAAACTTTCAGAAGGTTAATGTTTGACTGTAAAGTATAGAGATTTATTGATTGTTATAGCAAAGTGTTTACTAAATGAAATCATAATTGTGCTTATACGTAAATTGTCACACTTCCAAAGGGATTGAGGAGATTGACATTCAATTTAAAATCTAATTGAACGTGGCAATAAAGTTATCAAATTGCAATGTTACTTCAAAATGAATTGTGTGGAATTCTAAAGGCCACGAAGTTCCAAAGCTGTCATCTGTACATTTATTATTTAGATTGACCGAACAAAGACCTTCTCGGAATACTTTCTTCATGAGACAAAAACTTGTTTTGTCCATTCTTTTTCTTAGAAACATCGCTGTCCAAATGATAGTGTATTTTTCGCTGCAGTACACATGTTGTTAAAAGCTTAAAGAAGATAAATAACATCAACTAATTTGACATCATGATATATTAATTTGCCTAGTTAAACATAAATTACATATACGGCTGGGACGTAAATTAGTAATATTCTGTAACAAGAGATGTTGCAATGGAGTTGAACAAGAGAAGAGCAGCATTCAAACAGATCACAAAATAAGCAGGATGTGATTGGGAGCAGGTGCGCTATAGGCTGCCGCCAGATGGCGCGTGTGGAGTGTGCCCTTACAGGATACATCGGGCATTGTAACAGTTTTCGGATTTAACAATGTTTTAAAAAGATTTTTATCTAACGTCATCACAAAAGCAATATATGCTTCCAAAATAATTAAGTAACGTTAAATATCATTTATTCTGCGTGTTAGAATTGTAGCAATATTTTGGTGAACAACGTAATTAGCAGTGCACTCTTACATCATTTCAATACAAAGTTTGATTGACAAACTTTATTTCATAGCATGAAAAATAAATTTAAAAAACCGGTAAAAACGAACAACGTTTCTCTTTCACTTAATTTTAGGAAATGATTATGTTTTGCTTGCCTTTCAACAAAAAAAAAAGGGGGGGGGGGTTAGAAAATACGATGACAAAGAGAAAAAAAATTGTTATAAACAATGCAATACCTTTACACTAATGAACAATCTGTATGACGAAGGACAAAGTTTTTTTTATTTTATATGTAAAAGAATGTTTATTATTCAAATTTATTCAACAAAACAAAAAAAAAAAAATCTGAAATGAAAAATACGCCCAATAGAGGGTCTGCGTATATTTCATTGACCATCAACATACATGTACTATACCAAGAAACCAAGGAAACTCCGTAGAAATATAAAAATGGCCTATCAAGCAGTGGTCCTACCGTAACCCGAGTAAAAAAATAAAAAAAATAAAAAAAACTACCTACAAAAAAAAAAAAAAACCCAATCAACTATATATCAGATGTAGCCTCTCTCAAACAGTTTTATTTTATTTCATTTATTTTGACAAATGTACAGATCGTGACAATTTTCAGTAATATTTCAACAGATACATGCATAAATATGTTGATTCAAACGAAGAAAATAAATGAGATGATTTAAAATCGTATGTAATGGTAAGTAAAAGTCAAGCGGGGTCAGTTTTAGAAGACTGTAGGTTCTCCAATTATAACACACTATAACGTTAAAATATACATGTATGTTTAACAACTGAATAGACTGATGGGTTTGATTTGTATAGCTCAGCGCTGGGATGGTTTTTATAGATCATTTAATCAATATCGTTTTAAAATCATCAAGAAGAACGTAAATGAAACTTTGTATAACACATTATAACAATCACTAATTTCATTATACCCGTATTAAGTTTAATGATATATGGAGCGTCCAGTGATAAATAAATATTGGCATCAATCGTTCATATCCAGAAGAACTCTGCTTTCTAACATTGCCGGGTCATACCATATCGACGAGATTGTTCAATCTCCCAGCAATCCATGGTATCAACAAGGTGCGTGCCCTGGAAGTGTACCGTACTTATCGACCACAGAAAGACTTCTCGTCTAGTAGGACGGTCAGGCGAGCGATTCGAAGGCCATCGGAATTGTTGACATATTTCACTTATTTTAATGGTGCAATAAAAAGATTCCCTTGATACGGAGATTCTTGGTGATTGTAACGGTAAAATACATGTACGTGATCCACTTGATGAATTTTGTTTTAAGACCAAACGAGGAAGTTTAAGAGCTCTGTTTGAGTAACCGTTTTCCCAACAATTCATCTTATTGTTCGCCCATCTGGTATTGTATTACTTCTTCCATGATAAAAATTACATAACCTTAAGTGGATTTAATTTATTTATGCTTTTTTATCATTAGGCATGGATTTCTCATTAAAGGATCTCCATGAGAACATGTGTACTCTGAAATAGGATTGTTTGGTAAATTGTCCACGTTTCTTTTAATTTTTCATGCTCAACCATTCTCTTATTTTCCTCATTAAAATTCTTTTCTATAAATGTCGCCATGCAAGTCGTGTCCAAGACGACTCTCAATCAAGGCACAGTAACATTAGACAGAAAACATATATAAACATTGAATATATCGCGTTTCAAATAAGCAGGTATACTAGTTTATCATGCGGCATTATACTCGTGGTATCATGTCCTTAACTTGCAAAGTTGTTTACATCTGTGTTTGCCGTCGCTTTAACACTGTTGGGCACTTTTAATATTCAAAACACTCAATATTTTGTTATCTGATCTGTTTCTCTTTTTTGGTTGACCAGGAAGCAATCTATTCAAACAAGAATGGTCTATTTACGGGTATCTTAAAAAACGGATTGATTTTTTTCGTTCGAGCTGCCTCGCCATTTATTACGGGTAAAGAATCTTCATTAAACAAAATGCAAGCGAAAGCGCAACTTCTCAGTAACCATATACCATGATTAAATGTACACCTTTTCTTATTTTTTCTTAATCTCGTTAAATTGTGAACGCGTTTTGTGTTATGAAATAAATGTTGTTGTGGTTGTTAAATCGTACAAGAAGACAGCCACATCGCTTTCTCTCGATAATTTCTAAGCATTTATGAAACTTTATATAATGTGATATAAAGCGATCGAGGAAATATATGTTTATCTGAATACCCAGTGATTTATCATGGTTATATCAAACAATTGTTGGATAATGCAATTTGTCTAGCGATACATGCATTTGTTGTCGATTTTTAATTATGTCAACATACTTGTACCATGTTTATTGAGTGTTCTTTTTTTGTAAAATACATGAGTGTATTTTTACTACATGTATTATGAAAATAAAAATTTGAAAGCAATCATATGACAAAATGACAATTCCACTAAATAAACTTAAAATAAAAGATAATAAATGTATAAATTACATTCAGTTTTGTTATCCGTGCAACACGTGTCATGTTGTGTTAAATCAGTTACTATAGCTATGTGTCGCGACTGCACTGTGTGGAAATAAAAATGGCTAATATTATGCAATGTCCATTAGACGTTATTATTGCAATCTGCAAATTTGATGAAAATATTCGGGAATTCCCTTTTTCTTTTGATTTACTTTACTGACAAAACTGCCAGCCTTAT
The DNA here is from genome assembly GCA_020458035.1 of Magallana ariakensis. Taxonomy (NCBI): domain Eukaryota; kingdom Metazoa; phylum Mollusca; class Bivalvia; order Ostreida; family Ostreidae; genus Magallana; species Magallana ariakensis. The sequence goes on along the minus strand of CM035818.1, from coordinate 48,729,709 downwards.
ACATTACGACGAGTGTCTCAATTGTCAGCTACACTGTTCGACTTTGCTATCAATGTGTGCCTATCACGGGTTAGCATTGTATACAAGTCTTTGTTGTTCCTAAGTCAAATTTGAATAAAACAAATAAATCAGAAAACAAATCGTATGTAGAAAATCCAAAGTTTTCATAACTGTATATTTCAAGGTTAAAACCTATGTTTAAAACAAAACCTTCCTGAATTTAAAACAATGTGTCTGTGATTAAACAGAACAAAGGAAGATTCATTATATCAGTAGAAGAAATTTTTATCATTACTACAGTGTGCATTTGAACATCGTCACGCGTACTTTATTACTGACAATGTCAAACATTACACAAGTAGGTTTTTATAAGCCTAATCGTTCAAAATTAATGTACAATTCTATTGATTTTCAAAATTTCAGGCAAAAATTGTACTTTTGTACCTGTAAATACATTTTTAAAATGCAAGAACATTCAATTGCAACTAAACAGAGACTTGTTCAAATCCATATTTTGATCTACCAACAAAGGACCCTGAGAAAAAATTTAAACAACAAACATAATTCTTCTTTCGTCCAATTTTGATAAAATGCAATGGGTAGTTGGCTTATTATCATATATAACTCGGGTAAACTTCGTCACGATGTGACGATGAAACTGTAAAATACTCTGGTATGATGTTCAGCAACATACTCTCCATAACTCATGCATATGATACAATTTATTAGAAAATTTAACGTCTGCATAATGAAAATTAAAGTAAACAGTAAAAATGTAAGACTTATGAAATCATATTTTAAAGTTTGAGGTAGATTTGATGGGTAAATGTGTTGACCACCAATCCACCGTAAGGGTAGTATATATAAAAGATTTGCAAGAAATTAATTAAGACCCAAAACATTTACACATGTAATTAAAATATAACAATTGTGATTAACAAATTTTAAAGTCTTATCTAAATCAGCCTTACGAAGTTAGTGACATCCGACGCTATATTCGTAAAACGGATGTTTTTTGGGTTTTTTTAGCGGGGGTTGAAACTGTACCACAAAGTTGGAGGACAACCGTATAATGCAACGAAAAACCGTTGACAGGTGTTGGTCACCTTAATCGTTGTCAGATGATTTAATTACCTGACGAAAGTCATCTCTATTGCAACAATATTTATCGGCTTAGGTCGCAGTACAAACGAACCTGTTACTGCAATCCTTTTTGCGTATTTACATGCCTGGATTCAAACACATGTTGAGGGATGCTGCATAGTTCGTGCAGCTATCGTCAGCTGTTTTCAGCATCAGTTAATGCTGCACCCTTGAATTGTAGGGTGTAGTATTTCGCAGATTTGATGGGTGTAAATAAAAGAAAAGGCGTTAAATTTCATCCAGTTTAATTTGCAAAAATAAAAATCACACATTGACACGTGATACTTGTGCGACGGTTTTGAAATTAAAAATTGATGTTTCATTAAGTTAATAAGTTCTTTAAAATGGCGATACAGACGGTCACACTTCACAGTGGTTATCAAAATCATCCTTCAAACAAATACCGATAATTTTTCACAACGATCATAACACTTCTTTTGCAACAATAAGTAATGTTATTCTTCAACTATATTACACATTTACTATAGCAACTACTATAACTAAACTAAAAGTTCGCCTTCGATTATCTGCCAATCGGTCTGATTTTTTTTAGAGATTTGCAAGAAGATTTAATTTACAAATATTTGTTTTTTAAATAAAAAAAAATGTATTTCTGTTGAAGACCTATAGTACATTTCGCACTTCTTAATATAGTTTGTACGTCGATTGTGCATATTTCCTTGACATAATGCAATTGATGATTTACGAATTTGGTCAATAGGATATATGTTTACAGCCACCTTTGTCGTGGGCTTAAGACGATGCTGCAATTTGGGTTATTCCCAGTTTCCACGTAATACAAATCGTGCCTATTTCAGTAGCGTTTTGCAATTCTAAACTTACTACGCCCGATATTTTAAACCTCATTTAAATAAAATGCATACTTCTGATAAATTTATTAGCAGTATGCTAAGCATTTAATTAACTTTGTGACGTCAACAGTCAACTTGTATGTGACGGTTATAATCCTCTAACATGTATAAGTCATAATTCTTGTTAATTGTTAGGTAATTAAATCAGTGTAACTCCTTGTCATTTTGTAAGGTTAAATATGACGAACCAAGTTTTTGATGTTATATTTCGAATATAGAATGAACCCCAATGTAACTTTTTACCTACTGTTATTGAAGAGTCCAGTTAACATTCATGCATGATTTGAAATGAGTGAATATAAAATATACCTCACTGTTTCTTTTTAACGACCTAATGATGCACTGTACGAGTATATGATAAGTTCAGTCCGCATTCATGCTTGATTTAAAATGAGTGCCATGATACCGGTTGCAAAGCTTCATTGTAATACATGTATCAAATAAGGCGTTATGTAAAAGCAGCTTCTTGATATACATTGTATCCTTCATTATTTCTCTGTGAGATAAGAGGCTCCTTCTTCATGAAGTAAGCCATCGCCAGACACAGGGTTCATGAAAGAAAAAAACGTAGTAAAAATGTCCATCTTCATCATTCGTAAATTTCATATTAATATAGGTAAGTAAGCAAAATCAGTACATATGGCACAGTCTTAGGACAGGCAAATTCTATCTACTCCCATGAATGATTCTAAAATGATTCCTCGACCTCTGACCAGATCGAAGACCATGAACAGAGAACAGACTGTGTTCGTCAGATATATATTAATAATGTATAAACACTTTTAATTTGTGGATGGATATCAACAAAAAACGGAAACAATTCAATTTTGGTTATAAAATATTCTTATGTATGATAAACTTCGATGCTTTGTGCATCTAATGACTTGAGATTAAGGCTTCATAATGAACTTGTATCTGGTACAATGGTAGTGAAGGCAAGTTGTTGCTGATATTTTCTCTGTCCCTTTCCCAACTGGCAAAACTTTGGTTAGATTGGTTTTGGGTACTCTTGATTTCTTTTCTGCAATAAAGTTTTCATTTTATAAATATACATGTTCTATCTTTAAAATGTACAGTCTCGTGACAAAATCAACTGATGTTGGTGATCTATACGTTATTATGGTCCGTGGCTCATGTACATCTCAACAGAGACATAAATGTTTTTTATGTCTCTGATCTCAATAATTTGTATAAATTGTAATAAAATGTAGTATATGGCATATTTGTCACTATAATGGATTACTTATTTGAAATTACTTTGATTTCAAATAATTATGAGCCAAAATCGCCAACCTGTGGTGTAGGTTTATCGTTTCTTGTGCATCTCCCCTAAAAGACATTGTCATTCCAGTGGACACAATTAAAACGTGCATTGTACTGCTAGTATAAGCAAAAATTTGGTTAATCTTACTCATCGCACGTGCAACATGCAGAATAACGCGCTTCTACATCATTCTGCCGATTTTAAACTTGATACACACTTTATCGGTCGGGAAAAATCACGCGTTCCCAAAACCGCGCCTTTAAAGTTGCAAAGTAATTTACTAAAAAGGCTGTAGCGTGTGCAAATGCTTTTCCATTTACGTCACTACAGCAATAAATTCATTTTGGTTTAAATGTCCTCAGATCGGTTTATTTTGACATGTTTGGGATAGAACGAAAAAAAATACAAACAATAGTGGAACAGACAATACTAACCACTTTGTGGTTAAGTGATATTGTGGCGATATCGTCTAGCTTTATTTAAAAAAATGATAATAATAAAAGAAAAGAAAAACAATAAGGTTTATTAGCCAATGAACAGAACTTCAAATATGAATATTATACTAATTGAATTTGTGTTAATAAATAACTTTTCTGCATGTAAATCGACAATCTACACTAGGTAACCCAAACCGCGTTTTAAATTGTGTGACCTATTTTCAACAATATTTACAATACATTCCGAAGGAGGGGCGGGGTTAAAATATCCTCCAATCATATTGAAGTTGACGTAAGGGTTTTTCCAGATACGGTCTAAAAATGTGGCTTTAAGAATACTATCCGAGAGTTTACGAATGCTCTATCATACACCATTACGAGATTTTCATTGATTCACCGGTGACACCGGTCACGTGTTTTTGAAAGCTTATATTTTCGGAGAATATACAACTAACACAGTTTGACTGTATATTTCATGAAATAAGGACGGATAACTTTACACTCTTAGAAAAGTATGCACACTGGTAGGACTTTTATGCAAAATGTAAACATAACTGGAATATTACACTCAAGTTTGTTTATACCAATATTTGTAAACATGTATTACATTTTTTTCAGAATTTTCAGCAATTGACCGTTATCTTGAAGCAAGCTATTTCACAACTGACCCTAAAATGGACTTTCATTTGGATCAAAAGGTAGTGACATTTGAAATTGGAATATCAGGAATTGCACCAATCTCATCAGTCTCTGTTAGTTGTAATAACTATTTGCATGTTGTTTCAGGTTCCACAGAATAAGCATTTCCAAGGAACAGAAGACCTTATATTTTCCGACATTGTTTCTGAAGGACAATTTTCTTGCTCAATGAATTCGTTCATGGATAATATGGGAGAGTTTCCACCCCAACCGCAAACGGTTGTACCCGTCATGGGGAACCCTCAAGAATTCCAAAACCCAGTGAGTCCCAAACGTTTTATTGACATGGATAGTCATCATGAGTCTTCGGACCAGGAACTATCGCTCTACGATCCTAACTTTGTGGTGAAAACAGAGAAAGTGTTTGTACCATGTTCGATGTCGTCAACAAACAACATTCCAAATTTACCAAACTTTTGCAGCATAAACAGTGAACCTTACGTACCACCAGTGAAATCAGAGCCCTATGCTGAAAGCATCTCTTGTGGCGATCAGTTTGGAAATAGTGACATTGGTTCGGCAGTTGTGATGGCCCTCAAAAATGAAATCAATCAAATCTGCAGGATTCTGGGCATTTCACCAGGTACAAAACTATTTTAGATAAGGGCTAAGAGAAAATTTCTTTTAAAAATGGTCTTCATGGTAAATAGCAAGGTGCTGTCGTTTATTAATTGAAAACGCGCCAATCCCACGCATTTAAACAGTTTTCTGTGTTGAAACGTGTATTTTTTGCTAAAAGTACATGAAATCAATAAAACCGAAAAAACTCAGTCAAATAGAACGAATAGCTTTTACGAAAAAATATAATTTAAGATTTGATTAATGATAAGAGTAATGACATTGTACACATCAGTTAACCGAGTAATATTTTTATCAATGAAGCATGACGCCCCGTGTATAATACTCATCTTGTTTACCTTGTGCGTTTGCAAGTACTTGGGAGGCTTTTTACCTGTATGATTGAACAAGATATTTTATTTTAACAGATCCTAGGTCTTGGTCCGAGTCTGACGTCATGAAGTGGATGGAATGGCACGGGAACCAATTCCAGGCTTCCTATGGAGTTTCCGAGGCGTTCAGAATGACCGGGGACCAGTTATGTCGTCTGAGTAGCGACAACTTCAAAAGAAGGTCCCCCGAGGCTGGCGCTAATCTCTATGCACAACTCGATGTTTGGAAAAATGGTACATATAATTTTTTTTTAAAGTCGGTCAAAAAAAAAAAAAATTACGAGTAAAAGATCAAACATATTTATTAACATTTTTTCTCACGAAATTATCATATCAGTTGATCACATCATTCACATCAATATTTTAATTGACGTTTTTCTTCTTTCAGCATGGAGTCTGCCTAATCCTCAAATAAAGCCGGCTTTGCCTGAATATTTCTTCCCCGCGCCTGTGCCCTCCGACGCTTACATCCCTGTAGCCTCATCTCCCTCCCCCAGTACGACCAGTGATGAAAGTTCCCAGTGTAGCTCGCCCGTCAGTCTTCCCTCTGACGAAGAAGCAGTGACCACCCCTACCTGTAAGTATAAAAAATATGTGTAAAGACATTTCCAGTTTCGTGATAGTGAAACAAAACCAAATTTGACCTGATATTATATTTTATGTTTTAGATCACAATAATGTCAGCAGTGGAAAGCAGACGATTCATCTTTGGGAATTCCTGAAAGAGCTTCTTCTGCAACCGGACAATTACAGTGGCTGCATCAAATGGGTCAGTCGCTCCGATGGCGTTTTCAAAATTGAAGACTCTTCAAGAGTTGCCAGATTGTGGGGGAAAAGAAAAAACCGTCCGGCCATGAATTATGACAAGCTGAGCAGATCTATCCGCCAGTACTACAAAAAGGGTATCATAAAGAAAACGGAGCATTCAAAACGACTTGTATATCAATTCTGTCAGCCGTATCTGTGAAAAAGGAGCAAAATCAGAGGTTGATCAACCATGATGGACATTTACCCCAAGATGTCCCAGTTACGTTCAGAACGTGATTTTTAAGACATAAGCTATTGCTTGGTAAAAACCAATTTTTGTTAAATACACCACTCTCGAATAGCAGCCGACTTTAACCATAGCATAGCTATATGTTGTTATTCTGAATTTGGCAGCTGTTGTTTAATGTTGCTCTGGTGCGGGCACCAGGTAGTTTCACGCCAGTGAACTAGTCATACATTATCAAAGGGTGTAATTTCCGTTAGCCCCTCGTCACCCCTTAATTCCCGGTGGCACACACACATTTGAATTCCAAATAATATAAAAATGGAAAATATATACTTGTATATATATTTCCTTTTGTTATTGTATTTTATATGATGCTTAAAAAACCCTGAGGGTCATGAAATGTACTTGTCTTTTGTTTTATATATGTTTTCTTATTTATTTTAAATTTGTTTACTTCCAATGGCAATTGTTATGAACTTCATAATAATAAAGATATTTTGTATTTTATATAAGGCGATTAATAGCATTTATGTGATAAAGTATGAAACTTGAGAATAAATGTCAACATCTATAAAAAATAAATAATTATTTTTTAACTATTTTATTTTTCCAGTTCTATTTTCTGGTCATAATGGAAATAAATATGTAATTTTCCACGCAATAATAATTTAGCGTTTGTTATGAGTTGCGAATCAAGGAGAGAATGTGTATATAATGATATGTAGGTAGGAAACATGAAAATCGCATATCACGTCAAATTGAGTTTAAATGTACGATGCACATTTACTCGCATTTACCACATCTCCAATATGCATGATATTGGGATGTATCGAATTAAATAGAAATTGAACACGTTTGTTTTGTAGACTACTTTCTTTTAAAATAAAAAAATATAAACGCAACATTTATTTTCTTTATTTCTCTCATTTTCTGCCCTGTTGTCTAACACGGTAGCTCAGTGGATTCAACCGCTAGTAAATGATCTGAAGTCGTGAGTTCGAAACCGGCTGGGATTAAAAAAAAATGTGTGAGTAGGAATTTTTGAAACACATTCATTGGTTAAAAATTAACATTCTGAAAACATTGATTCATTTATTAAAATTATACAATTTACTTGTATTCATATTGATATCTTAAAAGAGTCCCTTTCCACGTGTATAATGAATTGATATTTCCATTTTTAATAAATAAGACTGAAAATTTCACCAGATTATTTCATATAAAAGATTCTCTTGAATTAGTGATGCATGTTTTTAAAAAAGTTAGCAATAAGTAAAGAGTACATGTATATGTATAAACCAGTCGTACACTTGAAATAAATTCACTAAATATTATAAAATGAATTCACTAAATATTATAAAATGAATTCACTAAATATTATCTTCAACATTCCCTCTATCTATACATATAGATATCCCATATTCTATAGCTGCAAGAAAGGTTAGGATGGACATATTTTTATGAAGAAAAAAATCAAATAATCTGAACGAAGTTTACAATAATTTGCACACGTTTAAAGGGGATTTCCAAAACAGACGTGATTATTCCATAATTACACTGTACAAGATATGTGTAATTCATTTAAGGAGCACTGCTCAGATCCGTTAATATTTTTAAAAAGCTAATTAGCACTAAATGAAAAATGTTATTAATATTTACAATTTGTTCTGACTATATTTATTTTACTTTTTATCTAGACATCACCTCTCTGGAAAATTATCCTTGCAAAAAATTGTAAGTAGTCGAAACAATATTTTTGTCAGTTTAGACATTATGAAACTTAATATCATTTGATTTCGATACAAGGGGATATCATAACCATACATTGATATGAATAGACGAGATTTAAATAACGATGACTTAATAAAATAAAGAAAGGCAAACAGGTTAAAAATAAAACACTTAAGTCTTGTGAAGCTTCAACGCAGCTCATGTGAAACAATTGAAAATTCATCGGGATTTCTCTAGAGATATTAGAAAATTATAATCTTACGACATATATGTATACGAGATTCAATCAACTGATAATTTTTTTTTTTTTTTTACATATTTTAAATTTTGAAATAAAGGATAAATTTTTAAATACAATAACCATAAATGAACCATTTATAACTAATAAGACAGATTTAAAAAACCCAAATAAAAATATATTTATTTTATTCCGCGAGGGAAAATCAAATGAAATTAATATTTTGTTTTGAACGTATTATTGACAAATGACAATGTAGGATTGTAACAAGTGCTGATAGCTTACTAGTTCATTTCCCTAACAAATAGTTGTCATGCATTGAAAGTATATTGATTTTAGAGCTACAAAAATGATCATTGAATAAATGGTGGAAAAGTTAATGTTTATTTTTGAGGATATAGATATTTGTTGCCCAAGAGTAAATGTTTTTCATCCATGATATGTAAACAAGTCTAAACAAAAAGACAAAATGCTGTTTCGACCATTGGCATTTTTACCATTTAGCAGAGAATAAAATATACATGAAAGTGCATGGTTTATAAAAAATATTGGGTTTGTTAAAAAACATGATTGAGTGCGTACATGTACATATATTGTAAACATTGAAATGGATTACTTTAATTTGTAAATACTAATTAAGAACAGAGAGGTACTTATAAACAGTGTACGAAAAGAGCTGACTGAGATTGCTTCTCTTGTTCTGTCTGTGATAGATTAACTAACTATAACAAACGAATATAAAAACAATAAACTTGAAATAAGAGATAAATAACTGCAGAGTATATGTACAAGTATAATCTTGGTTGTGGCAGTTTACGCTTTAAAAATCGCGAAGCAGTTTGAATATGGTTCCAATCCGATTAATATGTAAATAAAGTCTGTAGTTATTGAATCCATTCCTTGTAATACCGCGTACAGAAATTAATGCTAATGAACCTGACATATATCTCAATAAATTATTTATCTTAAAGGAATGTTTTAAAGCATTAGCCTTCGGAACATCGGTAGAAATATATACAAGTATTAACTTTTTTTAATTTAGCCAATTATACATGTATAGTGCGCAGAGAAATTGATTTATAAACAAATATAAAATTTATATGTAAATGGAATATTACTAAATGACAAACTTTAAAATATGTTTCATTCCAAAATGAATTATATATAATGATTCTTCTTTTTTTTAAAAATCATTCTAAAATAGAGTATTATGATTTAATAGATATCTGAAGATATTATTTTTTTCAATCTAAAATTTAACAAAGAAAGTGTAATTTAGATTAGATCCAAAGCCAGTATACTGTGCGATCTTGTCCGAATACTTTTTAATTACATATGTGTATGTACAGATGTCTTCGAGAGAGACATAGCAAATCATCTCCTCGAAGGTGACACGAAAGCTCTGAATTTTTATGTTGGCCGATGTCGAAAGACAGATAGACGGAACAGATTCGACATAAAAATAATGCCTTATGTCTCCGATCAACTAAATTCGCAGTATTCAGCATCACAGCATTGCTCAACAAGCAAAAGATATAACAATTTCTTTATTACATGTAGTAACAAAAAAGGAGTTGATGGTACAATGTGAATTTATTGGTTAAAATAGTCAGAAAAAGAGGACACATACAGATAATTGATCAAAAGTAACATTTCACATAGGATGTATATTTTAAATTGTTAATACATGTATATGCAAACAGGACATTCTACAACAGTTTGCTATTTGTTGTCCTTTATTTAGCTCAAAACTTTCTCGTATCAAATCACGAGCCATGAAAACACTTAAAGGTCTTTGTTTATTAAACAAGATGTTTGGCGACCCTCACTTGACTAGCTATTCACGTGCGTTCAATAAAATTGTCCATTTCTGACAAAGCAAAGTGGATTGATATTTCAAATGCTTATCTCATAACTAAAATGGCACATATGATAAAAAAAATAGTTCAAACTTACACTTTTAGAAGAACTTCATGTACGATTAATTACAAGTCCGTACAAGTCTTGTACGATTTTATTAAATTCAAAAACTGTGAGTTTTCTTGTGTCTCTATGATAAAAAGTAAAGGGACTTGGACACGATTTGAGATCCAAATTTCATTTTTTATTTTTATGTATCAACTGGTTTAATTGTTCATTTTGGATGATTGACCAAAATTTGAATGTTAGTCTAAGTCAAGTTATAAGACAGATACAGAGGTTATGTAAACGAAGCTCGAGTCTTATATTTGTTTACAAATAAAAATAAGTAAGGAATTACCATTTCTTTGACAAAATGACTTGTGGCAAACAAGATAAACTCATTCAATGTGTTCACAAATAATATAAGCAACAAAAAAAAGCAACATTCGTTTGAAACTTATACCAGTACAACACATATGTAAACAATAACAGGACTCAAGCTTTGTTTACAAAACAAAGAATTTCAAACTGTGTATCTTACTTAAACTCATTATTTGACTTTCAAATTTTGCAAAGCATTAAATTTGTCCATATTTACCATTCTAAATATTAAAAATGAAAAAATAAATTTTTAAATTTTTAAGGTCAAATCGTGTCTAAGTCCCTTTAGCAACCGTTGAATGCACTGCGTTTATATTGACCGCTTAACTAGCAAAATGTCTAGAATAATTTAATAAAACTACGTTATAAGTTTTGTAACAGCATAAATAGACAAAAATTAATCTCATCAAAAAATGTGACAGAATCTGAATAATTTAGGGTTATAATTATTAAATTGAGTCTGAATATTTTTTTTAAACATTTGATCATCAGTAAATTGTTACGTTATAAGTTACTTCAGAAAAAAGCCTGTCGTTCCAGTTGTTTGGTGTTTTTTTTGGGGGGGGGGGATGTTTTGGGGGTTTTTTCCTTTATTTTTTTTTTTTGTTTTTTTTTTTTTATTTTTTTGTTTGTTTTGTTTTTGTTTTTGTTTTTTGGATTCTGACATATTTTTTCACTAGTGACAGCTTTAGCGAAGCCTGGTTATAAATTGTAACTGCAGAAGTTCAATCTTGTGACAAAAGCTTTACATGTGAAGAAAATATCTGGCATTGAAGCATTAATTTTAGTAATGAAATAAAGTTTTTCAAAGGCAATTATTAATAAAAATAATTTTTATTTGAATAGATCTACATTATCTATTTATGGTATGACATTAATGTATAATAAAATTGCTTTTAAATAAATAATGAAAAGCGTTTAAAAAAAAATGATTAATTTTTCCTTATGCTCAATTTCTTTAAAGGGATTTCAATACCAGTCTATAAATACCGTAGTCTGATTGTATACATGCAGAGAAGCGATGCGCGTAGTGATTTCTTAGCAACGATGAAAACATTTCTTCTGTTTTTGATGTATGTATCTTTTCGAAACTAAAACAATTTTTTTCTGCCAAGGATACAACAGATAATTTTGACTTTAGATTTCAAAAATGTTTGTGATTGCAACGTGTACATCACAACCAGTATTTTTTCCGGAAAAGTGGTTTTCATTATTCTATATAATGTAAGCGGGGTCAAGGACACTTTAAATATTTGAATTGACCATGATGAAAGACTGTCATACGTTTGATCTTACAATAACGCCATAGTGTGACATATTTCACTTGCACCTGGACTCGTATGTAGGTGAATCAATGGACTTAAAATGTGAATTATTTGTTAATACCATCGAGCCAGTACCCAGCCGGCATTTTTGTATATACATGTATGTATATGTTCCACGTCACTTCAAATCTCTGAACACGATTCAAACACCCGTCTACCATTATTTTCACGAATCTTAATAATTCGAAAACTCGACTAAGAGACTACTGGTATTAAAGGGGCATGGTCACGATTTTGTTCAAATTCTATTTTACTGTTTTTATAATTTCCAATGCATTAGTAAATTAAATGCGTTTCTAATTATCAAATGAAATTTTTAGAGTCATTCGTTGAGTTATAAGCAAGATACAGGGCTCACAATTCTTTGTCATGTAAACAAGGCTCTTTCCCTGTTTTTGTTTACATAGGTTTAATATACCAGTAAAAAATATTTTCAAGCTGATTTGTTTATCTTCTTATTCATTTGAAGCATAAATAAACAGTTCCTAACGTTTAACACATTCATTTTAGGTCTAAAACTGGAATTTTTACTTCAACATTCATAATGTAAACATAATAAATATGCTACGAAATATAACAATAGACACTCTCGCAAATTCTACAGATCCTAACTTACTACTTTACGGATCAAATTGTCTTAGTATAGTAGAAAATCAACAAATGTTTATTACCGTACAAAAATTTACACTTGAAAGTAAAAGATTCAGCAACCATGATATCACGTAGAATGTTGATATTTTCCTTGTAAATATTTTTTGTGATAAGAAAGTTTCGTTTAAAACAAAGATCTTAACGTTTTACCTAAAACTTTAAAACTTATTGTTATGGATGTATAATCATATCTTTTTTTCAATTGCCTGTTTATCTTATTTCTATGCACCATTTATATTTATGACATTGATTAATGGAAATCGGCAAAAGTCTGAGGGGTTTTTAATGATGTGCTAGTACATGTATTAAATTAAAATTTCCGGAAAAAATAAAATAAATGTGTATACTGAAAATGTACACAGAACTGATGCAAGAAAAAAAAGTCACCTTTCCTTCAGTATGGATGTGTATGAACATAAACACATGATTGTGCATATTAAATTTCTGTTTTGATGTTCAACCAACACATATATTGTAATATACTATTATGTGCTATTTTGTTGACTTTCAATATCTCATAAAAAGTGCCTCCAAATTTGTTTATCGACATATTTTTTTATTTGTTTCTTGTATTTACATCTCACTTTACACCTCTAATTTCTGCAGTTTATGCAAGTGAAGGATTAATATAAGCCCCATGGCTTGTTTCCCAATCTTACAATTGCAATTGTCACCATGTTAATGTATTTGAATCAATAATGAATATTTACATTTGCAAAAAGACTTGTTCGGACTTCACAGGATTTGATCACGTGACCAACCAACTTCATATCTCGATGAACTTTTTAAATTGCTGTTTATTTCTTAAATAAATATTGTTTAAACTAAAATGTAAACAAAAGTTTTGTTAACATAGAAAAGAATTGTGAGCTCTGTAACTCGCTTATAACTCAACGAATGACACTCAAATTTTGATTGCCTAACAAAATTGTCTTACAGAAGCATTGTAAACATTAAAAACTAAAAAATGATTTTTGACCAAAATCGTTAACATGCCATGCCCCTTTAAAAAAAAACCTCACTAATACGATTATGTACTTTGTCAATCATACTGCATTATAAAGCTGCGTTTCTTTAAATTTGTTGATAATAAACATTGTACATAGGTACAAGTTAAATGCTCTCTCTCTCTCTCATTGTATGTAATACTGGGTTATGTAATACCTGACAAAACTAAGATTCACGAACTTGCCGTTATTTACGACAGTGTACTTAAAACCTTAAAAAGCTCTGATTTTAATTCATGAAATTACACGATATTTGTGTCACGGCATAAGAATTAGGATCTATATTTATGCTCTGGGCTCGTCCTGGAGAAAATTTAGGTTTTTTCCCCAGATTGACAAAGTTTGTTAAACAACCTGGAAAAATCACAAATGACCAGGTGACAAAAACAACAATAATTAAAATTGCTTGTTTACTAAGAATGAATTTAGAAATTAATTTTCATGGTAAGGGTTCTTTTACTATTATCCAAAAAGACCCTTTAATAACATCTTTTACCATAAGTTATTTAGATTTGATAATAAAATTATATATTTATGAAAGTTCTTTAAGACAGGAAATAATTAAGTTTGTTTCATATGCATGAATGTATTCATCATAAAACAACAATAGTTTTTCAATTAAATTTAGAATGAATAACTAGTAGGTAGATTAGAATCATACAACTCTGAAATATAAAAAAAGGTCAACGAACAATGAAAAGAACGCCTCACTTTGTTTATTTTTGTTAATTACAAATTAATAAAGCATCTTTATGCCCAAATGTTCCTGTTTTTATAGGCCTTGACATTTTACGACAAGTCATTGGAGGATATCATCTCCGTTGAGAAGGCTTCAACTATTTTTACGATGCGGCCCATGAATAACAACAATTGCTTAAAGTACTCATGATTATCTTGACCATTAATCTATAATTTGCAATCAATGAACTGCAGTTAATTTTCTCAATGCGGCTGGAACTCGGTAACCGATAAAGCAGCTTTAATCATCAACACTCCGGTTTTAGTATTTGTGTTAGTACAAAGTGATCTAGTGAGCAAAGCTGTATAAGGCAATGTTGTTATTACCACAGCAATGCTGCCTACATCCACATAGTGAATATAGCATGCTGTCGAATCTTTAAAACATGGAGTTGTACTGTTGATTTCGTCGTTGCAAATTTTTTTTCTAAATCAATATTACCATGATTTCCTTGTGGAATTTTCGTTCAATAAGTATAGTTTACATATATATATAGCATATTATACCTACTAACAGCATATTAATTACAATATATTTTTTTAAAGACAGAAAACTTTTTTTGTATCACTTAATTTCATAACTTGATTTCACGACAAACATTTGTATATTAATAAACCAGATCAGGAGTATCTTTTCGAGGAGGATATTATTTCTTAATTGAAATAATTCTAAATAAAAAAAAACTGCAGAGTCACTGCACTTTTTATCAGTGCATGTGTACCTAACACATTTTGCCTGCCAAAAAATCTTTCTTCGATTAAGAGCACACATTTTACATCCGTAAGTTCACTTTGCTAAGTATTTTTTGTTTGATACATATTTGTACATGGAGATGAACTTGTACAAAGCACTCACACCTGCCCGGATATATGCAGAAAGGATTGCAAGGCATGATATTTACCCCCCACCCTCCCCCAAAAAACAAACAAAAAACAACCCAGAACAGATGTTCTCTTTCTTCGTTGAATTCTTTTATCGGTTGTTAAGACGCTATATTGGGAGGGACTTCAAGTCTTTACATCTTATAAGTAACTCGTAAATTGTTGGAGGGGTAGGAGTAAAAAACGAAGTGTTGACCCATTTTTTTACTGTGCAGAGCGGCATTATAAATTTAACAATGCCTGGATACAAATAATTCCTTTTTCAATTATAATTATTTTAATCACAGAATACATAAGATTTTCAGGTCTTACTTGAGCGCCACGTTCATTGGGTCACCTTGTCTAATAATTCAAATCATTACTGGTATATTAAACATTTATTTGCGAGACTTTTTATGGGCATGCATTAATGATTTTTAACATTTTTAAAAAGACTCCTTATTGTTATTTTGAGTGATATCAAACCGATTAATTATACATACTGCGGTTTGTTAACATCAGACGGACAATAAAATACTGCATAACGACTTACATGTATAATTTTGTATATAGGGGTCGAATATTTTTTTTTTATAATGACCAATAAAGAATTCAAACACAGTTACAAAAAGAATTATGATCTAAAAATAAAATGCAATTGTTTAGTATTTGAGATCACGTTATGAGGCAAAGTTTATTTATTGTGATTCAGAAAACATCAGACTATTTGTAAACAAAAGTAGCCCACTATTTAACCTCCCGATGTTTTATGTTACTTTCATGTGACCCATGTCATCTACATGTGAAAACAAAATACACATCATGTGCGGTTTTCACGTGCAATTTGGTGAAGACATAACGTTCATAACATAGTATGATTATCAACATTTTATCCAGAAATAAAAAATAAAAATTTCGAAAAAGAATTAAATTACAAGATTAAGCTATGCAAAGTTTATCATCTATTATTCAGTAATGGTTTTCTATGCACACTCAATTTGAAAACTAAAAATCCAGACATTTATGTTCATAAACTTTAAAACAAAAAACTTGCAAATCCAGGAAACTATTAAAAAATGTCGGAAACAATTTTAAAGTGCATTTAAGATATTGAATAACAATTATTATGTTAAATGATAAATTATATTGTACGTGAAGTGAAAATTGGATTAAAGTCATCGAGAAAAGCTTCTCTTCGTACGACAATCACATCCTATAAATCTTGCTGAGAAGGAGTTGTTCACTTGAGTCAAGTGTCTTTTATTGAAATTTTTATCGTTTTAATTTAAAACAATGGAAAACATTTCTGGTGACGAGTCCGTAGTACTCCCACGTGTGAGAGGAGAGAAGGGGACCGAGACAAGCGACTCGTGATGGGCCTAGTGTCTTCGTTTAACCACATGATGCGTCATCAGGTATCGAAAGTTTGATGCATGATGGGAAAGCTGAGTTTTTTGGTGCTAGCGCACTTGCTGGAAAGTTTTTGGTAGTAAACATTCAAAGTTCAAGTGTGACACTTTGAATGGAATTCCTGATCAAACACACAAAATACTTTGAGGAAGTTTGGCAGTTTTGTTTTTGCAAAATTGCACTAAATGCATTAAGACCGAAATCAATCTGTTGAATATTTTAAGGAAATTTGTCGTACCTTATTTTAAACCGATGGCTGTCGTTTAATATGAGAGAGAAACCTGCGTAAATGACAGCTTCCATTAAATTTTACAAAATCCACATGAGCGTGCAAAATATAACATAAAGCTGAAAAAATGCGTGTAGAAAGTAAAGGGAAAAAAAACGAATTCAACAGAATGTTACAAAATGTAAAAGTTTTAAGGTTCATAAAAAACTATAAAGAGTTTTGTCCCAGATTGTTTGGTAATTGCAAAGGAAACGAAATTATGGATAAGGAAAAGAAAAAGGCAAGATTGTCTTTCAATGTATGTTTTCCGTAAGATGGATAACACAAGCACTTGTAGCATTGTTATTGTAAACGACCGTCGAAGCAATAATCTATCTATTTACAAGATAGGTAAATTGAATTTCACTGGTTGGTTTCCAGGTGAATATAACCAATAAGATCCCGGGCGCTGATTGAGTTAAATCCTGACTCTCAGTTACTTACTGGGATATGAAGGTAAGTCATCTCTCGCACGTAAACATCATGTACTTTAGAGGAAACTCAAGTGCGATTTATAAATAAGGACAGAAAATTAGATGTCAGCTTATTCAAGATCAGCAACCGGCTATGGCTATCAAAGACTTGACTGTAAAGTACACTGCAACTTCATCAAATTAACTGCTCAATTAGTAGCTCTGTTATCCCTAAAAAACAAAACCAGCCAACATCCATATCTTCTTTTAACGCCAAGAACCTAAGCATGTCATGTATAGGGTTTGGGGATATATTACATTGAAATTTTGCAAATTTAAAAAAAATTAAATAAAATAAACCCAAAACAATCTATAGATGGTTTAGATTTCCGAGAAGAAGTGGAAACCTAGTACATGCAACAGTTTAACAAAGACTAAGGCCAATTTACTCCTCTGGAACTTCAAGATTTGGACGTCCATCAACTATTTTGCTTGGACCGGCCGCCACCACCATATTCAGTAATCGTGCAAGTTTGTAAGTTTTGCACTCAAGGTTTATTTATTTATTTTTTTTTCAAAAATGTCAAACTTCTTTACAACTTTATCAATTAGTTCATCGACATTTAAGTGAGCACGAGCTGACTCTGTAACTGACCGACTTACAAAACTGGTGCATCTACACCAATCAAAACTTTGGAAATAAAATATCGTCGATGCACTATTATCGTGAATGAAATGTCGTCATTGATACACAAAAAGATAACCGTTTCACTCCTTTCCTCCCTCTTTTTTGTTTTCTTTTTTTCTCTCCTTTAAAGTTCAAAAATGTAATGCGAGAGAGTTAATAAAAGCCTATTTTGTTAGAAGTGCAGTTGTCATTTAAATTCTGAAGCCAACTCGACTGCAAATAACACATAATACAGAAATATTTACAAGATTAAACATATTGGATCCTTGGTTATTAACGCTGTGGTTTAAAAAAGTGCGATTTAAATGTTATCTATTTTTCTCATAATATCACTGACATAAGGTAAAACAGACTATAACCTTTTCAAACAAATGTTCATGTTGTGTTAAAAGCAACTGATTTTTTTTAAACACCAAATATGCATCAGTCACGCATTATTACACAGAAAATAGAAATTGATTCAGTGATTCTCTTCATAATTTTAAGCTACAGAGGTAACAAACAATATTGAAAATTATCTTTTTTTTGCCGATGCACGCATACAAATCACTTGAGTGAGCCAAGTTATAAGTGCCCTTGGCTAATTGCGTTTTATTTCATTTCTTTTTATATCAGGGATTTCCAGTTCGTGATGTAAAAGGGAAACTCTTAAACAAAGCCATACACTTGTCAAGATGAATTTTAAATGAGTAAAAGGCAAATAGACCTATATAGGTATACATGTACTGTTTGTTAACTAAATATGCAAATTAAGACACGTGGTACTGCATGCGTATGCATGCGTTTATGTATAGGTCTCCAAAGTAATAATAGGTCGTTGTGCGTCCTACTAGTATCGAATTAAAGGCATGTTGAACTTGGTCTTTCTGAGCAACATTTCTAAATAATTAAAAAGTATATGCTTTAGACCTTTATTTACGAATCAATGAGTGATGAAATATAGCCTTTAACGTTTATAATAAAGAATTTTGTAACCATGACATCAAGCGACACTTTGATTATAATTGTTTCGATTTATATCGTTTAGTAATACATGTACATGTATTATACAGATGAGTGTGACGGCGTTGACTCCAATGAAAATTTAAAAAAACGACCGAATTCCAATTCATTTGTGAGTATAAAAAAATTGAAATGTGTACTTAAAAAAATTTTAAAAAAATGGACCAAATGTGTTTCAAACCTTTTTAAAATGTTTAAGATTAAAGTCTGGCAGTCGCTGAGACGTGGCGTATTTTATCACGATTTTTCAGGTTGTTGTCATACTTGTAAACAAGGACCGGTTTATTGTCGCTCTCGCGTACTCTTCGTTCGAGATTTGCAATTTTACACTCCACCCGGTAAGCGAAAAGAAATAATAAAATAAAACATGGGTGTGATTTATGTCAATGGTGAAAACCTTTTGTGAATATAATATCAATAGACTCTTTTTTCCCACGATATTTGCTTTAATCTATTCAGACATACTTTTGATATAATTTCTTTTATTTACTTATACATGTATTTCTCAAAATATTTTTCTTCAACTTCGTTAGATGGTTAAACAGTGTTTGTCATTTATACTTTGTGGGATAAAATGGCACCTTAAAAGTAAGTAAATGATATTTTTGCACACACCCAAAAGTCCTAACATCGTGACAAGCTTTTCTAGATGGGAGGGGCTATATATCCGACAAGGAAAACTATACACCCGTGTATGTAAAAAAGTGTTCTCAAATTCAAATTATACATAAATTTCGAAATGATAACAAGGATACACTACCCTCACATGTAAACGCCGCCTTATTGAAACATGCCTGCACAATTGTATAATAGCTGGTCCTTACCGCTTTGAAGAATAAAATGCCTAGGTATCAATTTTTAGGTACAAGTACTAGTATATTTTATACTAGAAAACAGAAATTCAGTTACAAGGGATGAATAGTCGTGTCCATTTTTATAATATATTGATCTCCTTTATCAGGAAAGCTTTGTATAAATATATGGATGTATTCAAATCAAGCTAAAATCTAATTTAAAAAAACTAAAAAAACTAAATAAAAATAACTCTTCGTCAAACATTTATTGGACTGAAACGAAGTTTTTACATCACTGCATGTCTGGTTATAAATGATTGCTTACCGCTGTAAGAAGATCTTCGTTGGTGATCTATTAAGATTCATCGCTTGAAGTAACCAAATCGGTTAACGTTCGTAGAGATAGTACAAGTATTCAAGTAATAAAGTGACATTTAAAATCCCCAAATATGAACGGGAAAGGGGGGGGGGATATATATTTCTCGCCGTTAGAGTCTTTCACATCTTCAATCATAAAGTTACATTATAAAGTCCTTAATTTATCGGAACTTCATCGTTATAGAAAAAAATTAGTCTTATCCACGCTTCTCCCTTATGCATATTATCAGCGAATGCATTTTATCAGTCATTAATTTACATGTAATAAAAATACATATCATGCGCGGTGCAAACAATTGTTTCCAGGCCATTGGGGGTCCAAAGGATATTTTTGTTGGGGGGGGGGGTGACCGTTCGATGACTATTTTCGAAAATATTACTATATTATTATTTGAATTTTTTAAAACTCCAAAATTTCCACCCCTACCTCTTAATTGACGCAAGCATATACCGTGTATTATGAAATAGAATATAATACACTGAGTCATTCATGTTCGTTTTTCATTTTCGTCGTTTATAAGCAGTTTTCGGTCTAACGCCATATATATACATAGTCAAATATAATCTTACAGATACCAATGGCATTAATGAAAGATCATCACATCTCTGATCAAATCTATACTGCAGTAGTATGAATGCACATTCATAAAATATCTAATAATAATCATGTATCTTCTGTTTCTACAACCTTCAGTTCAAAGTTAATAGTCAAACCGCTCAACACTCGCGCTGTATCTTTGGTAACTAGGAGTTTAAATTATTTTGCATGAAACCAGGTGTATGTACTTAGGATAACTAATGCAACAACAGGAAGATAAAAAGCAATGATATAATTATTTATTGTCATTAACTAAATTTGAAATAAAATTGAAATTATACAATATGTTAAAGTACATGTATATTCGTAAACACTTGCTTTTCTAATGACAGATACTTACTGAGAATAGTAACTGTTGTTACATGTGCAAGAAATTGCAGACAAGAAAGAGCACTTTAATAATTTGACACCATTTGTCAATATAACAGCCCTAGAACCTGCCGGAATGCTAGTAATGACGTCAGTAGAGCTTCCGGTTGTAATCCGTAAACACTTGAGTCTTCTTTTGACCAGATTAAACTTCTCGCTGCCAATCTTCGATATCTGTTGAAAAGTATGCAGACTGGAAAACGCTTCTTAGCAGTTTTGAATTCCAACCCACCCATCCCCAATTTAAAGACACTGTAAATGCTTGCTATGAAAAAGCATTTTCTCGATATTAATCTTTATTTGAATTTTCTGAACTCACCGGACAATAGCAAACACAAACATGTCTCTACCAGCCTCTTAAGAAAACAAAATTTAACAAATAAATTAAATGATATTTAAAAGATATTTATCGTTGTTCAAGAAGGTAAGACAACATCATAATTTAATTGTTTAAATCTAAACCATATCAGGGGCGATACTAACGTCTACGACATGTACTTTACATGATACGGAAGACCGGAAGCTTAGTGTTGCTTGCTGCTTCCGGTGACCTTGCTCAGATCTTATCTACATCATTTAACCTCAGATACTTTTAACAATATATGACAGAGAAAGTCAAACAGGTACATGTCAAAGGGTATGAAAAGAAAAGAACAGTTGTTTGCTTGAAGTGTCAATGTCTTAGTTATACAGTATCGTGAAGTCAGCTCTTCCGGATTCTTGTCCTGAACCACCTAGCTGCTCACAACGCATTGGTTGGCCAGCTAATCCTATGGAAATGACTGACTATATGATCCTTTTTCCCCCTTCGAATTTATCCATAATATGCATCACAGAAACACTGCATTAGAGGTGTCTGTAAATTGCAGTCATTATTCTGGGGGACATCCTCACAAAATCAGGTGTCCCAATATTAGGACTACCAACGATGTGAATATGCTGTTGGGTCAATGATGTTACTCAGTCATATTTCAGCTATAATGGTTGTATGTTTCTCTGACAAACCAAAATTCAAAGAAACGATCATTTGCAAACCAAGGAACTTAATATACGCAATTTAATCTATCTCACCAATTACCCTAATATATTTGTACAGTGTATATACATGTAATGTAAGTACCTTTATTAGTATGTATCACTTGATGCCCCAGACTGCAAGTTAATATAATCACCTGGTTCGCCACACCTGTATTGAGATGCCCCACACGATGTCAACATACTCATGGAAAAAACCAACGTTTACGTTTTCTTGATAAAATTTCCTTTCACTTTATTTACTTGATAGTAAATATCACTTTTAAAGAAAAAGGTCCTAAAATATTTTTATATGCAATAGATGCGTCACGTTACCAATATTTATTGCGAAGTAAATACAGAAAAATAATAAGGAAAGGTATATTTAAATCCATATCTATCCATCTTGTGCCATGTTGTCCCCGATATCAAATTATACAGTCTGTTTATCTTGTGAAATGTTGATCGATTTCAAAATACACCAATTTTTTTAAACAATACCGGAGATATTTGGGAATTTACAGTAAATGCGTTTCATCAACTGAACATTTATGCCCATTTGTGGGGAAAAGAAGATATGCACATGTATTCCAAGACAATAAAAATTTAAAATAAGTCAAAATAAGGCAATAGTTAATAAATTACTACATGTAGTGTTTCAGTTAATGTTATAAAAATGAAAAAATAATAAAAGACACTTCTCCATTTACGTTACTGTATTTAACTTAGCATTTACAATATATTGTTATTGTTGAATGAAACGGTAAATTGAAATTCATATAGTTTCTAGTTTCGACAAATTGTTAAAAAGGAACAATTGTATGGTTGCTTTTTTTTAACAAACTACTTTTTATAATCATTTAAACTCTCTCTCTCTCTCTCTCTCTCTCTCTCTCTCTCTCTCTCTCTCTCTCTCTCTCTCTCTCTCTCTCTCTCTCTCTCTCTTCTGAGGTCCTTTTCTGATACCAAGGTATAAAAATTAACTAGAGCTTTTCTATATAAGCTTGCTAGCATATAACTCATAATAATTCATGTGCAATGATAATACCTCGTGTAGTTGGACACGCTTGCTAACATATTAATATTACACATTACCTGGTATATTGTATTAGTGCAAAGATATTGCATCGGATTGTTGGACAAATCTTGATAAAAAGCTACTTTGAGCCTTCAGTACAGGTTAGCTAAAAAGTATAATTATCTTTTATAATATATCTATCTGACGCAACATAAATTAAACATATATTCGGAATAATGACACTATATTTATGACCAAAAAATGTCTTTCATCAAATAGTCGTTTAATAAATAAATGCATAAAAAATTAATCGCAAAAGGAAACCGATTTGAATTTTTGATAATTATTTCCGGATATAACACATTAAAAGGGCTATTTAAACCACTCGGCTTTGTCAAGTTTCAACTTTGGTAAATATCGTTCATCTATCGCATATATATGTGCGTTTTGCAAAAAAAAAACAACATTTAGAGGTTTAAATTCATAAAAAAATACATAACAACAGAAATCATTGGGTGAAAGACAACCAATGATAGTGCTTGTAATATTTCATATCCGGGCTAATAAGAATATATGGTATTAAAATAGGTTTATTTACCGTAGCATGCATGGCAGATATGCTTTATTGCGTAGCAATTATTTTTACATATTTTTGGCAATTATTACCCAAAATATTTTTTGTCTTGAAATTAGTTTGAAACCATTCAACCCGAGCACAAGCTTTCGCTCCTTGATTAAGTTTTAAGATCAATTCTATGTAAGAATCAAAGATTTATAAAAGGGTCTGGCCACGCATAATCACCAATTTTCCTTATATTTCATACATAGACACACCTAGGTGTAAAACGCAAAAAACCACTAAAAGTTGGTTGCTGGGGGTAACCGTTGTCATGGTAACCGAGGCTAAAGATGGAAAAAATAGCAAAACTTACCTACATTGAAACCATGTTAGAAGGTTTTACCCACTAATGTAAACTATCAAAGACATAAAACAGCCTCTGTCCTATTTTCAATTCTTTAATTATATCAGAAAATTGATGGAGAAACGAATAATTTTAAAATGTTACCATGGAAACCGTTACAAATTTTTAAATAAGGTTTTTGCGGTTTTTTAAAAAGCCGAAATGGGAAACCATTAAATGTTTACATGCTAATCAATGTCCATGCAATATTTATGTTGTTATGAAAATTGACATCCGTTGCTATGGCAACAAGGCAACAAAAAATAGGAAAAACTGAGAAATTAAAGATGATTTTGATATGCTTTAATTACTGATTTTAGAAATTTTTTGCAATTGTTTTAGTTTGAACTTAAAAAATATAAAAATATATCTAAAATTTTATTATATACCACTTAAAGCTTTGTTTTGCAACATAGAAGTGTTGTTGCTATGGAAAATTAAGTTGCGTAAAAAATCACACAGAAATTCTTCCTTTTTGAAAAGTCCATAGCAACGGCATTTATTTTTAGAAAATGTCAGATTTTTTTCGAATGTCATTAAAGTTTAGGACATACTTAATTTTTTCTCACCAATTGAATTTATATATTTATCATTTTAAGTGAATAATATCCATTCAAATATGCCTTAAAATATTATAATTTACCTTATCTTTAAGCTTGTTACCATAGCAACGGTTCTAAATTTTCATATATAAATTCTTTATTGAACAATCATAATAGCGTTTACCAAAAAATCCAAGATTTGCTCTATTTTCTTCATTTAGAGCAAATCTTGGGTTTTTTGGTAAACAGTTTCGCATTTTATTCTACTCATCGAAACAATTAACTTGTAACCGAGTTATATGTTTTCATTATAAAAAATTACTCGGAGACTATTTAAAACATACCATGGAAACGCTCTAAAAATATGCGTTTCTCCATGACTGTTTTTCTTTCTTTTGAAAAATGACAACTATTTTTAATAATATATTCTACTCTGGAAACCCCAAGTTGTGCACATTACTCACTATATGTTCTCAAATAAGCATTAAAATGCCATTTTTACATCTTTACCCTCTGTTACCATGGCAACGGGACCACATAGCAACAAATAAATGATGTTAGGCATTTTTACTCATCAAAGTCTATCAAACTGTAAAGTATGACGAAAATCCGTGACTATGCGTGGCCACCGAATTTTGATTCTTACATACCGTAACTAAACAACTCGATTCCAAATATCAACCAGTTCTGGAGTCAATATAAAGCTAACGAAAAATAATTGGGCACAGGTTAAAATAATAAGATCAATAAAATTATTCCTATAAATGAGTGACATTAAATTGTTAAATCTATTATGGTAAATAAACTTTTTTAGGTAAAATATTAATAAAAGGTTTCAATCAAAATCGGTATTTTTTAATCCAAATATATAAGTATGTTTATACATTTGATATTAAATCTTATTTGATTTTTTTCTCTCAGAAAATGAACCTAATTGTACACACAGAGAACTCTAATTAAGAATTAAAAATCTTCAATTATTATCAACTTAAATTTTCAGGAAATGTCAACCGAACTTGATTTTGATGGGCACTAAAGAGGTGCTTAAGGATAACCACAACTCTAACCCAAGGTCGATAACTCTTGACCTTGAGGCGGTCAGTCTTGACCCTCTTGGTCTACTACCCTCAGGAATTCACTGTGTCCCTCCCGTCACTTAATAATAATACTACTGGACACTTTACAATACCTCATGGCCGTGATTATTGTCGTCTTTAAGGAGGCTAGATGGCCAGAAAACTAACCATCACATTTACTTTAAAATTTTAGATATGATTCTTTCTAGCCAAAAACTGTCATTTAGTAAAGAAAAATTCCAAATAATTTAGCATAAAAATTGAATATTTTCCTAGTATATCTTTATGTAGAACACTTCTTCTCAAAGATATTAATTTTAGGGATGGCAATCACTAATCGGTTATGTTTTTCCTTTTAAACACGACATCAATTTATTACATAGGAAATGCAAATGTCTAAAGCAGGCACATACACAATACTTCGATCCGAAATGATAATTATTTTAAATGGAGATCTATTACTTGACATGACCAGGCTTCGTTTTGAGAAGTCGATCTGACTGTTCTGTGAAATTGCGACATGTGGGCAGTGAAACTATTTCATGACTGTTTTGCTCGCGATCGTTGTATAGGATTTCTTTTAAATAATTATGAGTTACAATTTTATATTATATTTTGATTTACACATACAAACAGAATATTCCTATCATCCTTTTTGTGTTATTTATAAGTTATTGAAAATAACATAACATTTTTTTTTAAAAATCTTCATATCTTGATACGAGTAACCGGTTAAATCGAATTACAATTAACTGATAAGCAATTCTTTTATGAAATGAACTACATGTATCATACAAGTTTTTCTAATTAGTTTTGCATCGTACATCACATAATTTTTTGTTTAATAATCTAATCATGGTTTAAAACTTTATTACGTGCAATCATTTAAAAAAAGTTTTACTTTTTCAAAAATACTTTGTTTTTCTCTCTAAATCTAACATACCGTAAATTATTATACTGCATTCTGAAAACCATGTACGTGTAACATGCGGTAACTTCTGTTTTCATACTGACACGCACAGTGAACCCTTACTGTGGCCTTGAGTTCAATGCATGATCTTGAAGTCTAGCATTTATTGATATTATTGTGATCCAATCTTTAAGGTTATCATGTGTCCATCCTTTTTTGTTTTAGAGCTTCATCAAATTCTAGAAAGGCATAATGAAATACGAAACAAAATGAACACAAAATTAGAAGCAAAAACGTGCTCCTACTTTCCGAATTTGTGGGAGGAATAAAACATGACGCTGTTTTGTAACAAGGTTGACCGCAAATGTCATAAATGAAATGTCATGATCTACTCATGTATTACTGTGTCAATGATGCAAGTTCTTAGTCAGATAGTAACAACATTTTTTTGTGATATAGCTATTCTAAGACTATAAACAACCCACTCAGTTTGTGTCTGTTTGTTTGTCCGTTGCTTTGTTTCCTTGTTGTATTTATACAAACTTATTAGTTGTAAATTTACGTGTCATTTTTTGCCCACGTAAAGAGACATAAGTTCGTAAAATAAATCGTCAAAAAAACCGGATTAAAGTCAAAAGTCCACCACGCAGTCTTTTGCAATTAAAATCAAAGACATTTCAATCAAACTTAGACACAAAAATTCAACGCCAAACAAACACAGGTGAAATCTAAGTGCGACGGATTTCACCGTTATCAAACTGACCCTAACCAGGTAGGAATTGACAGACATTTTGATAAAGACGGAACGTGTACCGAGTAGCCCGCCCTCGAGCTAGACCTACGGGTGCCATCAGGTGCAACTGTCCAGTAACACTACAGCAGGGTCTTATTGTAGGCCCTACATGTATTTTCATACAGTTGCATCACTGAAAAAACAGAGAAATTCTACGGGTGCCATCAAGTACATCTGTTCAGACCAAGTACAACACTGTCGTATTGTAGACCCTACTTGTATGGTCGTTGTTACTTTGAAAATACAGATAAATGTTATTGTATATGGCAAAATTCTGATGTAAATTTTAAAACTGGAAATATTATATTCTACAAAATTCATTAATTACCCTTCACTTATTACCATCAACTGTACAGAGTTTGACTAGTGGACTTTATATTCCACATTGCTAGCAAAACAGACTATTTGTGTACCTTTCTTTAAGGCCGTATTTTGTACCTTTCAGTTTTTTCGCAGAAATTTCAGGTAATCATTTTTCGCTAATCTATTTGCAGAAAAGTTGCCTTTAAGATTTACATCTTTCATACATAACATAGTACTACAATAAAAATTAGGGTAATCGTTTTTCTTTCATTGCTAAAATTGCGTTGGCATGGTATGTAGTCATGATGTTAAGGTCAACTAAAGCGTTAAATGAAATTTTATATTTTCGTTTCTTCACATTTCTCCGAAATTCTCAGGTAATGTCTTTAAAAATTCATTAAACTTCTGGAATGCCCCATAATACACGAGTGCTGTTACCCCTTCCCGCTATCTTATCCAAACTTGGCCTTCCACCTGTGTTTACATGCACTAGGTGCAAATACCTGGCAATGTGTTTTGAGATATTGTTCTATGTTTAACCCTATTTAGACACATGGCAATACCGTCGTATGGAGGTCAAATAACGGGTCTCAGTTTCTACGTAATTGCTTGATGAATTTCAACTGTCTAATACGGAAAACATGAGTATGTCCGAGTGAGTTTCAATACTTTCGGGTTTATAGAAAGTTTTTTTTCCACCATGGAAGTATGGGTGATCAAGTTTATTTTCAGTCTTTTTGATGAATTCAACTAACTATAGAGCGACTGCGTTATGTCAAGCAAAAAAGCACTTGTTTCTTCGATGAATTTTAGCCCGTAGTATAGATTACAATATATAATGGGTCAAACGGTGTGTATACATAGCAGAGTATCCTGCATCGTTCAGTCCGATGTTCGGTGCTGCAGTCGTTGCTGGCACGATAAATTGAAAAGACCTAACCCTTTTAGTTTCAAGGAGCACATTTAAACTAGCATCGATATTTTTTTTATTTTGCAGCCATTGCACTAAACTGATGTAGTTTCGACTTATATTTCCAGACTGGTCCAAGGAGCCTGGGCAGATACAGGTTTAGATGGAGCGTAGTGCATCAGAAACCCTACACCAAAGAAATGATTACTACTACGATCTAAGACAACACATATTTTTTGTACAAGTAAATAAAGCAAATTGTTTCCTAGTGATATCCATGGACATGTACGTGTACAGCAGGCAGATCTGTTTAAAATCAGAGTATTTCCATCAACTGAAAATTGAGGCTATATTCTTAAACAAACCATTCATTCATTCATTCAATATTTTATTCCTCTTTTCATAGAGTACAGGAAATGTATGAAACAAAATCATAAATGTATATTATACAACAAATATGAAATAATTATGAAGAGACATAAAAAATATATACATGTAAACATAAACAATTGAAACGTGAAAAGTGACGTGCTAATTAAATTTGATGAGAAGGTTACAAGAAATGAAAATGTGTATATATATATATATATATATATATATATATATATATATATATATATATATATATATATATATATATATACACACACACAGGACTACTGTGTATTATCGACTGTTCTTTATAGATTGTTGTTCACTTTGATAACCTAATCAGAATAAACCAGTTTTATATGGCCCGATTGTCGTGACTATTTGTAGGCTGTGATTGACGAAGAACTCTATCTGAGATACAGGAAATGATTCAAATGTTAATGCTTATTTTTTTAATATTTTTAAAGAAGATGGGTGAATAAGGCGTGTAAACTGCCTATATAAGGATAGATGAGATACTATAAAATTAAAATATCATCAAATCTCATAATTTCTTTCTAAATTATTGAAAACAATGTATATTTACCATAACATCGATTTATAACCCTTAAATAGGTTTAATATTTGGAATAGGTTGATTTAAACTGGCGTATGCGTGTCAAAACCTCCAAATAGTGTCATTTTTAGAACTCCAATGCCTTTTCTTTTATAGAGTGGGTCTGAGCTCCATATTTTTATCATAGTCTATATAAGGTTTAAAGGAAATCAACCCGATTTCAATCAACGAAAACGTGGAGAGATGACCCACTATACTTTAAAAATGTCATTTTGTATCGCAACAAATGAACGTTTTAGAAAAATAAGTCCGTAAATTCGTGGTTGAAGTCGCATATAGCATTTAAGGATAGTGTTTGTTGTGACTGAAATGGCTCAGTGGTTAGAGCACCAGACATTAGATAACATTATAGAGCTAGGGTTTTTAGGTTGTGGGTTCGATATCACCAAAACTTAAGAATTTATTTATTTTTTTCTTATCGTTTGTTAAAATATTCAAAACTAAATATAGTTAGAAAGTGTGCTTTTGTAAACTTGAATTATAACATTATCAAGTATATTCAGTTGGAAAAAATTAAATTTGAAATTATATTTTACGACTAAACCAAATGGGCATTTGCGCTATCTTGTTCCCCCATCTTCTCAAATATTAATTTAGTTTATAGTATAATGAAAAATCATCTCTAAAATTTTAAGGCAGATCTGACAGATAATTTGTTGAGCACCCAGCCTCCATAAAGTCATATGTCCGCGAATAAGTACCATTATACATTGTATGCATTCCTTGAACTGTTTGAAACTGCTTTTAACTTATCATATTACATATTGTTTGATTATAATGTACCATCAAATGATTTGTTTCTTTTTTTTAAATCGTTCTTCATGAT
The DNA here is from genome assembly GCA_020458035.1 of Magallana ariakensis. Taxonomy (NCBI): domain Eukaryota; kingdom Metazoa; phylum Mollusca; class Bivalvia; order Ostreida; family Ostreidae; genus Magallana; species Magallana ariakensis. The sequence goes on along the minus strand of CM035818.1, from coordinate 48,699,254 downwards.
CTGTCGGAATCATTAAAATTTGATTATCCATAATGTATACTTATAATCAGCGTAAACTTTTACCCCCCCCCCCCCCCACGATAAAATATTTACAACTGACAAGAGGTAAAATATCTCATTGTTATTTTCTAGCTGTTTACATTATCTTTCGTCAAAATTTTATTTTTTTTCACTGAATTTATTAATAATTCATTAAGTTAACCCTGGCACATTACCTTGATAGTCAACTGCCATAATATACGCTTATTGCCTTCTCTTTAAGATTTATCTAAAATGTTGCTTCCACCAATAGTTTTCTGCAAAAAAAAAAGAGAGAGAGAGAATAGGATGAAAATGAAAATTACATAATTTCAGTGTGCAATTTTTAGGATTTAAGCTCATGTTCACATTTTATATGTAGAAAGATAAAGCCGATCAAAACCCGTATTTCGCACATTTTATATAGAAAGGCTTTCGTGGTTTTAGTTTCGGTGTGATATCTGATAGTCTTAATGTACACTTAATAAGCCCTTGTAAAATTTAACATTAAGTGCGTAACGTGTAGAACATGATTTATTGTGATAAAATTGCATAATTTAAAATTTTAAACTTAATGAATTCATCATTAAACGTGACATTAACAAATGCGAGTTTTTAAAAAGATAATCCGGGTGATTGTGCATGTTTTATATCCTTTGTATGATTGAGACAGAGAACCATCCTATTTAGACGTTAACTGATTTTCTAACAGATAGTTTTTAATAGGATTAATAAATAATAAATACGCGTGTCAAAGTTGGTTCTGATATCGTGTACATTTTGTCGATCGTGTCTTAGAATCATGCAGTGCAGCAAAATCTAAAAATATACATGACGTATTTACATAAATAATTTGTATATAACTATATAAGACAGAAAATAAAATTTTGATCATGATACAGTCGTTTTTAGTTACTTTTATTTTCTCGATTTATGTATAAAGTGGCTTTTATTTAAACTAAATCAAAACATAAAACGTTAAAATCAAAAGCAAAACACAAAACGTTCATATATATTTAGCTGAAGATTTTTGTTTTAGTGACTGCAGCTGATTCCAATTTATCAAAACTAGAAAATTCTCGAGGGCCAAAAAATAATATTAAAACTTTAAACAGACTTGATAATATTGTCAGCAGAGATATATTAAAAATTTTCACTGAAAAGAAATAATTTTTAAGTTGTGAAATACAACACAGGTGAATTACTATTGCCAAATATAAATAATTAAAAAAAAGTCTCATAAACGCGTTTAATCAAGTTTCATTCTGGAGCAGAAAAATAATAATATTGTAATGACGACCCCTCCCTGCCTGAAATCTTTCAAAAAGGACTTTGAATCCTATAATCTTAGCTAAAAACTTAAAGATCATAATAGAGTGCATGACCTGATATTGGAAACGTGCAAGACTCTGATAGAAAATAATTTTTTCATATTTGTTAACTTTCAAGATAGGTTTTATGTGTATATGTTTTCATAGATAAACTAAAACAAGGTGGCTACTTAACAGTTTTTATTTAAAACAACCTCCAATCCCCCATCCCCAGGGGCAGACAGAAACTCTCCATGTGGGCATTAAAAAAAAACAGCATTAAAACCTTTAATGTGTAATTCACTTCTGTTCCAGCTTTTGAATATTTTTTTGTTTCAAATAATAAAAATACTTGCATAAATATTTTGATCATACAACTTCTTAATTACATTATATTCAATGATTAATTACTCAATATGAAGAAGCAAAGGAAGATAACTTCATTATGAAGAAGCAAGGGAAGATAAAAACTCTATTATGAAGAAGTAAGGGAAGATAACTCCATTAACCGTTACAACCCCCTAACCCCCCCCCCCCCCACCGGAACTCTTTTCAAATGCTTTCACAATATCTTAACTTTGATAGACAGCTTCATTCTTTCTTTCTTTTCTAAATATGAGAATTAACTCATTTATTTCATTGAAATTCCTGAGCAGAATAAAATAATAAGACAAATATATACATGTACCCCCTCATCAGCCATAACCCTTGCCTTACATGTAGGGACATGAACTATTATTAAAGATGTTAGCTTAATGTTTTTTTAAATCTAAATATGCAATCAATCTTTATTCTGTATTAGTAGACGTTTTTTTTTCAAACATTTTACATAGTTACATTAACACTAAATGACCATTTTGGCCACACCCAGCATTAAGAACCCCTACCCTATATGAGTGTTTTGGCCCCGCCCTAGATTGAAATCCCTACATTGGGAGAAATGATTTTCTTTCTTTATATGCAGTCAGTTTTCATTCAGTATCAGTAGAAGTAAAGAAGACGATTTTTAAACATTAATCGCATTAACACTATCTGACTATATTGGCCCCGCCCTAGGTTCAGAACCCCTACCTTTGGGGACATGGAGTTTATAATTTTGGTAGAGGGCTTCCTGGTCTACAAAATTATGAATTCAGTTTTCCTTACAGGCGTGTGGTAGTAGAGAAGATAATTTTTAAACATTATATGCATTTACACTATACATCCATTTTGGCCCTGTCCTAGAGTCAAAACCCATACTCCAGCTAGGGCGCATGAAATTTACAATTTTAGTAGAGGACTTAATTCCTGGTTAACATAATTATGAAGTCAGTTTTTCTTACAGATGTGTGAGAGTAGAGAAGAAGATTTTTAAACATTATATGCATTAATACTATATGGCCACATTGCCCCTCCCGCTACGGCCTCATAACCATGCATTCATTTTTTTTCCCACATGGTAGGGAGTAAAGAAGAAGATTTTCTAAGATTTAATACATTTTCACTATATGGCTATATTAGCCCCGCCCTAGGGCCTAAACCCCTGTCCCAGGGGTCATGAATTTCACAATTTAGGTAGACAACTTCATTGACGTCATAACCATGCATTTAGTTTTAACAAATATATATTGGAGTAGAGAAAGAAGATTTTCTAAGATTTAATACATTTTTGCTATAAGGCCATATTGGCCCAACACTAAAGCCTGAACTTCTGACCCAGGGGTCATGAATTCCAGAATTTTGACAGAGGGCTTCATGGACATCATAACCATGTATTTAGTTTTTTGCTCACATGTGTGGGAGTAGAGAAAAAGATTTTTGAAAATTTGGCTTTTTTGCATATTTGGCCACGCCCGTGTTGCCCTGGGGGCGGTAGAACCACGAATTTCACAATTTAGATTATATTCCTCCTACCATAGAGATGCTTCACACCAAAAATGGTAACAATTGGCCTTGTGGTTATCAAGAAGAAGTTAAAAATGTAAAATTGTTAACGCACGACGACGGACGAAGACCAATTGCAATAGGTCAGCTGAGTGACTCAGGTGACCTAAAAATTGATATTATAATAAACTTGTTTCGCACTCGTGAAACTAACATTGTACATTTCGACAGACTGTTAAGGGGTTGCATATTTTCTTCTATTTCGAAATACAATAATTAATAGTCATTTTGATCGATTTTGTTGAACCCTTCAATATCATGATGTGAACGTAGAAAAATAGCATTGAATACATGTACTTTTTAACATATACACAGACGAAAAACATTCAAAATAAGAAAACTTCGATGTTTTTTGTAGTTTTGTTAGGGTTTTTATCGAAGGGGTCTTGGTGTATGTTCAAGAGTAAATTGTAAATTAATTTTGCAGAATTGTTATACATGTAGGTTGTTTTAAATTTTGCATTAAAACACGTAATACAATGGAAAAATAAAAGTAATCGAAAATAAAACCAACGATATCGAACGTTTATGAACATATTTTTATTGACAAATAATTAATACAGGTTCAAACAAGATATCTGTGAGCCAGTGCTCACTGGCAATACCCCCGCTCTGATGTGTGAATATGCAAATAAGTCGTCATTTAACAGGAAGTTGACGTCCGATTGGTACAAAATATATATCCCACGATATGGCATGCCTAAACAAATAGTGTGTTAAAATTTTAAGCATTTGCAATGAATTGTTGCTGAGAAAAATGCGACAGAAATTTTTGTTACGGACAGACAGACAGAAGGACGGACAGACAGACACACAAGGGTAAAACAGTATACCTCCCTCTCCTTCGGAGCGGGGGTATACTAACTTAATCGTTTATGTTCTTTTAATTAACCAATGGATGTATTGTATATAAAAGCTGAACACCGCTCGTATTGTATTGTATTGTTTATTTGCTAAAATTCAAATGAATTATAAGCAGTTGAAACATATGTACATAATTATAAATATATAATGCTACACTCTATCCAATCAGAATCAAACAGTTCGCTATTGACGTTAAACAATATTCTAAAAAAATATTATTCATACATGTACATTCATAGGAGGAGAGACCATATAAATCAATAAATCAAATGATTATAATAATGATAATAATGATAATAATAGTAATATTAATAATAATAGTGATAATAATAATACATCAGTTGGATGTACTAGTTATCCGACTCCCGTTTTTTACCTGCCTCACGCAGAAACATTGCGAGATGGCACAATTGTTTGCGATTATGAATGGCAAGGAGTTGAACTAACTTAAACATCGTAAATAGGCACTGTTCGCCACATTTATCTTTCATTACTGCTGTCCCTACAGTCTCTTTATAAGGCGAAGACCTCTAAACAGTTCAAAGTACTTCGCTGTAGAGGTCTCGCCTGTGCGGACGTACATCTTGCCTCGCCGTGTTACTCAGTCGCGATGAAATTATCAAATATTTCGCACTTTTTTCAAGCCATGAGAATACTAACATCAAATAAATTGGTCAATGAATTATTCACCAAGAAGAGAAAATGCGCATAGAATAAGTAATAAATGCATAAAATCCAAAGACCACGAAAGGAATACTACATGTTGGCCACGAGTTTCAGATGTGCAATCAGGTGTAACGAAATCGAAGGGTTTATATACCAAGTACCTGTGTGATGGTGCCTATTTACGAGCGGTGTTCAGCTTAATGGGGATGTGCGGCCATCTTTTACATTTGAGAAGAAAAATGTAAACATTTCTTGAACTGGCTTGTTTCTGTGCTGAACTTAACTAAAACTGTTGTCAAAAGATACAAAAACAATAAATATGACGTTCAACATGTTGTTTTGTATGCAAATTACGCATACAATGACAAAACAATGGATTTTCAAATCACTTAGAACTGCACAGCTACAGACTTAAATTTAAGATTTAAAAATCTGAAAAAAATCTGAAAGGATGTCATTAGTGTCCACTCTACAACCATTTGTTGAGAAAAAAGTCAAAGCTTGCTTAATTAAGTTGTAACTTTGTCTTAAAAGAGGGTACTTTATTCTTAAAATGAGTCTCAAAAACCATCAATTTGCACGAGATATTTTTGTCTGCATCTATGCAGGTACATTGAAGTTATATTTTCATTGAAAAATATATGTATTTTAATATTTTTTTAAGGCAATTAATTTTTTGGACCACTTTCCTACTTCTAAAAAGAATTTAATTTAATTTATACTTATAGAACAGAAACAAAACAATTGGAACAGGTAAAGAGATGTCTCTCACATTCAGCCCAGATTGTATTGAATTTACATTTATTTTTATCGATGAAAATATAACGTCAATGTGCCTCCATAGACACGGGAGTTCTAAGTTTTCTTGTTCTTAAAATAGATCCAATGCCGATTGATAAAAATAGGGTACCCTATTTTGAGGCAGTTTCTAAATTAATGTGCAAAATTCAACCTTTTTCTCAACAAATGGTTGTAGAGAGGACACCAATTAACCCATCTGTTAATTTTTCAGGTTTTTAAATCTTCGAAATAAGTCTGCAGCTGCGCAGTTCTACAGCTGTTCTAAGTGATTAAAGAAGCATTGTTCTGTTCTTAAATACGTAATTTGCACACAAAACAACATGTAGAACCTCATATTTATTGCTTTTTCATCTTCAGACAACAGTTTTGGCCAGTTTTGTGCAGAAACAAGCCAGTTCAAGAAATGTTTACATTTTTATTCTCAAATGTACAAGCCGCACATCCCCCTTAAATATATATAAATATTAAACTATGTAAACATACAGGAATAATGGGCAATCTTGTTACACATACTAGTAAACAAAAGCTGAAAAATACAAATACGATTTTTTGTTCAAATCAATGTTCAATCATATCAATCAATTGATACACCCGAGACAGAACCCGAAGGGCTAAAGACTAAGAAAGACAACTGTTCAGACATGAATATGTATAATACATGTATGTTTCTACCCTAATAATTAATCATGTCCGTTCAAGTTTATATTAAACCAAACCGACAATCGTTTTACATTCTCAAATATTTATATGTATGAACTTAATCAGAAAGAAGAATTTGATTAATCATTATTAGTTTTTGACAACCTTTACTGTCAAGCACAAGAGTGCATATACATGTGTGATATTCAGTAATTATATAAAATAAATAAATAAATAAATAAATAAATAAATAAATAAATAAATATGCGTGATGCATAACATAATGATCTGGGCAACTCATTTTATAAATGTTTAAGAAAATCACACAATGACAATGACAATATCTTTATCTTCTTATATATACATGTAATTACCTGCATAAGTTACAGTGTTGAGAAAAATCAAGAAAAAATAATACATATAATGCATGCGTTGAAGGAAGAAAAAATAAATTAAAGTAGAACTGACAATTAACATAGAGAGCTAACTCTCTCAATTGTAATAGTTTTAATGAATTTACACAGATTAATCAACAATTTTATTTTATTATTGATATTAAAAAGTTGTTGAAATTTGTAAACATTTGGTTGTGTGTAGAAATATAAAAGTATGTATGAAACTCTCTTATCTTTAGTTATTATACCTGTACAGTGAAATAAATAATGAAATTCATCTCTTATCTCATTATAGTTACATGTACATATGGTACATACACGGTTTTCACGAAGAATATCATACCATCTACCTTTTTTCTACAGGCAATTTAGTATTACCAGTTCTAAAAATACAAAAAACACTTTCTGGTATTTAATAGGCAGATCCAATAAGTATTTTTTCCAAGGATAAAGCCGATTTTAAAATTCTATAGTACTGCGAATTACACATTTCACTATTCCAAGGTTGTTTATCGATAAATTAGTCCAAGAGAATATGAAAATCAGTTTTCTTAAGCCACTGGATATTTACATTTTTTTGGTACAAACTAAAAGACAGACCACAAACATTCAATATTATAACAATAAATTTAAACCAGGGTCTGCTCATTTTACCAATTACGTTTAATAATTTTGACGAAACTTTATTATTTTGTGTAAAAAAAAAAGTTTTACTCTAAAATGCAAAATGCACGGGCACTAAAAGTTAATGTAAAATAATTTTAAAAATGTTTGTGCATGTAAAAAAAAAAAATCATTTTTTTATACTTGTACATACAATATGTTCACATTAACTTCCAGTGCCCCTGGAAAAGCGAATATATCATTTTTATATAGTTATATTCTTAATATTCTTCAAACTTGAATCAATACACATACCACACTTAGTTATAAGTATAATAATGCTACGTTCCCACTATCACGATTCGCAGCGTGATTGAAATCGCGGTTTTAATCTTAGAGTAATCGTAGTATCATATCAAATCTCACTAGATCTTGAGTTCTGTCGTGGTAATCTTGTTGATTGTAGAATATCTTTTCACTGTCAAAACATGTTCTACTCTCAGCACGATTAATTTTTACTCGCTGTCATTGATGATCATTGTATTGTATTGTTTATTGGTCAACAGCTGTACAGCTCATTGTGTCAGATTGCATTGCATCGTAACCAAGCGCAATTTAATCACATTTAATCGTGCTAATGTGATTATCTGGATCAATCGTGGATAAAACAAGCGTCAATATGGTCGGTCGGGCTATATCGATATATCTATCGGGGTCCAATCGTAGCTCAAATCGTGATCACCTTCTATCTTGATCGTTAAAAGAATCACCATCATCATCGTGCCCTATCGCAACAAACTACATCGGTTCGTGAAGAACGTATCTTGACGAATACAAAAGTAATACCCTTATGCTTACGCAAGCGTCCCAAATAGGGGACTTAGGTCATAATGATCAGATCAGATCGAGATCTAGTCGACTATCTATGTTATTGTTTCTAAACGGACAATGAGATCGTGACAGATTGCCTGAAATAATTTATGGTTTCAAAGCTCAACGAATCGCACATGAATGTATCGACTCGCATCACCTCGTATCCATGCCTAAAATCCAGAGAAGTTCTACGATCAGCTACGATTTGTCAATTGCAGTGTTCGTTACAGATCGCACAACAATGGGACATTGCAATGAAAATTACAACGTATAAATAAATATAAAACTGTTCGTCGCTGCATGTATGTGTTGTCACGATAAAGAATCCCTCATATTAGCATTGAGAATTTTACACAGAGTCCAACAACTTGTATTACCTATTATTTTCCTCCAGGAAAGATTATTTGTAGACGATAATGAAAATGATGAGAAATTGATTTGAATTCAGTTTATGAAAAGATGGATAAGTAAAATTATAATTGAAAGATTGAATTATGGTAACGAAATAACATTTGAAATTAAGTCTGGAACGTAAGATTTAGTACCTCTGATTTCTTGTTTCTTTGTTATGCTATTGAATTATAAAGCGTAATTTGTGTGAAAGTCCTATCTTTAAGTAGAGATATGAAGCAAATAATCAGATCTTATTATTGTTATTCACTAAAAATACGCCAAATATACCTTTAAAATTACAAGTACCTTTAAAATTATAAGTAAATTATTATAATAAAAAATAAAAAAATTTAATTGATTTTAAAATGGCCTACATAGTATATTCTGTTTTATTTACTTGTACAATAAATGGCCTACATAGTATTTTCGTTGACTTGGGAAAAAATGAAAAGATATGGGATATCAAGAAAGAATACACTTTATTTTGCGTTTCAGTTGGATGTTGGAGAGAAAATACAGACTGTTTTAAGTAGTTGTTTAACGTTTCCACTGGGTATTGACAAATTGAGGATGGTTTCCTGCGTATCGTTCACAATTCAAGTCTCATCAGACAAGACCTCAGTAATATCACATGAAATTTCCATTGCCCACAGAGAAAATTTGTTAGTTTTGAGGGAAGAAGATAATGCATGTAAGAATTTTTGGTACAGCCTATAATTATAACAAGACGAGTCAGCATTAAGTGTCAGAAGGAATAACGGACAAATTAAAAATAATAAAGATGAACGAAAATAACAGAAAATGATGAAACAGACATATAACCAGCATGCAAAAACCACAGAGCACCTGCCGGAGGACCATCAAGGCAAAAATATAAAAGAGGGGGGAATCCCTTTGGGATGACATTATTGCAAGAGACAAAATCCAGCTGCCTAGAGACAATGCTGTTTCAGTATATGTAGCATTGTTTTGCCTCGGACTAAAATGTCACAACGTCATTGGTAAAACGCGTCACGTGATTGCCTTCATATCTCTATACTAGTACTTGGCAGCTAGCAAATAATAGACGGCAACATGGCAGCCGTAACATCATTTTCCATATATATATATATATATATATATATATATATATATATATATATATATATATATATATATATATATATATACTATATAACTATTGGCAATCCCTCCCCCCCAAACATAAAACATAAAACATACTTAGCAACATTACACCATAGAATTAAATTTCGTTTTTAAAGACATATTTGGCGTTATTTAAAACAAATTAGCTACTGTCCATTTATATTTAATTTCCTGTAGACCCAGGTAATGACATTCGGGCAATCAGCCATATAATTAAATTTTAAAACGTAACTGGTCACAATATTGGTTAGCCACTAAGAATCTGCACACAATTTTCTGTAGTAACAATTACTCACAGGAAACCATTGCATCAGCCTATAAATAACACACACAATACCACGTTACATAACGTATGATTTACGTGCTATTATAAAGCTGTGATTAAAAAATCTACGTCACTTTTACATTTGTGAAATGCGATTTAACGGGTGCACAGCAGTTGACGTCAGGGACTGTTTACGAGGTACTTTGCTACACTCAAGACTTAGTGGGAGCTATACAGTTTCAAGGATTAAGATACTTAACGTTTCCGACTATCTGTGATATTTGTAAAACTGACCCGATTGGTGTCCAGTACATGTGCATTCTATGCCTCCCAAATACAGACATGTTTTATGTTTAATTAAAATGCAGAATGTAATCTTGAACGTTATTTATAGTTTCTTAACAATTTTTGTATTTTTTTTAATCACTAGAGTATCACTTTAATATAAAAGTTAACTTCATGGTTTCCTTTTGGACATAGCTTAACCATAGTTACCCGATTTTCAATAACAAAAACGTCGATGTATTTCTGCATCAGCCTTCATAGATCATGAGAGTAACTATGTTACAGCTCTCAGTTCGTGGTCTGCAATATAGCATTAAAAAGCCCAGGCATTCATAACTTGACACTTCATTCCACGGTCGACTCTTAATAACATATTTGAAGAAAACAAGTTTAAAACAATCAATCTTTTTATTAAAAATTACCAGGACTCTGAAAATCAACATTAATAATAAAGTATCAGCAGTTATTATTTGTATGTAATGGTTTTTATTTTTTTTTTTTAATATACCGGTATTATATATAAATATATTTAATTTTATGAATTTAGCTGGCAAGAATTCGGTTTATATTTTGAGAAATAATAATGTGCATTTTCTAAAATTGGAATCGATCTTCGGTGAATCCAGTCATGTTGAGGCCTTTGGGCGCCAACATAAACAATCCTGGCCTGTATGTTAAAGCTGAAATATAGTTTTTTTAAGACGTAGGGTGTTAGACGATTGTTTGAATAAACTTGCCAAAATATGATAACATTTCTAGGTGATACAAACACACATGCATAATCATCAAGTTAACGAACAAAAGTTAAATGTATAATGTAAAAGATGAATATTGATTCTGTTTTTTATGCATCTTTGTAACATGGTGACATTTAGTTAGAGGAACGTCTAGGTACGCGGTTACGACCATAGTGAAGATATGGCGAGACGCCAATGTTACCACTCACTTGGAGGCTATTTATCATTTTAATTTATTTAAAGCAAACAAAGTGAGACATTCATATACATTTTTTTTTATAAATTCAAACTACTGAAAAAAATAAAGTAAATCTTGGTTAATATCAGATCGAGAGAAGAATATAATCGTTAGAAAAACGCACTCGCTGTCCTGAAACTAATTATTTAAAGTATACAAAACTTGAACATCATAAAGACTCAGTTTGAGTTATTCATCTATTGGGGCAAATTTGTTAAAACTTCAAGTGAAAGAATGAGCTTCTGGGTATATATACAGCTATTTTATTATTATCATAATTTTTTTACATAAAAGATCATTCTTGATATGACTTGCATTGATAACATGACGTCTTCCAAGTTTGGTCATTATGCTTCTAAAAATAGTTTCATGTAGTTTATTGGTAAGTCCACATGTCAGATTTGAATTCATAATATTTTTTAAATCTAGTCGTTTTGATTATACATCACATATCGACATATATATGCAGTAAGCCAAGGAGCTGTATTAAGGGCCCCCGAGTGTTTTAATTGATATGGAGATAGGAGATTAAATGACCACTTGTAAGCGAGCTTGTCGGAAGAGATTGGAGGCTTATTGGCCGTGGCTCAGACTGGCATAGGAAGTGTCAAGCATAGTAATATTTCCACGCCGTAATATGAACGCACACAGTAATTATACGATTAAGTCAACTTGTATCATTTTACAAAATAGTACTGCAATAAACCTTAATCAATGCGGTAAGCCTGAAGGTCAAGGACAATCGACGTGCACGCGCCTCGTTTGCAACATTTGTTTCAACCTTTTTTATAATATTACATAATATTCATGATTTTTCAATGCATTGGAAATATACATTAAAATGCATCTTATTAATAAGGTTCATTACTTTAGTTAAGATATAAAAGTACATGTAGATGTTAACAAAAACTTACGCACAGCGGCAATGACCAATATACAAAATTATGAATAATGTTCTTTATATATACAGATATGCGGTTTTTTTAAAAAGTATTTTTCCATAAGTGTGCAAGATCAGCATGTTACAATAATCCAGATTTCCAGGTCCACGTTATTTTGTATAAACTGTAATAATACATGTATGTTTTTGTGTTACAGTGTACATGTACCTATATACATTTAAAAGAAATAACACGTGTTTTCAAATGTTGATAACAACATCGTACTATATGTGCCAATAATTCCTGAAATGATCAGAACTTGTAGTTATGTACACAAGACATGTAACAAGCCATACATAAAACTGACAATTTTAATACTTATTTTGCAGACTGGTGCATGAGTTGATGACGTCAAACGGTTGTAACCAAGGCCCGGTCAACAGTTCATGCACTCATGCGCGTTGATGTAATGGCTTCCATCTGATTTCCTGTTTATTGAAATTGCCGTTTGCTTTGAGATCGTGAGATTGTCGAGTCCAAATTTTGTTTAAATAGAGCGAGACCTTTTAATTGAGTAAATAGAGATATTGGAGACATTGTTACACGTTTATATATCAGTGACCGTTTAAAATCAAAATTTTAAAATCAAAAATTGTATTTGACAATTTAATTTTAACATGTATGAACAATTTTTAAAAAAAAAAAAATCAAAATTTTGTACAGGATGCATTTTAATTCTTTATGTTATACCAAGTACATGTACATACTAGTATCTAAAATCTAAGATTGTGGAAACAACAGTAAAACCTAGGGTGTTATCCAGGGAAAAAATACACAACTCGCATTATATTTATGATAAACATGAATTTTTAATGTTTTTATTTTTAGAATGAAAGGACAAAATTGTACACAACATTCATTAAGTACAATATCTAATATTTTGTCTATAGAATACTTTTTTTTACAACACTACATTTTGAAGGAAAGACTTATATACAATGATTTTTTTTGTAAGATTTATTTCACAAAATGTATACAATTTGATTATAAAATGATTATTTAGAAACTCTATATTTTTTAACTCGAAAAATTTGGAATTTATTCTTATATTTTATGATTCATAATTGAATTCAAATTCATTTATTTTCATAATAAAAGTATTTGCCACGAGTTATTTGCACAAAAATTAAAAAATCCAATTTTAAAAAGCAATTACTTCTATACAATAAACCCTTTAAAAAACTTCAGACAAAGTAAAATATTCAAAAAGCCGTCATTAAATACTAATTGAAAATGTTAAATGTGTTTCTAAGTGAAAAATACAAAAAAATGTCCCTTTTTATAACGAGAGGCTAGTTGTTAGATTTTTATATTTCGGGGTTTTTTTTTATTAAGACGAACATTGTATATGAAAAAAAATGAAGAAGAAAAATAACATCATATAACATAGTATTTATTAATTAATTTATTAATTATTTACATTTACAATAACTCATCTTATTAACAGATAAATCACGCATTAATAAATCAGCAAAATCAATATACAGTACTTGACTCGCAGCAATCCACTGAAGGTTATTGGCCGGAAGAGCTGACACCTCAATACAACCACAGTATAACCTTTACATTACGTCACACCGCTCCAGCTCGACCAAGCAGCCTTTTGTGCAGACTCTAGCAGAAATTGAAAGTGACCGTACTGGAAGGAAAAATGCATATTTTAGAAATGTTTTGAAAAGTATACGACTATGCATAGCTATTTTTGTATAACCATATATATACTTTATAAATATATGGTTAAACGTGAAATAACTATACATAGTCGTATATTCTTTACCCTATATAAAAAACATCACTCTGGTGGTCACATGCTAATAGTAATAAAAATTAATTATCAAAAAAATGAACCATTTATGAATCAATGATGTAATATACTGTAGATAATGAATGGAATTATGATACTTGAGGGTAACGCATAATTATTTTGGTTGAACAATACACAGTAAAATTGAAAATTTGTTTGCATCTTTAATAAAGTTATAATTGATATTTCTTTGCCCTCCGGCGTTTTTGTTTGCAACTGGGTTTTTCCTGTCATTAACCTAAAATAAGACAGTACGATGCAGCGTAAACATCTGTCTTGTTAATACCTGCATAGTATTCAAATTTTTGTAGGCCCTTGCTATATTGCTCTTTTTAATAAGTAAATTATACAGTGCATCGCTTAAAATGAGGAGTCTTTATTTACTAACATAACTGGATATATTCAGGCCATCATGTTCGTGGTATACTGAGAAAAATAAAAAATGAAGGCACCTGAAATAATTTGGGAAAGTACATTTCGAATTTTTAGTAATAAGAAAACACGAGAATACTTGTATGACGTAATAACAACAATTAAAGTCATAATTTTACTGGCTTGTACATGTATAAAGTAAATAATAAAACAAAGATCACAACCGCATTTATTTGATTATACATTCCCTGTATATGTACTTTCAATTAATATCTTTATATCATAATTATCTTGCCTTTACTGTAAATAAAAAGTCTTGCACCGACATGCCGCCATGTCCACTTATGTGTATATTATTAAATAAAATATTTGTTCAAACTTATTTTCACAATAAAACCTCGCTGTAAATTTTAGGCATGAAAACAGTGAAAAAAATGATAAAGATGCCAATATTTCTTGGTAAATTTTTACAGTTGATCAAAATTGTTTCTTCATATTTTCCCGGAAATTTCATTTTTGATCGTGTTGTTTGAAACTTCAACCAACCCCCCCCCCCCCCCCCAAAAAAAAAAAAAACCCCAACCAGGATTCAGAATTTTAATGAAATAAGCTGTATTAGCAACAACGGTTTTACCAATTTTGAACGTACATGGAGCAAGTGTGATAATAAAGCCCTGCCCTGTGTGAACTGGTTATACATAAGCAGATTACTAATCATGTAACTTGTCTGATGTACGTGCCACAATGCTTTGCCGGAAATAAATAGTTAAACTCTATAGTTACAACTTCTCTACTCTCGATATTTGAAACATTTTTCAACTTGATTACTTATCTCGCTCTGTATTACAAATATCTAATTAAGTGCTTATTTTACTACTACAACTTTACAACTGTTTTCAAATGTTCAACAACAATCAATATAAAGTAGAGTAGTTATGAAAAATGCCACTATAGGCCTTGCACTTTATATGAGAGCACTATATGCTGAACAGTAAACACTTTTCGTTCAACTTATTTATTACGATAAAAAAAAACTTGTTGCATTAATAAGATTTACAATCTAGAAATAATTTGAAGCCGTTTTGTATGAAAACACTTGCTTATTTACCTCTTGTTTCAACGACAAACTGATGAAATCAAATATAATGTATGTGTAATTGTTTATTTTATCATTCAAAACAAACTTACCATCTAAGGCAAGACTAGAGTCACTTCCCTCCTCCTTCAAAAACTTTACTTACTGTGATCTAAAAATTACTTTACACAATTTTTCTTTTTTGCAGAAAGTCAAATGTTCTCGTTTAGCAATGTAATTGATGCCAAAATCCTTTATTTAAGAAATAAACAACAATTTAAAAAGTTCACCGGGATATGAAGTTGGTTGTTCACGTGATCAAATCCCGTGAAGCCCGAAGGGCTGTTCAGAAGATTTGATCACGTACCAAACAACTTCATATCCCGGTGAACTTTTTAACATTGCTGTTTTATTGCTTATATTTACGTTTGAGAGAGACAAATCATTCAGAACTGTTTAAAAATTTACCGATATTTTATGTTTACAATAATCCAAGCGACAAGAGATAAGAGTGTGCGGTTATCGTTGTGACGTCACGGAAACGTTCACATAGAATTGAACGTTTTCGCTATTCTATAGGTTCATATAAGGAAACATATTTGCAAATGCATAAATATATTAATGTGTTGATCGATTTAAATACTATTAAAATCCTTTATCTTAATGCAAGGAAGCGAGTCTAATTCTAAATATGTCGCTGTAAATGTATGTCGATGACTTTTTGACATTGGTTTTTTATTCGCTTAGTAGAGCAAGGTATGCCCTTATTTTCAGCCAATGATTGACAAAATATTCTCATTCTTCGTAATTATAAGTCGATTTTCCTGAACTTTAAGGAAATCAAAGATACTCTATTCAATCATATTCAGGATGGGTTAAGGTTTTGTTAGATCCGATAAGTTTTTAGATGTACACATGTTTACTTGTCAATTGTTTCTATATCTGATGATCTGGAATTTTGATTATTTGCCACAAGTTGCTAAAACTAAACTGAAGTTTTATAACGTTGAATATGTATTGATTTCCACATAAGTATCGTTCTGCGCAAAAAGGAAAGACTATAGAGGAAAACAGCAAGGATTGTTCACCCAAATTATACAGATGTATACACGTGTTTATCATCTTTAACATCTTAACATTTCTTATTTATATGAGAAAGTGTTACAGCTTTTCATTACATTTTTCAATTTATCAAATTCATCAAACTAATTTATCAAATTCATCAAACATGTTTTCTCATTTAATTCATGAAAAAATTACATTGATTTTGGCATATATTTTCGGACTTTTTAATTACACAGTCTTTATTACTAATTTACTAGTCTGTGATGTTAATGAATTTGAAAACAAGCTGTTTCTTACCTATGAAAATGAATGGTTAGGAAAGATAAATCAACTACCAAAATTGCGATTGTATAAAAGCATTAAAACAAATTTTAAAACTGAAAATTACCTTGAAATGAACATTTCAAAATCTCAAAGATCTATTATTGCACAATTCAGATGTGGGATACTCCGAATTAGAATTTAAACGGGGCGATATAAGGGGGAACCTCTCGATGAAAGAATATGTAATTTTTGTGTATTAAATGAAATAGAAGACGAGTCATTTTCTTCTGAATTGTACAATGTCACCGTGTAGACTCACACATGAGGGGACTGTGATTGGTGTAACACGGGGGCCGTGATTTTGAAGCGGTGAAAGTAGGTCATCGAGTATTCAAAGACTTATTATGTTTAATAAAAATTTCGAACCCTACCGCAGAACTTCCAAGTTTTTCGTCCAAAATCATTCCATGTGAATATAAAATCTACATTTATAAAAGAAAACCATCTCACATGTATGAAATGAGGAGTATTTGATCGAAAACCCGATGTGGCGAAGGGGGCTGATGATCTTGTGGCGAAGGGGGGCTGTGACTCTATTTCATATTTAAGCAAATTTTCCCAACAAAATCCACATTTTGATATAGCATGCATGCTATTAATAAACATAGGTAATCACAGATTACAAATCTCACCGAGACGAGGCATCACCTTTATGAGGCATCACCTTTATAGGACCACCTTTATCATATTATATAAAAATCATAGTTAATGATTTTGGATATTCATAGATACTATTTTGACACAATATCATATATCATATGTTAAATAATTGATTGATAATCATATGTTCATTTCATACGGTATTAAAAGATACAATTTAATAAAATACCCTGAAAATAATACGTTGCGCCTACCCCACCTGCATATTGTCGAAGTGTTTGAGCTTTTCCAAAGATATCTGAACTCGCATGTTACTAGAGGTAGTTTATCTATAATTACTGTCTTCCGTGCGATACTTTTGGTTATCAAAATCGATTTTAATTAAACATAATAGGTCTTTGAATACTCGATGACCTACTTTCACCGCTTCAAAATCACGACCCCCGTGTTAAACCGATCACAGCCCCCTCATGTGTGATTCTACACGGTGAATGTATTCTGATTTTAGAAGGGAATTATTTGAAAATACCGGATATAATCCAACATTAGTAATGTCTAATTTAGACTGTATTACTCTTCTACTGTCAAATTTTCCGAGACAAACCTCTAAATATTTACTTGAAGATTACCTTTACAGACAATCATTATTGTATAAAAAACGCAATGCGTAATATGAGTATATATGTTATAATTGTATTTGCAGTGACATATAGACCCAATGGGCCGGGTGTTTCATTATTTATTTTTGTATTACATATTTGTAATTTGTTATAACACATGTCACTATAATAAATTATTTACTTACTTACTTACTCACTTACACAGACATGTTTGATTTCTTTCGTTCTTTCGTTCTTTATTTTTTTTAATTTTTTTTTTGGGGGGGGGGGGATAATTTGTTGAAAGCTTATTATAAAGACCACCCCTGTGTGATCATAGTACAGTTGTATTTCATATTGGTCTTATTTATGGGATATATTACTAGATTTAAGTTGTGATTATTTAATATGTACTCGATTGATATGTTTAGTTTAGTAATTCGGCATTTCATTTATAAATACAAAATGTCTGGCGCCAAGCGTTTATTTTTACAATTATACCATCTTGTTCAAAACTACGGAGCGTATTTCAACCAAATATGACACAAACTCTATAGTACACATGTATCATGAATGCTTTTAGCAGCAAAAATAAGACAAATAAGTATGAAATATGCAGAAAAAATGAAAGCAAGGAAATGTACATGTAATAAGAATTTATAGTTCAATCAGATCTTGATTCATGGACCTTGAAAAGAGTCGTCCAATATATTTTTTTAAAAATATTTTTTCTTAAGAATATGGAATATGTTTCGGGGTTGGGTTGTCATACATAAATACAACATGCATTTAAGAAATGAACTCAATGTCTACCCAAGTTATACGAATATAACCTGGGTTGGGGCAGTTTACGCTTTATAATCCGCGAAGCGGATTATAAAAAAGCGTAAACTGCTCCAACCCAGGTTATATGAGTATAACTTGGGTAGATATTGAGTTCATTACTTATAATTTAATTTTCTGTGATTTACTGTACAAATTGAGTGCGTTTTACTTTTAATAATGATATTAATCTGTTCAAAATTTAAACGTAACGTCAAGCGGATCAATACATTTTTGACGTTGGTGCATTGTGACGTGTCTTGTGACGTGCTAACCAGGTTATACAAATTTTTCTATCCAATCAAATGTCGCGCTACAACCAGAATTAAATTATTTCAGGATAAACTTAATTTATATTATTATATCATATACCTGTTGATTGTGCTTTATCTTCTAGAGAATATTTAAGAACATTTTATTCGGAAACTTTGTCATCTTTATCAGTTGAAAATGTTAATGATCATATAGATATGTGTTCCATTATGTCTTTAAAATTGTTCGAAATATATTAATGATCTGTTTATCAATTAATTTTTATTTTATTCTAATTTGTATATTTTTTATATTTTGTGTTATTACAATCTGTATCGCAATATTTCAAAATCCAATAATTTAAAAGGCACAGTATATCATTAAAAAATAAAAAACATAAAACATAAAAACATAAAACATAAAAAAATTATTTTATATATCGTTATATTTTTAAAATTTAATATTAAAAAAAATGTTTTAGTTTATTTAATTTTGTTAATTAGCCCAAAGGAGATTTTTTATTTAAAAGACACATTTAGATTTAATTCAAATTAATAAAAGTGATTTTAAAAACTCACAACTTTGATACGATAATAAAATAAAATTAAGTTTATTATATAAATTATCAAGGAAGCTTTTTTGTGACGAATTCAGTAGAATCCTGTTTCAATAAATGTATTAGATGATTAAAAGAGTATTTAAAAGTCGGTCCGGTATATAATAAGGCTGTTAAAGGAAACGCCACCAGTGTGAAAGGACAGAGGGAATCACTGACAAATGTGATGATTGTCTGTGTCAGATTAAGCCGTGTACATTTAAAGGAATGCGTCTTACATACTGTGATTCAGATGCAATGCACTGTCAAGTCAATTGTCCGGAAATGTCCGCTCTCCTATGACAAGAGGGCATGTTGAAGTTTTCCGGTCAGCTCACGTGGTTACATACCGTTATTTAAAATCAATCACAAGTAATAACCGTCACATTCCTCACGCGCCTCTACCCTGGACAACATCGTGGAAATGTCGTCTGTTGCAATCGCAGCCTCATCTCCAGATCCAAGATTCGTTCAGTCGATTCTCATGGAGGACACACATTTACCTGGAGGAGGTGCTAATTGTCACGTGACTTACAGCACAGTGAAAACCGAAATCATGTCATCAGAGGAAAGACCTCTAAGTTACGAGAATTCCAGTCCCTGTTATACTCTTCTTCAGCCGATGCAGCAAAATCCCAGTCCTGTTTTGTCTTCTGGACCTTCTGAGGTTCAGCTTCAAAGACGCTTTGATCGGACCCCGCCACCCCTCATGTTCGATGACCCAAGGAGCTATCAGAATTCACCAAGAGTATTTGAAGAACCAGGATTGAAAGTGGACACTCACTTTGGCGATATTTCTCCTACTATGCCACCACAACATTCTGGATTCCCTCCCCAAACTCAGCCGGGACAACAATCGGAAAACTTCGAAGATTCTGTTCTAAAGGCATTACAAGATGAGATCGACCATATTTGCCACATTCTTGAAATTTGTCCAGGTACACAAAGTTAAACTATATATGCCTAAAATGAAAAAAGTGGGGTTTTCCATAATTTGTAATGTGTCTTTAACTAATTAGTTGTGTTGCTAACTGCTATTTGTAAATTTAATAATTATCTATTAAAGATCCAACAAAATGGACGAATCAAGAAGTAAACAAATGGATCGTGTGGTACGGGGACCAGTTCGGTGCCCCTCAGGGAATCACCGACAGGTTCCGCATGTCGGGGGAGGAGCTTTGTCGCCTCACCCTGGAGGATTTTAAGCAGAAATCCAAGGATGCTGGTCCCAACTTCCACGCTCAGCTTGATGTATGGAAAAATGGTGAGTTGTTTTAAAATTCTGAGATACATGTCTTGGCTTCAAAATCAGAATCATGGTAATTTGAATGCTGGTATATATTTTAATTATTAGCTAAATAAGAAAATGTTTCTTATGTAGAAAGATTAAGTTAAATATAAATATGTAGAGAAGTTTAAAAATAAATATTGCAAAAACTTCGAAGTGATTAGCAAATAACCCCATTTAAAAGTACTTTAATTCATTATTTCTTCAAAAATTAGTTAATATTTCTCGCTTTCTCTCTCTCTCTCCTCTCATCTCTCTTTCTCTTCTCTTCCCTCTCTCTGATCATTTTTCTAGCCACCTAATAAACACAAGCCTATTTCTCTTAACAGCTTGTAAATTAAGCGCACGCAGAGAGCAGCACTCTGGACCCGCTCCCCCCAACTACTATTACAACAGTTACCGCCACAGCAGTGTGTCCTCGCCCACCATTAGCGAATGCAGCGAGACCTCGGGGGCCATGATGAGGAGGGACGACTATATCTTTCACCAGTCGGCCGGTTCCGACTATCCCTCACCTCCCGTCATGCAGCAGCCCGTGGGCTTCCATCCGGAGTATCCATCCCAAAACGAGGCCATTCCCTCCTATTCTGATTACTACAGCTACACGGATTACAATTTTTACGATAACAACCCTGATACGCCCTTCACACAAACTGGTAAGTTTTATGTTGTATATCGGTGTAAAAGTGGTTTATATATATATATATATATATATATATATATATATATATATATATATATATATATATATATATATATATATATATATATATATATATATAAACCTTTAACTGTAAAGTTTAATGATCAAAAATGAAAAAATAAGGTAGATGATAAAACGTCAACTATCTTGCTTGTAGATGATCTGCCGGGTTATCCAGTAGAATGCCAACAGAAGCAAACAATACATCTTTGGCGGTTCCTGAAGGAACTACTTCTTCAGCCGGAGAGATACGATAGATACATCCGCTGGGTAAACCGACAGGAAGGAATCTTCAAGATTGAGGACTCCCCAAAAGTGGCCAAACTCTGGGGTAAAAGGAAAAACCGACCCGCCATGAACTATGACAAACTGAGTCGCTCAATACGACAGTATTATCGCAAAGGAATTATCAAAAAGACTGCTAATTCCAAACGCCTCGTCTACCAATTCTGTCCCGCCTATATGTGATTCTTTATAATATCAAACGAACATCATAATGCTAGTTCTGGTTGTGATAGAAGTCAATGTTCCTGTGATAATTACAGCTCGCCCCGTATGAGTTATCCCACCACATATCACGAGTCCACGTCGCGGTGTTACCCTTACTCACACGGCGAGGAAACTGCAATAGATAACTGTGTATTTAAAACAATGTTAATTAACAAACAGAAATAAATAAATGCATTGTATATGCCGATGAGAAGAATTTGATCGTGTTTATCTGACTTATAAAACATATACACGGCAATATTGGAGGACTTGAATCTTATATACTGATCTCATGATTGTTATTTTGTTATGTACTTCAAATTATAATTAAAAAAAATATATTAAATGACGATGTTTGTTGCTGTGCCAAGATCAATATTTCACTATCATCATAAGTCATCACCTTTCAATTTACAAGTCATTAAAACTCATCCGGAAAATGCACATGTAAACAAACCGAGTTGTTTTGGACATTGGTATTGTGTCACGTGTTTGCGATTTCTGTCTAAAAATAGTTACAGTGGGATTGACACACTGAAAAAAGAATTTGAATTTGAAGCTATTCGATGTCTATGGTAAGAAATATGCATTAATAGAAAATGCATCTTCATAAATATTTAGTTCTTGAAGACATCGTGTTTCAATGAGAGGTTTCTGGCTCATGATGTATGCCACGCTGCAGTATTTACATTCCCTTGCGCTTGCGTGGCTATGAAGCGGAAGGAAAATTCAATATTTATGTGTTGGCCCAACGTGTAATTCTATTTTTCTCTTTTTAATTTGACTTTTTTACTTTTGAACACCGTAATTTTTCAAAAGTTTACCTTTTCATATGATAAATAAAATATGTGGAAATCGTGTAAAAATTCGATATTTGCTAAATCATGGATTTGTGCGTCACCATGTCCCTTTAATTAATTTGGTGTTACTCGGATTCGAAGCCCATTCTTCCCAAAATGATGGCAACATCAATCCTAAAGCCGTTCCTTCCTCTAGCTCTCAGCCCTCCAGACTAGTACGGTGTTATGTATTACAGAATATCCACTCATTATTTTTAAAAATGTTTTATCACCGAGCAAAGGTCTCAAATGTGGCACCCCCGTCACCACTACCGAGGAGGCACAAAAATAGCAGAAAGTTGGGACAATAATTTATTTTTAAGATCATCTAGCCGGATCTGGACATTATTGTTTACTAAAACAAATAACAACATACATTTTAATATTTCTAATTAAATTAGTCATTTCATCCGGACACGTATGGGCTGTTTTTATTTTTTTTTAAACTACAATTATATATACACATATCAATGGTTTAGTATTGTAGGCGATATATGTTTCATTTTTGACCGTATTTTCTTATTCAAGGAACAAGCCCGCGCTTCTTATATCATTATTGTTACAAATGGTGACCGTAATCAACTGTTCAATAATTATACAATGTTTAGATTCAAATATTATGTTTTTAACACGCCCTTTATATTGAATATCAATTTGAGCTAAATATAAGTAAATAAACATAATTTAAGGCCACGTAAGCAAGCTCATGACTGACATAACGATATTAATTGAATGAAATTTTGGTAAAAAAATCAATAACAAGACGATATTTAGGCTAATTAAATTTCTAATGATTAAAGTAATATACTAGAAATGAAATTTATATAGACAATTGTTTTTAAAAATGCATCCAAATATCAGCATATTAAACATAAACATTTGAAAATTTTGATGTTAGCAAAACGAAATTTATCGATAATAATTGTTATTATTAAAAAATGCATTTGTGCGATTTTTTTAGGCTATAATTGTGCTATCAGCCACATTATGATATTTCTTTTAAAATTCAAACGCTTCTAAATTTATAACAGGTTACCAAATTATCCATAGATTTGGAAGAAAACCACGTTTTATTTCTAAGGGTAATTAAAACCATTTAGATATCAGCTGTTTTCAAGTCCTTTTGGAAAATACTTATGAAATCATTAAAAGTTTTATATGAAAAATGTATGATTACAAATGCGGTAAAAAATAAAAGCTAAAACATTAATTATACGAGTTTCTTTACTAAATAATAGTTTAATTAGGTCTAAAATAATCAATTTTTTTTTTTTAGATTTTAAGGAAGATCCGAGGCTGTGGTGTTGAATCACCATATACATGAGTTTTTGCTTTGATACATATTTATAGTATTTTTTCTTTCTGTTATTATTTTACACGTATTTATATAAATGAAGAACACACAACAAGATTTTTTTTTTAGATGAATACAGGTGGAACATTTATAAACAGTATACAATATATGGATGGGTTAAACGACCTAATATATGGGAAACATTCGTATTCCAATAGGCTAAATAACTGATATTAAAGAAATTTACACAGTGCTCATGCAGTTGAATCGTGTCCAACTAAACACGCAATGTTTACTTGGCATAAATCGCGATATCGTACATGTACCTAGCATCTCTTCACACTCGTACGCGTAAGATGGTCAACCAACTTCAGGACGTCCGCGAGCAAGGCGGACCTTTGGCATGTTTGCGGGAAACGACGAAATTAGAACAAACCGTGCTTCTACCGAATGATTCAGTTAAACAAAGAAAAGAGAGATTGATCTTATTTGCCAATTATTTGTGTAAACCATCAACATCTCTAGCTACCGATCTCCGAACAAAATGTGTATACATGCATTAATGGTGTACTATACATGTATTTGCGTTCTATATTAAAACTCTAGAATTTAAGAATTAAAGACTCATTTTTAATTAATACATTTTATTTTAACATTAACTGTAACTGAGTTGCGAATAGATAAAGGGGTTCAAATTTCTACTAAGAAATTATAGGAAAAACTTTAACATTCTAAAGGATTACATTGCGAAAAATTTGATACTACTCTGCAAGCATTCTGTTATGATCTGGATTTTAGTATTTTTACAAAACTGCTCTACGGCCAAAAAATTCTAAAGGTGAATGTATAGAGAAAATCTTTTTTAAGGTACCTCACTACACCTAGACTTATACTTTTTAAGACATTACGTCACAAGATGGCGATTTAAATGTTTTATTAAACTCAGTGTTTATATCGTTCGATTGGGTTGTATTTCGTCGTAGCTCAGTGGTTAAAGTATTGGGCTTCTGAACCGCAGATCATGAGTTCGAATCCGCCTGGATCTTTTGTTCATTTTTACTGAATTGAGTTTTCGAAAATGTAATTTTTCATCCAAAATTGCACATTTTTTGCCTATTTGACTTAAATACTTCTTATCCATTATGATATCAATCATAATCAAGTAATTTTCAGCTGATTTGGGAAAATATTTCAAGGTGTTGTGAGCCACCTTAAAAACCCTTCTTTTTTTTAAAGATGTAAATGATTATCGCTAAGATTAGTAAGAAATATATGCAAAAATCCATATAAATAATAGGTATCAGATTAGCTGAGATATACGGGTACATAGTTCATACATGTGTGTTCATGAACCCAATCAGTCACTTAAGAAGGCCCGATGGTCGTGGCTACTTTGAGCCTGTGTTGGTCTCTATGTAAAAATATAGGAAAATACCCAAAATAAGAAGAAAAAACTTATGGATTTTTTCCTTTACTAAATAATAGTCTACAGCTAAACAAATCATATCTTAAAATTTTAGGTAGATCTGATGGTTGACCACCCAGTGTATATACATGTACTACAAACCTGCAAAAGCCAAATACATGTACGACTTAACCTACATAATATGTAAAATCCAAAGTAGCCATTGGTCTTACATTTATATCATAGAAAAGCTTTTCCATTATAATTAGTTTTGAAAATATACCCAGGTAACACTCAGTTGTTTGAAGGAGTTGTCAAAATTAACTGATCGTTAAGACCTGTACATGACCCGAGCTGGTTCGACCATTTTTAACTTTTCAATTTCGTAATTTACAATTCAACCACATGTATATTTTTAAACTACATTTTTTCTTTCCAAAAGACAACCGAATGTAGTTTTTGGTGAACTAAATACGAATGTAGTTTTTGGTGAACTAAAAACGAATGTACAAGATCTTTATTGGAAAACAACAGTTATATGGCGTAAATTGAATGATCTAAATTTAAATGAAGAATAAAATACTTAAATATCACATTACCTGATATTCACCATACAGACCTCAAAATCAATTCAATATAACTGTAAATTCGTTATATGAGTTATTTTACACGTAAATGTTTACCATGAAATGTTAAGAATTTTGCCGAGAACCCTAAAAATTCCCTCTTTCCATCCTTGTAACGTGTCTTACTTCACTACATGTAAGTCTTAGATCTTCGTAATATCTGCAATAACGGAAATTGAGAAGATGACCTCTAAAGATTTCATATTTATTTTTTTCTTTAGAATTTTACAAAATTACAAAACCACAGCTCCGGGGGGTGGGGGGTTAGAATAAATACATGTAACTTTTGCTCAATTCGTTTACGGATGCTACATAACAAATACCGTCAAAATTGCAATTGACGAGAACGAAAGTAGATTTCTTACAAAGATTTACATGTACATCTCGCACTTCTTCTTTAACATTATGACTTGTGTACTTTCATGTCACTTTCAAAGCAAAATCTTCGCGTAGACCATTTATTTTTAGGTGCGTTTTTCAATCTGACAAGATAGAAGGGGTGTTTCAAAAGAGGAGTCTTGGAATTTTTTTTATTCTTGTGAATGAATGTCGTTTGCACCCTGGGACATTTATGAATATCTTATAACATAGGAAAATATACTGCATAAACATCTTGGGGCAGAGTATAGGTGAATATAATACAGGCGAAACTCGCCCTATATACAGTGTGTCATCTTTGCACTTAAGGCAGTCTACAAATTAAGACATCTTGAGTTATAACTATCCATGTCTTAAAATATTTTCCATTATACGGGTAAATTCAAGCCTTCATGTACCAATGATTCCAATAAAAACTCGATAACTTCAGTATATGTTCACATATATCACACCAAATAATCATTTAATCACTTCTTCAAATAACATTCATTTCACCTTAATTATATAATGTACAAAAGATTCCATGCAAAAATTTTATATCTGTAAAATTATCTTGCAAAATATTGACATCCATAAATTCAGATACAGGCATCAAATTTATTTGTCATTTTCAAGAAATTAATCAAATTCCATCTAGTGGCTATTATTCACAGTTCTTCTGGTTCAACCATGGGTTTAATCTCTCTTGTACACATTGTAATATGCACTGTCTGAATAAAGAATCTAGTCTCCTGTTGGGTCTAAAACTGTGGCTTTCTTATCATATTCCATTCTCCCTTAAAGAAGGCTCGATAGTCATGGCCATTTTTATGCTATATTTACCTCCTTATAAAGAAAAGCTCTGTATAAAGATATAGGGAAATGCTGAAATTTTAAAGCTAAAATATCTGGATTTTTTCTTTACTAAATGTTAATTTATGGTAAAAAATATCATATGCTAAAGTTAAAGGCAGATCTGATGGTCAATTTGTTGACCACCCACCCTCCATAATATATGTGGGCAATGGCAGATTTAGAACCCTGTAGCACCATTCAATATAATTATGTCCCCATTTAATGGATGCATTTATACAGTTCTGAACTCAATCACATGATTCAGCTAAGGCTAAGATCATTCAATGCCCCCCCCCCCAATCCCCAATTATAAGTCTAGAATTACCATATAATTAATCTCTCTCTCTCTCTCTCTCTCTCTCTCTCTCTCTCTCTGTGCAAGATTGGGTCTGCCAATTTGATATTTGGACACAGTCTAAATCTCAGATCAGCCCATTCTACAATGCAACTTGGTGCATTCTGGAACTTAGGCCTGCTCATTATATAACTGGGCACTGTCTAGAACTCGGGCCTGCCCCACTGGTGGGTTTGGATCTCCTCCTCTAGCTCCTGTTTCCGGATCAGCTCCCAGTATAGACCTTTCTTCTTCCTCAGCTCATCATGGCTCCCTTGCTACACCACAGAGAGAGAAAAAGAAATATTGTTTTAAAGTTGGCCGCATGTAAATATTAATAACAGAAGTTACTAAAACATTTTTCTGTAATTTAAAGCTGAACACCGCTCGTAAATAGGCACTGTCCGCCATATTTCTCTTTAATCACTGCTGTCCCTACAACCCTTATATAAGGGGCAGACCTCTAAACAGTTCAAAGTACTTCGCTATAGAGGTCTCACCTGTGTGGACGTACATTTTGCCTCGCCGTGTTACTCGGTCGCGATGAAATTATCAAATTTTATGCACCTTTTTCAAACCAGGAGAATACTAACATCAAATAAATTGGTCAATGCATTATTTACAAACAGAAAATGCACATAAAAAAAAGAAAAAATGCATAAAATCTAAAGACCACGAAAGGAATACTACATGTCGGCCACGAGGTTCAGGTGTGCAATCGGGTGTAACGAAATCGAAGGGTTTATATACCAGGTATCTGTGTGACGGTGCCTATTTACGAGCGGTGTTCAGCTTTAAACTACATGATTTACTTTAATGATAAAAAACATGTACATGTATTAATTACATTTTTAAATGAACCATACAAAATCAATGAGAAAACCCTTGATATAACATCATTACAGGTATTGAGGTATTGTATTAAGGTACTGAGGGTATTTGTGAGTGACTTACTTCAACTATCTGACCGTTTGACACAACTGCTATAATGTCAGCATCTCGTATAGTACTCAGTCTGTGTGCAATGATTAAAACTGTTCTACCTAGAAAAAAATTTCATTGGAAATATAATATACAGTAAAACACACTATAACGAAGTCCCAAGAATGGGCAATTTTACTTTGTTATAAGCGTAATTCGTTATATCTGTCAAGTTTACAATATGTAATAAAGTCACATGGAATGAAAATCACTTTGCTGTAAGCGTCAATTCATTATAAGTGTGTTCGTTATATTACTATATGATATTTTTTCTCAATTCTTTGAACTAACAAGAGCAAAGAAGTCTAACTCCAATATACATGTACCTTTGACAACATTATCTAAGGCTGCCTGCACTATCTGCTCAGATTCTGCATCCAGTGCACTGAAAAGAGTCAAAAACATCTCATCAACTCACTGATAACTGTAAATACAAAATATTTTGAATGATGGGAATAAAATGACTGGGGAAAACAAATAAAATTAACTTGGAGCAGATCATGTTTCTGTATCTTATACATTGTGTTAACTTTTTTCTCGCAATGTACGAGTTATGAGCTGGTTTGCGGTGACTAATTTTTTGTGACAGAGCCTATATAATTGCACTTTAATAAACAGATAAGAAATACATCAAACGATTGGTAAGCAGCAAGAAGTATCTGTGACTAGAAATGTCTCGCCAGCCTCATGAAATTAAGTCTGTTTACAATACAAGGTACTATTACCATCATACTTAAAAAAATTTAACAAAGTGATGAAATATAACATTATAATACTATGTTACTGTGTGCTTTTTATGTTGATGGGAAGGGGGAATGAGTGAGTTAGAGAAGCAGTGCAATGCGTGTTGATCTAAACCAGTCAGTGATACTAAGAGAGCTACAGGCAGTACCTTGTGGCCTCGTCCAGCACCAATATGGAGGGGTTCTTAATGAGGGCCCGGGCTATGGCGATTCTCTGTTTCTGTCCCCCAGAGACGGTGACCCCTCGCTCCCCCAGGACGGTATTGTACCCTTCAGGAAAAGACCGTATAAAGCCGTCAGCATTAGCCATAGATGCAGCCTCAATCACCTAGACACAATACAGAATAAACAGTCAATACACTGACTGAAATCAGAGCATTAGCCATAGAGGCTGCCTCCATTACCTATAATACAGAAACAGTCAATACTTTTATCTTAAATTTGATTAAAGTTTTCCTATGATCATATTTTGTACATCTACATGTGAAATTAAAAGATATATGTTCATGTCGATCAAACCAGGTCCTAATATCACTCTTTACATATATTAACATCAGGTATGAACTGATCAAGATAACCATCATGTACTTGATAAAATATTGCTAAGAATTATTTCCAACTTTCTTACAACTTTTTCGATGAGTTGTCTTTTGATGAGTTGTCATAGACCCATCAAAAGGTACCCCAGAAAATATTGTTCTTGCAATGCCATTCAATGTGGAAAGTTACTAATACTAGACTAGTAAGCAACATGATAACCATGCAGTCTAGTACCTCAATATCCGTGGCATCTGGCCGACCATATCTGATGTTCTCCATGACAGAAGTGGCAAACAGCACTGGTTCCTAGGGGGAAAAACATGAAGTATATAAGTAGCCAGGGAAACTCACTACAGCATATAGAAAATAACAACAAAAATCGGGGTATAACAATATAGACCAATTTCAGGGAGCTAATGGAGATTTACATTTAATACATTTACATTTTAATACATTTAAATTACAGTGTATATAATTAAATTCATGTAGCATTCATTTAGCATTTTCACTCATGAATCCCAATTTATTAATTTGAAATCAGATTATTCTCACATCATTAATACCCCGTATATGGTTAATGTGGGGTGATATGACCACAGCTTACCTGGTTTATGAAGCCTATAGCTTTGCCCCTCAACCATGTGGGGTCCAGTTCCTTCAAGCTGACTCCATCTATACTAATCTTTCCATCATCAATGTCATAAAATCTTTCCAGCAGAGCAGCCACAGTAGATTTACCTTTGAAATTACTAGATGTATTAAACATGTACATGAAAGTGTGACAGGAAAGATAACTCATGAAGCGACTGAATGAATTACCTCCCCCTGAGAGTCCGACCAAGGCTACCACAGTACCTCTTGGAACTTTCAGATTAAAGTCTTTTAAAACTTTCTGTAATCCAGGTAATATATAAGAAATAAATAGATAATTATTGAAACTTTGAAATCAAATTTGGAATGATCAATCAATCACATAATAACAATATTCAAGAGAAAATGGAACATGGTTTATATATACCCTGTATTAATAAATGCATGTGCTCTAACATTCTCTCTCACTGTGGGAAAAGAAATTATTTAGAAATTCCATAAATAAAACATGGATTTGATGAATTATCAATGAGCTGAAAGCTACTAATTAGCAAATTGTACCTAGTAGATAATAACAAAATGACATATGACTTTTAGTATACCTGTCCCGCTCGAGTTGGGTAGGAGAAGTTGACATGTTCAAACTCTACATCTCCGTACATGGCATAGTAAGGGATTATTTTACCACCTTTGATTGGAATTTTTGGCTCATTATTGATAAACTGCAAAAGAGATTAGGTAATATCATATAATTTAAAATGCAGCAATAAAATAACATATACCCTGTTTAGTATTGTAAAAAAAAATTCAATAATCATTATTCAATAATAAATACATTGTATTTACATTCTGTGCAAAAAAAGGCACATACTACTGACCTCAAATGCTCTAGCACCTGCACTCATTCCTTTAACTACATTCCCAAACAAAAATGACATTTGTGCTAAAGACCTGTCAAGAAAAAAAAGCATATTTCAAAACATGTACCATTAGGCAATGCTGAAGCAAGATCTTATTATGTATTATTATGCCTTCTGTCAGTTTGTTGCTATATATTCAATACTCATCTATTTTCGCATAGTATACAAAGGGTTTATATTGCATAATCATACTATGCCGAAATAGAGCATGGCTAATGTTTTTAACATAAATCTTAGAAGTGCCAACAGTGGGTTCTGAACTCTCGACCCTAAAATCATTACGTTTAAAAGCCCAGCGCGTTAGCGGATGATCTATTTGGCGGTTTTTATATATATAAAACCGTAAAACGTATATACATACGATTGACATCAAACAATTAAAATTATTAATCTTTTCAACAACACCTCATTATTGACGGTAATTTTAAAGTTAAAGTTTCTGATAAACTTTTGAACAAATTTGTTAAACATTTTACGAAGAAATTGTACATGAGCATCACAAAAACACTTTTTAAAATGATGCTTGATAAAGAATGTATAAGAAAAAAAATTTGTCGAGTTTTTGTCTGCTAAACAACTCAAGTTTTCTCAGTAAGGTCAATTGTGTCTCATTTCTTGAAAAGAACATAAACGTTTGTTGATTTTTATTGTACAGCAACTTGTTAAATAAATAATCAATCAAATCAATTTATTACTTTGAAAGAACAACGCTTGCTTTTCCGGTGATTATTTTTAGGGACTGTAATAGACAACACTCTAATGTCACAGCTACAACAGTGGCATTATAATAACAAGTGTTGTGCTGTGCATGTACTATGCCTAAATGGTAGTTGGGGTTTGACGCATAGTGCACGAGCCGGAGGCTGATTACTATTTAGGCATAGTTCATGCATGCACAACACAACACTATTATATAAATATTGTTCTCTTGCACAGATATAAGCTTGGATACCTTTCAATAGTTTGAGAGGCCACTAGGAATGACATCAGGTCACCTGCAGTTATCTCCCCTCCTGACATTAGGTATCCTCCTGCAAACAGGGTGCCCAGGACAATACCTTGAGGGGAAAGTTAATGTTTTAAAAATCCACAATAAATTTTATACTTTGGTTAGTACAATATATAAACATAAACCAGATTTACCATTCAAAGCTACATTTGAGAGGCCCTGGAAAGCTCCAATGCCTAAACCAAGATTGATGTTCATCTTTTTTGATAGCTCCACTTGCTGACTGTATATCCTATAAAGAAACACAAGTTGAATAAATTGAATATCACTGCATCGAAAGTCATAAAATTTTTTGCTTATAATTATATGTTCTAATGAATATGAAGAACATATCAATCTTTTAAAGTATTTCTATCCATCACAAATCTTCAATCTAATTAAAATTAGACTTGTAAATCTGCTCCTCTAGGATACGCTATATTATAGCGTACGGTATAGCTCCTCTAGGGTACGCTATATAATAGTGTATCGTAAAGGAGCGGATTTACAAGTCTAATTTTAATTAGATTGAAATTTTGCACCACATACACATATAGACAATTTTTTCTAATGTGATATTGTTCAGTGTGCTAATGTTTAATGACAACAAATCGTAGACTGATAGGTTTAATTCAACATTGTTAATTTTTAAATTGGTAATTCTCTTTTTTGATGAAAAAGAACTGTGCAAGAACCCTACTCATTTTCCTTTGTTTCCATGGCGAAAGCTCTCACTGTGCGAACATTCCCCAGAGCTTCGTCAGCCACCGCTGTACTCCTTGCAACCTGAAATTACATACATTAATATTATATCATATTTCTAGTCATGTATTAACCCAAATACACCTAATATGGACTAGCTGAGACAGGCTGTATCGCCCTTAGGGCTAAGTTATCTCTGCCTCAATTTGTTGTCAAAAGGTTGTACTGCATTTAAACATGAAATGGTAAATAACTTATCAATTTTGTTTGTATTTAGACATAAATGTACCAACTACATGTATGCATGATATCATAATCTGGACCATGTGCTTGTTTTAATGTTTTCTGGTATCATGATTTATCATGACATGATCCTTAATTATATATACCTCCATTAATTTAAACCTAGGCCTGACAGTGTGACGTAAGTATCTAACATCGTACATGAAAATAGTCTATTAATATTATAAACAGAGTTATTCAATGGCATTTAAAAAGGAGAGGCTAAACTTCTTCTAGTCTAAAGCTTCTTAAAGCTTCAAACTCGAACAATGTATCTATAAATTTATCTCCTGTTGGTGATTAATCAGAGATGTACACAAACCTGATCCTGTGCTGCTTTAGACAGAGCCCTTAATCCCGATCCCATCATAGTCCCGACTCCTATTATAGCGGGAATCACCGTCACCATCAGAACTGTCAGTTTGGGGGATATAGCATACAATGTGAACACACAGCCTATTGTCTGAAAATAGACAGATATCACATGTAACCCAGAGACTCAAGAAGTGATATTCCATGTAAACATGAATTGGTTGATATCACATTTGTTTTAACTGGTTTTTTAAAGGGACATATAAATGTGAACATTTGTAGAAAAGGTAATTATCACACAGAAACAGTCCTCTCTCTACTAAAGAATATATCACAATAGTAAACAACTTGCATCCTTTTGTTTAAAAGGAAGATGTCATATGTAAACATAGAATATTTTGTCTGAAAAGAAGTTTACACATGTTAACACACACAAGTTGACAAAGTGGACAATGGACTTCAAGAAAAATATACCTCACAATGACTTTACATTTTGAGTCATGATTATCAGTGATTTGCACATGTAGATGAAAGTATTTGAGAGTAACACTGACCTGTGTGACAGCCCTCAGCCCCTGTGATATACAGAGCTTGAAGGAACTCTTGAAATCCTGGATATCTGAGGTCAGTCTGTTTGAAAAAACAAAAATACAAAAGAAACATCAAGGATATATATTATAGCTGTAATATTTGTAGGATAAAAAAGTATCATATGTAACTGTGTATGTATCAAACAAGGCTAAGAAAAATAGTTGCACAACAGTGAATTTTTGCTTACTTTTGGGATATATTTCTAAAATAAGCTTTGCCTGGTATTCAATCCTTATTCTTATTGATTAAGAACAAGAACACTTTTAAAATTAAAATGTACATGTTCACAGGGTGAATATTCATGCAGTTATCGCTTTGATCTAAAAGAGAACAGCAGATCCATGCAACCTTTGGCTATATAACATTTATAAAAGTATACCATACAAGCTACTATAATAACCGATGTAAAATACAATGATTTATTAAGAAATGGTTTTGTGTTTTGAAAAACTATTATATTAAGCGAACTATAATATTAAACAGGTATTATACTAAGCGGGGTCCTCTGTATATATATGTAATCATGCAATTACAGTAAAACACGGTTATAGCAAACACGCTTATAATGAATTGATGCTTATAGCGAAGTGATTTTCATTTTCTGTGACTTAATTACATGTTGTTAACTTGACAGATATAATGAATTACACTTATAACGAAGCAAAATCGCCCTTCCCTGGCACTTCGTTATAAGCTTGTTTTACTGTATTAATGACAATCTGTCATTTACCTGTCTACTAGCTCGCCAGTTTTATGTGTATCAAAAAACTCCACATCTTGGCGTAGAAGGGAGTCAAAGAGCTTTATTCTCATCCGAGCAGCAACATTTTCACCAACAGTTGATAATAAGGATATATAGATAAAAGTCAAAAGGCCCTAGAAAAAACAAGAGGCCAAATGGCCTTAACGGTCACCTGAGTAGCATAACCCATACACAAACTTGTCAAGGAGTCTCATATATGCATTTAGTTAAGTTTTATTCTGGAATAGAAAAATTTTTAATTTGTAATGACGACCACCTCCCTGCCTGAAATCTTTCAAAAACGACTATTTAACCTATAATTTTAGCGAAAAACTTAAAAGATCATAAAAGAATGCATGACCTGATATTGAAAAGGTGCAAGACTCTGATAAAAAATAATTTAATAATAATAACAAGGTGGCTATTATTCATGTTTTATCTAAAACAACCTCCCATCCCCCCGGGGCAGACAGAAACTCTCCCTATGGGCATTTAAACAAACGAAAAAAAACCCAGCTTTATCGATAAAAGCCATCATGAGTTACTCACTTCTCCTGTTCCAGTTTTTGAATATTCAACATTCGTTGAGAATCACCATCTGGCATATATACCAAAATCATTTTACCTTTATATATCAGTGATTTTAGTTAGACAATTATTACTTTACTATTAACAAGTCTATTTGTTTATTTTGAAAGTTCAAAAACTGTTTTTGTTTCAAATGATAAAAAGCCTTGCATAACTCTTTTGATCATACAACTTCTTTATAATTACATTATATTCAACGATTAATTACTACATATGAACAAGCAAAGGAAGATAACTCCATTAGGAAGAAGCAATTAAGGGAAAACAAGATGTAATTATAATCGGGGCGATTATAAAGTCTCCCAAACGAACGAGGCTATCATATAGAGTAGGGATGACCCACAAAGTTTCATGTGGTTCCCAGGGGTCCTTAACTATATATCAGGTGAACTAACATAAACAAGGAACAAGAATATATATGGTTTAGGGGTGG
The DNA here is from genome assembly GCA_020458035.1 of Magallana ariakensis. Taxonomy (NCBI): domain Eukaryota; kingdom Metazoa; phylum Mollusca; class Bivalvia; order Ostreida; family Ostreidae; genus Magallana; species Magallana ariakensis. Next base: position 48,663,046 of record CM035818.1, on the reverse strand, counting down.
GGATATTAACCGTTTTCAAGATATTCAGGCACTACCTGTTTGAGAAGGGTCAGGACCACCCCAAGGGCCCATGACCTACATACCATATGATGCCCCTTGACACAAGGAACAAGAATATATATAGTTTAGGGGTGGGGATCTCAACCGTTTTCAAGTTATTTGTGCACTTCCTGTTTGAGGGGGGTCAGGACCATCCCCGGGGCCCATGACCTACATACCATATGATGCCCCTTGACACAAGGAACAAGAATATATATGGTTTAGGGGTGGGGATATTAACCGTTTTCAAGATATTCGGGCACTACCTGTTTGAGGGGGGTCAGGACCATCCCCGGGGCCCATGACCTACATACCATTTGAAGCCCCTTGACACAAGGAACAAGAATATATATAGTTTAGGGGTGGGGATCCCAACCGTTTTCAAGTTATTTGTGCACTTCCTGTTTGAGGGGGGTCAGGACCATCCCCGGGGCCCATGACCTACATACCATATGATGCCCCTTGACACAAGGAACAAGAATATATATGGTTTAGGGGTGGGGATATTAACCGTTTTCAAGATATTCGGGCACTACCTGTTTGAGGGGGGTCAGGACCATCCCCGGGGCCCATGACCTACATACCATTTGAAGCCCCTTGACACAAGGAACAAGAATATATATGGTTTAGGGGTGGGGATCTCAACCGTTTTCAAGTTATTTGTGCACTTCCTGTTTGAGGGGGGTCAGGACCATCCCTGGGGCCCATGACCTACATACCATTTGAAGCCCCTTGACACAAGGAACAAGAATATATATAGTTTAGGGGTGGGGATCTCAACCGTTTTCAAGTTATTTGTGCACTTCCTGTTTGAGGGGGGTCAGGACCATCCCCGGGGCCCATGACCTACATACCATATGATGCCCCTTGACACAAGGAACAAGAATATATATGGTTTAGGGGTGGGGATATTAACCGTTTTCAAGATATTCGGGCACTACCTGTTTGAGGGGGGTCAGGACCATCCCTGGGGCCCATGACCTACATACCATTTGAAGCCCCTTGACACAAGGAACAAGAATATATATGGTTTAGGGGTGGGTATCTCAACCGTTTTCAAGATATTCAGGCACTACCTGTTTGAGGGGGTCAGGACCACCCCAAGGGCCCATGACCTACATACCATATGATGCCCCTTGACACAAGGAACAAGAATACATATGGTTTAGGGGTGGGGATCTCAACTGTTTTCTAGTTATTTGTGCACTTCCTGTTTGAGGGGGGTCAGGACCATCCCCAGGGCCCATGACCTACATACCATATGATGCCCCTTGACACAAGGAACAAGAATATATATGGTTTAGGGGTGGGGTTCTTAACCGTTTTCAAGATATTTGGGCTCTTCTTGTTTGAGGGGGTCAGGAACCACCCCTGAGGCCCATGACCTACATACCATTTGATGGCCCTTAACACAAGGAACAAGAATATATATGGTTTAGGAGTGGGGATTTTAACCGTTTTCAAGATATTTGGGCCATTCCTGTGCCATATTGGCCCCACCCTAGTGCCTAAACACCTGTCCCAGCGATCATAAATTTCACAATTTAGGTAGAAGACTTCATGCACATCATATCCAGGCCTTTAGTTTTTCACAAATATATATGGGAGTAGAGAAGAAGATTTTCTAAAATTTAATACATTTTTACTTTATGGCCATTTTGGCCCCACCCTAGAGCCTGAACCCCTGACCCAGGGACCATAAATTTCACAATTTTGGTAGAGGGCTTCATGGACATCATATCCATGCATTTAGTTTTAAACAAATATCTATGGGAGTAGAGAAGAAGATTTTCTAAGATTTAATACATTTTTCCTATATGGCCATATTGGCCCCACCCTAGAGCCTGAACCCCTGACCCAGAGACCATAAATTTCACAATTTTGGTAGAGGGCTTCATGGACATCATAACCATGCATTTAGTTTTTAACAAATATATATGGGAGTAGAGAAGAAGATTTTCTAAGATTTAATACATTTTTACTATATGACCATATTGGCCCCACCCTAGAGCCTGAACTCCTGACCCAGGGGCCATGAATTTCACAATTTTGGTAGAGGGCTTCATGGACATCATATCCATGCATTTAGTTTTAAACAAATATCTATGGGAGTAGAGAAGAAGATTTTCTAAGATTTAATACATTTTTACTATATGGCCATATTGGCCCCACCCTAGAGCCTGAACCCCTGACCCAGGGGCCATGAATTTCACAATTTTGGTAGAGAGCTTCATGGACATCATAACCATGTATTTAGTTTTTAGCAAATATCTATGGGAGTAGAGAAGAAGATTTTCTAAGATTTAATACATTTTTACTATATGGCCATATTGGCCCCACCCTAGAGCCTGAACCCCTGACCCAGGGGCCATGAATTTCACAATTTTGGTAGAGGGCTTCATGGACATCATAACCATGCAATCAGTTTTTTCCTCACATGTGTGGGAGTAGAGAAGAAGATTTTTGAAAATTTGGCTGTTTTTTGCATATTTGGCCCCACCTGTGGCACCCTGGTGGTGGTAGAGCCACCAATTTCACAATTTACATTCCTCTTACCATAAAGATGCTTCACACCAAAAATGGGAACAATTGCCCTTGTAGTTTTTAAGAAGAAGTTAAAAATGTAAATTGTTAACGCACGACGCACGACGCACGTCGCACGTCGCACGTCGCACGTCGCACGACGCACGACGATGGACGAAAACAGATAGCAATAGGTCACCTGAGTTTACTCAGGTGACCTAAAAAATCAGATACTGAGATGATCTTTGTAAGATTCTAGAAAATAAACACAATATGTATGCAGAGCATCTTTTGTCCTTTAATTACACTTGCTAAAGGTTTTGTCCCATCTTGAGTTTGCCCAGACAAAGTTGTCACAGTGTTAAAAGAAAAATAACTTGAGAATTGGAATTTGTCCAGTATTAAATTTGCTTGATAACAATGAGGCGAAAGGGACAAAAAAGTGCAAATATTTCCCTGTATACAGTATAATGTAAAGTCTGAAAGATTTAATTTTGAAAAATGTAAATTTCATATACCAGGTTGAGGGTTAAAGCCTCAATTTCTTGAGTTAGACTTGAGCTAAAAGTTTCTGGAAAACTTCAATTTTCAGTGTTTAGAATTTTTAAGAGCAACAAATTAGATTCTGTACAACTATGATATTTCATAGACCTGTATCATCTTTTGTGCAAAAATGAGTCAGAGATCAAGCTCCATTGTACAACAAAATTAAACTAGAACTGTCCTAATGGGACTAATACCCCCGCAAGGCTAATTTCAAATGGGACAAATAATTGAATTGTATAATAAAGGTTTGCGACACATAAATAAAAAAAATTCTAGAATTGTAAAAAACTAAATTAGGTACAATGCAATGGAGATTGATCCCATAGGACTATGATTTTCTTTGATGAGCTTGTTAAATTGGATAAACTCCCAAAACATTATCATAATTAGCATACTATGTAAAAATATGAAAAAAAGAAAATTTAATATTACAAACAATTTTAAAATTGCCAAAACACTACAATCATATCAGTAATTTTGAATTTCATTTAAATTAATGCCCTATAGGGTCACTTCATCAATTTACTTGACTAATAAATTTAAACAGCTTCTGAAAATAGCTAACTTCTTTATTAATAATGATATTATTTATTTCCTTATAATGTTTACATGAAGCAGTATTAAAATTACCCCAAAACCACTGCCCATTTTACAGATTATCAGTTTTCCCTAAACCCATGCTCCATCTAAACCATGGCTCAGATAATGGCCCCCTTGGGACAACTGAATTCAGCCACACTTGTCTTTGATGTTCTTATTAGCTCCTAAGAATTTATCAATGACAAACAAAAATTTTGCATTGTCAGTTGATGAAATACTTATAAAAAATAAATTAAGTTAAGAAATAAAGACAAAAAACCTCCATTTGGATGTATTAATATAAATATATTTTAGTGTGTTTACTATTAATTAATTAATAAAGTCTGTAAGGATTACCTCCCTTACTTTTCAACATCAGTGTACAATATATAGAATAAGGAAAATGAAAACTGTCATAAAATCATTAAATCTTGTCTGATCTTAAAAAAAATTGCAGGTGCACATCTTCAGATGGTGTTCAACATATGTACAAATTTTCAGACTGTTCCATGCAGTAGTAAAAAATTCTATAGGGGGGACAAAGTTGCGTCTACAGACAGACGGACAGACGGACAGACGGACAGACAGACAGACGGACAGACGGACAGGGTGAAACCAATATACCCCCCCTAAACTTCGTTTGCGGGGGTATAAATATATATTTATCAAATACAGTAATACATTACTGAATAGAAGGTTAGCAAGGACGGATCCAGATTTGAAGTTAAAGGGGGCACCAGCTGTAGATATGAGACCTGGGGGCCACCTTGAGGCCCCAGTGTGTCCAGGGCAAAGCCCTGGTGGGGGCTCAGGGGGCAAAGCCCCTGGAAGGCGAAGCCCCCAGAAGCTTCTGGATTCTACAGATTTTGTAGGGTAAAAAATGAAGTTTTCAAAGTTGAATTTTTGTAATATTTCTTCTCGTGATTATACTTAAAAAGTAATAAAATTGAAATTTTTCAAAGGTTTGTAGATTCATGACCTGCAGTAATCCCATCAAAACACTCTGATTTGCAGAAATAAAAGAAAGGACTATATACATGTATGATTTGAGCCTTAAACGGCCCCCTAAAATGAAAATCATCATTTTACTGTCATTCTTTGTTTTCTTTGTATAGATATACATGTAAAGGTTTTTCATAATTTCCATTTTTATTCAAGAAATATGACATCATAAAATTAATCATTTCCCACCATATTCGCATTTTTAGCCTAAAACGGCTTGTTTTAAAGCAGTTTTTCTTTCAGGAAGCATTGAGCACATCCTTGAACAAAGAAAATATTTTCATTAGAGATGCGTCTATCCAAGACTAATAAGTGATAAAAAAATTTTGCTTGTTCAAAGCTGCGCTCTCTATTTCCCATTCGAAAAAAACGATAAGAAAAATGCCAATTTTTGACTGATGTTGATTGAATTATAAAAATAGCGTCACTTCTGACATCATATACTAGCTGACAGTGAGGGCAAACAAATCAAATAAATAGGTAAAAAATATATCTTATATCAACTCTTCGTAAAAGTAACATAACAATTTAATGTATTTGAAACACTTTAAAAAATGGCAAATTATGGGGGCCGAATTTGACTCATATCATATATACATGTAGTTCTTTCCTTTTTATTTTTTCTTAGAAATGCATGGCGGTAAATTAATCAATTAAAAAAAATCAAGTTCAATGGGATGATGTAAATGAAGTTTAAAAAAAGATAACCATGCCAGGTTGTATTATAATAAACATGGAAGAGTTGTTAAAATACTTGTATAACCAATTACTGAAAGGTGGTTGATAGGTCACATTTGAACCCACGGAGAATTTGACTAAAATGGGTTTTCTATATGTTACACCATTGAACCCATGGGTTTCTTCATATTACACTAGGTCTGTTGAAATCAGTCTATTGTAGAGAAATTTCATGAGTTTCCAAAAATTTGATAATTAAGACTCACAAGTTGTACATTTTCTTTGCCAGAAGGAGTACCGGGCGGTATGCAGATTTAACATTATTTTAACAATTTAAGGGGGGTCTCGGAATTTTTTGAACAAAACTATCAAAAAAGTAGAACTTGAAGAAGGGGAAATCATACACAAGCAATCAAACATATTGAATCATGTCAAAGAATTCTATAAAAAACTATATACATGTGCTGATTCAGATTTAATAAATATTAACCTTGAAGAAATTATTAAAGTAGAAATTCCTAAGTTAGAACCAGATATATCTAGCTCGTTAGAAGCTGAAATCTCTGAAAAAGAAGTTCTTGAGGTTCTAAAAAATATGAAAAATAACAAATCACCAGGTAGTGATGGTTTTACAGTTGAATTTTTTAAATTCTTTTGGAAGGATCTAAAACTTTTCATCTTAAATGCAATCAATTTTATTTTTTGGAAAAAGGAGCTTCCTATTTCCCAGAGATTGGGTATTATTTCATGTATACCAAAAGGTGACAAACCAAGACAGTATATGAAAAACTGGAGACCCATCACTCTTCTGAATGTTCTATATAAGCTTATATCGGGATGTATCAGTTATCGAATTAAGTCTACACTAGATTATATTATATCTGATACACAAACAGGCTTTCTTAAAGGAAGATATATTGGAGAAAATACTAGAACTATTTATGATTTAATGTCGTTCACTGAAAATAAAAACATACCAGGTCTTTTAGTTCTTATTGACTTTGAGAAAGCCTTCGATTCTGTTTCATGGTCCTTTATATACAAAGCTTTAGAATACTTTGGATTTGGAAATAATATTATAAACTGGATAAAGATTCTTAACAAAGATTTTAAGGCTTCTGTTTTACAATGTGGCTTCCTGTCAGAACAGTTCAAAATCCAAAGAGGATGTAGACAGGGGGACCCAGTAGCTCCTTACTTATTCTTGATATGTGCAGAAATTTTAGCTATTCTCATAAAACAAAACTTTGATATTAGAGGTATAATTGTCAATGGCAATGAACATAAGATTTCTCAGTATGCAGATGATACTTCACTCATCTTAGATGGTTCACCAATATCACTTTTCGCAGCTCTTGAAACTTTAGATTTTTTTTCACACATTTCGGGTTTGAAGATAAACAGCTCTAAAACAAAAATTGTATGGATAGGTTCTAAAAAATTTTCTAACGAAGTTTTCCACCATTCACGTTGGAAACTAGATTGGGGGTCCACTTCTTTAAATTTACTTGGAATAGAATTTTCTGTTGATTTAGATAAAATGACATCAATAAATTACAACAAACAATTACCAAAAGTTTTTTCTCTAATACAACAATGGAGGAGGAGAATTTTAACTCCAATTGGTCGCATCATAGTTGTAAAAAGTTTGATAATTCCAAAACTTAACCATTTGTTTATTTCACTTCCAAATCCAAAACAAGATGTCATTTCATCTCTTATTAAGAGCCTGTTCGAATTTATTTGGAAATCAAAGTGTGACAAAGTTAAGAGAGAAATTGTTACTCTCGATTATCAAAAAGGTGGTTTAAAAATGGTTAACATTTCTAACTTTATGGTATCTCTTAAATGTTCATGGATTAAGAAATTAACTCAAGGCTACAAACCATGGATGGACTTTTTTTTATCAATAAATGGTAATGACTTTTCAAACAAACTTATTGATTTTGGTGATGATTTCCTATCAGGCATGGTTGTTCAAAGAAATAATATTTTTTGGCAAGATGTTTTTAAGTCTTGGCTCTGCTATACTAAGAAAACGATCAAAAGCTCATTCAATACCAAAAATGTTTTCAATATTCCTGTGTGGTACAACTCTAATATAAAAATTGCATGTAAATATGTATTTATCAAAGATTGGTATGTGAAAGGGGTTAAAATCATTGGAGATTTTTTAAATGAAAATGGAAACATATTATCAAGAATAGATTTTACTGAAAGATTCCATTTTTCATATATACCTCCAATGTTATATAATAGTTTAATATGTGCAATATCAAAATACTTGACATATTTGTCTATTGATAAGTCTACTTTGAAAAGACACTGCACTATATTTATGCCATTTTATTATGAGTCTATTTTTTTGAAAGAAAAAGTAACAAAGCATATATACATATGTTTAACCTCCAATGATTGTGTACCTACAGCTATCAACAAATGGAATGCTGAGCTATGTGATATTTTGCCAAATGATCTCTGTGTACAGGATGTTTTTAAAATATGTTTTCGAACTACCAACGATTCAACTGTTAACTGGTTACAATATAGAATTCTCCATAGAATTCTTCCTGTTAAATATTATCTTAAGAAAATCAGAATTACTGCCTCTGACTGCTGTACTTTTTGTAATGATATGCCTGAAACCATACAACATGTTTTTGCAAATTGCAAGAAAATACAACCTCTATGGAATGCACTTAGTATACTTATATATGAGAAATGCTACAAAAATGTTAGTTTTGATGTTTGTAATGTATTATTTGGTGTTTATCCCCTTGATTGGGAGAACAGAATTCTAAACTTTGTAATTCTATATACAAAGCAATATATATTTTCATGTTTAAAACAAAATAAGACGCCAAATTTTTTCGGGCTTTTACATTATTTAAATCAAAGATACAAGATTGAAAAGTATATTTATATTCAGAAATCAGAAATTGAAGAATTTGAAAAAGCATGGTCTCCATGGAATGATTTTATTAATTATTTGGCAGTTTAAATGTGTCATGTGTACAATAATAACTTTAGTATTGCTCATGGTTTTTTGTATTTTTTGTTTTTCTACTTTTTTTTTTTTTTTTTTTTTTTTTTTGGTTTTTACTGTTTCTGTTTTGTTTGTTTGTTTTTTTTCTTTTTTTTTCATGGATTGTAGTTTAACTGCTTAGGCATTCTGTTTCATAACTATCACAAGCAACTACCCTACTCTTTATTTATATTACAATATGGGATGAAAATGTGAGTATGTGAGAAGTGAGAGAGCGAACATATCATAAAATGCTTTATATATTCAACCTTTGTTTACAATAAAAAAAAAAAAAAAAAAAAAAAAAAAAAAAAAAAAAAAAAACAATTTAAGGGGGGAGCGAGCACAGCGTGTGCCCCCTCCCCCATATCTGCCACTGGTTAGATAAGGATGTGTAGTGGTATGTGTACCATTAGACTTTACCTGTACACTATAAAACATCAACAGTTTGATGGCGGGAATTTTGAGGTTGTTGATGAAGTCCGAGGTGGCTTCCTTAGTCATGTTGGTAACCACATTCACCAAATCTCCCAGCAGAAGGGGAATCTTGATGTTCACTAAAGCAGCAGCTACCGCAGCCTATGTGAAATAACCAGATGGATCAAATCTCTTAGACCAGTAAAAATAACAAAAAGTACATAATACCGGTAGCTGTTCTCAAAACTCTGAATTCGACTAAATCCACGAAAATTTATGCCAACAAAATTTGGAAACCACAGTATCCTAAGGTAAAAAACAGAGTTTGGTTTTTTCAAAAGTTTATATAATGATAGCTTCAGCAAAGATAAAAAGAAATCAATCAATAATGATGATGTCAATTGCAAAATATTTTTGACAATTAAATCTTTAATCATCATATTAAGTCCTGTAATATGCAAAGAACTTACAATCACTGCAGCCAGTAAATACCACATCTCTGGCACCAACATCTGGAAGAACTGTTTCCAGTCAAACTTTGTGTCGGACCCCCCTCCACCATCCTCCTTGACAAGACGTGAATGTTTGACCTTGGGTGCACAGAGGGCAGTCTTGGGGTGTAATTTGAATGTTAATAGTCCATATCCAACAGGGAGGGAGAAGGCATACTTTATACATCGCCCATGTTTAGGAGACCACTTTAACTTGATGCTGTTCAGAAAGGTTCCTGTCTTCTGTGTCCATGAAGGATGGATTTTCAGTGAAGACAAAGGCACTTGGTGAAGAAGTCTACAATTAAAAAAGGGTCTTTTTGTAACTTTCAATTTTTTTTCTTCATGAAGACCTTATCTTGTGTTAAAATCTTTAAAATGTGTTTATGAAAATTAAGCAGTACAATGTACTATATTTGCTTATTAATAAGCTATGGTTTGCAACAATGATTCTTACAATACATATAATTGTCAAAGTACAGTCTGCAGACAGGTTCTATCACTGGGGCAAGATAGCTCAGTTGGTAGAGCACCTGACTAAAAATTCAAGGTGTCCAGGTTCAAATCCCTGTCTGGTCAGTTATGCTTTCTCCCACCCCCTTATATTTGGTCTGTGATGAACCTCTGGAACAGGTTCTATCACTGGGGCAAGATAGCTCAGTTGGTAGAGCACCTGACTAAAAATTCAAGGTGTCCAGGTTCATATCCTGGTCTGGTCAGTTATGCTTTCTCCCATCCTCTTATATTTGGTCTGTGATCAACCTCTGGAACTGACAGGTTAATGTCTGCCAGGAGAAAGAACCTGAGATGTTGATCTTCAAGGTCAAAGATAGTTTAAGGGGAAAGGAATCTGGAATGTGACAATCCCAATTTTGTCTGTCATTATTTTTCCAACCCGATCCCATATATATTACATTTAATGCCATAAGATGTTTGAACTGCATGGGGGACGATCATTTAAGGTAAGGTTTGCGGTTACAGGGAGATAACTCACCTATTTTCATTGTGACGTAACACCAACTTCCCTTTATTTCAGATATGACATCAAAATTTATATGACGTAATAATTGATTTCAGTTTTTTTATTTCGCAGGGTTTTGCAGTTTATAATGAAAAAGTAACAAGACACAAGCATTTTATCAATTTCCACAAAAACGAAGTCCGCAACAAATAGTTTTAAATAATGTTTTAGAAACACCAGATAACACGTAAACTAAGGTAAGTTTTTCCTGAAATCGGTGGACTTAGAAATGTTTCAAATAAGATATTTTCGTTTACATTATATTAGTCCAAATATTTGACTTTTGTTTCATTTTATTCTGTTTTTAAATAGTTCATTAGAAATTAATAGAAATGAATTATGATATAAATAGTGACATTGTTTTCGAACATTTTAAGCATATAAATAACCACCATAATAGTCACACATAAAATGTACAACTTTTCACGAAATTATTTACATTTCATCAACATGACAGTTTGAAATCACGAACTTTGACCTTTTGTAATTATTACACAGGTGCGGCAAAATCATTTGAATTTTATAAGATAAAAGACTTTAGTATAGTGAACAAATTGGTATGTAACTTTCGTACAAATCCTAAAAATTGCAAGCCGCAAACCTTACCTTAAGAGGAAAAATTATGATGGACTGATCAGTAAACATTTGTAAAATTTGAGTCGATTTTACCACAGGTGCTTGTGGACAGGACCGTGCACTACCCCCCCCCCTTTCTAATTTTTATATATTTTTTTTATTTATTAACGTTAACAACCCCTTATATATGTCTCAAGTCGAAAATAACAGAAATATCACGACTGTGGTACATGTATTTTATTTTCACACTCGTTTCCCCTATATAATTTATATGTATATAATTATATATAATAATATATATATATAATATTTATTTATTTAACTTTGAAAAAATATCAATTCTGGTCATTAAGGGACTGTCTCAAAAGCTTCATAATATAAATCAAATTGTATGAGATAAATAGAACATCTATAATTGTGTGATTTTATATTTGCTTTATCCAACTCGTTGAAATGGTTATATTCGCTTGGCAAGCCTCGCGAATATATACACCATTTCAACTCGTTGGATAAAGCAACTTATAAAATCACACAATATAGATATCCTCTATATATCACGACTCCGTGGCATTTTATATTCACACTCGTTTCCCCTATACATATAAAAATTATAGAAATAAATTGGAAAAGGGGGGGGGGGTAGTGCACGGTCCTGATCCTGTCCACAAGCACCTGTGGATTTTACTGGCAAGATTGTGGAAATTCGAACCTAACTGTTATGGTATATGGTTATGGAATATTCCGAGATTCCCCTGACTCTGACCCCCGCTTTCATTTTGTAATATATTTGCGGTGAGATACATGTCATAATATAAAAGCGGGAGTCCAAGTCCGAGGAATCTCGGATTAAAGTTACAGATGTAGGACTGTACACGTGATAACGGTTGATTATACAGTATTCTTGATGAGGTGTACATTACCTTAAAAGACATGGACTTTTTAATCTAAAAAATAAGGCCATTATCACAGACTGTCTTCCAATACGTAATTTAAGTTAACTAAATGTCCAAAAGGGTCAATGAAACATTTCATGGGGGCTGCCATTGATACAGTCAGGTGGAGGTAATTTTCGTATCATGAATATTGAGAGCAACACCCTAACATGTTAAATTGTGAAAGACAAAAAACTTAACATGTTAAGTTTTTAGTTAAAGCAAAAGTATTTTAATATTTAACCGTATTTGTTGAAAAAATGTTTACATTAGTTACTGCTCTGTGAATTTTACTTCCGGTTGAAACCGAAAGCGGAAAGATGTCTAAATCCCCTCGATCCTCCAGGAAAACAAATCAAGCTGATGCTACAGATGGATTAAAGCAGACCACAATGGGGAACTTCCTGACAGGATCAAAAAAGGAAAAGAAACCTAGCGTATGTATTTTTTGATTTATGACGTAGACATTAATTTTAATCAGTACTATTACTCAACAGATCCAGAGATCAATGGTCAATTTTAACCTGACATTTTTGGGTCAGTGTGATCAGATAATTTATAAGATAACATGTACTACTCTGTGCTATCGCTTGTGTGGTTTTTTAATGTCATTTATTGCAGGTATATACTCTCAACATGATCAACATGTTATCCATCGTCGGAAACCCACGGTCGGTCTCGCTTCTCTTACTGGTATCTTTTTCTTGCCGCCGTTTTGATTAAAATGAAACAAAATGCATATTTGAAATGCAATTCCCAAACACTTCTTATTTTGATACTACCTATTTTGTTTTTATACTTTGTAATAATTCAAAATTTAGATAAAATATAATAAATAATAAATAATAAATTTATTTAGGGTAATTAATGGGATGGGAAAAATAATGACAGACTAGACTTGACCCCAGGCCTCCTGAATCCGTGTCAGATGCTCAAACTACCAACTGAGCTACAGTATCTGGTACCAATTCTTGAACTGGTTTGACCAATGTTGACTACTACATTCCCCATAATTGATCTTTGCCCTCAAATATCATGCAGCATCACTGGTTATTTCTCCTGGCAAAAGTCAATAACCTGTCAGTTCCAGGGGTTTGCACGGCACCAAATGTAACAGGATGGGAGATATATTGACGGACCAGATTGGGATTCGGACTTTGGCCTCCTAAATGTCGAATCAGGGGCCCGTTTCTCAAAAAGGCCTACGCCCAGGCGTAAGCTTAGTCCGGACTAAATCAGGGACTAAGCCCCAAAAGCAGACTAAGTTGCGTTTCACAAAGAGGCGGAAATTTAGTCGGGACTAAATTTGGGTTTAAATCTACGCCTGCTAATGGGTAGGCGTAAGTTAATTGTCTGTACACAAAAATGACGAGTGTTTTGTTTCTAAGGCAAAATAAACAGACAATTTTAATTTTGGGTTTGTTTTACGTACATGTTATGAAGGAAAACATTCACATTTATTGAAGTATTTGTTCATGTATAACTTTAAAAAATATACCTATTGCTCGATAACTGTTTCTTATTTGCTAAATAAATTAAGATTAAATAAATTTGATAAATAAAGCGCTTAGTTCATTAAACATATGTAAAATACGTTACTATAATTTATCTAAAGTATGAAGAATTAAATTTGGGTATACCCGATAACTGATATAAACACTATAATTAAAAAGATGCTATAATTCTAAATTATACAGTACATGTATTCAACAACAACAACACCGAGTATATATATCATATAGATGTATATGATATATTGATAGAAAATTGATTTTTTAATCAAAACTCAGTAAGCATAAACTTTAGATTTTAATTTAAAAACCTCTTAAATTAACATTGTTCAACTAAGCCTATATTTATCTTCACAACATTTGAAGAAGTACCACATGTATATTGTAGACGAAGTCTGATGACAAAAACATGTATAATGTTTCTAATCAAATTTGAACCCTATGAAACAAAACTGGCTTCAAAATATTGAGAAAAACTTATTCAAATAGGAGCAACTCAAAACGTTTATAGTTGTAATTTGTGCTTGTGTGTGATTGTATTTTCCTTACCTACATTTTTTATTATTTCACAACACGAATGTATTCTCATTTTTTTTTATTCCAAGAATGTTTACAAAACTGTATGAAAGGTACATGTTATTCTTAATGTAAATGAACTCGCATTTAGATACAATCCATTTTAATTTGTTAAAAATATGTTTTAGAATGCAGAGTTTGCGTCAATTTTATTGACAAGCGTTTGTCAAGATTCTTAAAGATTCATAAAATTTCACATACACGTCTCCTTAAATTTTCGGAAATAAAATTCATTAATCTTATTGATTCTAAGATTAATTACTAGTAATCAATTGCGTCCATATTTAAAATTGTAATTCTTTTAAAATAGGTATGGTTTACTATCAATTGTCGACTTGCAAGGCAAAAGAATCTGTTTTAGCAGTTTTATAACAATGTACATTATTTAAAAATTTAACTAGCTTGCCAAACTTATTATATAAACTTATATACCCCAAAATAATCCAAAGCAGATAGGAGAAAAGGTAAGACTCAAATGTACTTGTTAAAACCGCAAAGACCCTAAATACCTTATCCGGAAAGGAATTGGAGATTTTTTAGATGCCTTTTCCATTAAAATTTTAGAAACTTTTCATTCATAAAACTATCTTCAAAAAGGGAGGGGGTTCTTAGATAATTGTTTTTATATCTATATTTTAATCAAGATATATAATACTTGCAATACTTAATACAAAAACAAACAATCAAATTTTTAGACCAAAAACAGGAAAGGGATTTGGGGAGACCCCTGCCTATGATGTTGATAATTCCTGTGTTGTTAATTGTAGACAATATCTTTCAAAACTTTTATCATTCGAATCGCTAAAAACAAAGAATCGTGTCCATGTCATAGTCTACGTTCTCACAGTATTGGAACAGCTAGAGGATGGAACTTTTCTTCCTTCTGTAGACATGGACAAGGTTCATGTACATGTTATTTATGCAGTGGAAATTTTCTATTTCAGTACTAAGGTTGCTGTTTAAATCAGAGTAATGTCATGTTATTTTCTATAAATAATTCAGTGACATGATAAAATATTATCAAACCTTATCTCAGCATCTGAAAGTGTATATTATTAAATATCTATGAAGTATGACATCATTCTGCTGACGTATGCAGGCATTTCTACCTTGCCCTGCACCTGCATTTTATAAATATTTTCATTTTCCACGAATATTGGAATTAATTTCTATGCATTCTTTCGTTCAATTATGCACACTTATGCTTCAATATCGTTTGCAATACATTCAATTGTCATATATTTAATTTTTGCAAACTTTTACAGTCTGCTTCTTCCATATCATCTGTATTTTCTCTAAAATGACATTATGTTAAAGAGCGTATAGGCGTTTTATCTACTGTCATTAATGAACAACTAGAACTATGCACAATCTGTGGTCTACATTCAGTGGTATATGTATAACATGTATACTTTTTAGTACATGTACTAAGAATTGGAAAATTGATCCACCACATATAATCATAGCCTCAAAGCTAAACAAAAATACGATATGCGCATGCTTAGTACTCAGCGGAGATGTCTAAGCTAGTTCTTCGACATTTAAACCCTAACTTACACCTCTTTCAGAAACGTAACTTAGACCCGACTAAATATTGGCGTAACTTCGTTAGTCGGACTAACTTAAGCCCAAATTTAGGCCTTTTTGAGAAACGGGCCCCAGGTGCTTCTAATTGAGCTATCTGGCTCCAACAGGTCTGACCGTCACTGGTACAAATTTATATAGTAAAGTGATTTGTTTTATACTTGAACATGTTGATCGAAAACTGGCTAAATTACATCTAAATTACATCTACTTGCTAAAGTAACTGACCCAAATTGATACATATCATTCCCAATGTAGTCTAAAAAAGGTATATATAGCAACAACACTTCCTACAGGAAGAAATTTATTCAATAACAATTAACTAATTAGAGTCAACAAGCACTTTTAGGGAATTCCGAAAACAATTTTGTATAAGTGTTTTTCTTCCCCCAAATAAATGTCTGAATGGGTTTAAATTATTTTGTATGTTGAACCCAGTTTTATTTCACCTCAATTTTTTCTGTCTGCAATGTATCTGCTTTGAAAACAGGGGGCCAGTTCATGCTAGGTCGTATTTGTGTAGCGAGTACCGTACTCTGCTTTGTTGTGAAACATGAATTTCTTTTACCATCTTGTTTTACTTTTGCCTATTTCACCCTCGATGTCAGCAGGGAAATTTAAGACTGGGCAAATTCAAACGTCTTTAATTATCTCTCTTTAAACAAAACTGTGTTCAAATTTGAACGTCTTTAATTATCTCTCTTTAAACAAAACTGTGTTTGGGTGAATTCAAGACAGAACAAAACTGTTTGCAATGTAGGAGGGCGAAAATAACACAAGAGGAAAATAACCATATATACATGTAGTATTTATTTGATAAAATTCTTTAGAAAATAAGTTACGGTAATTGGTTCATTTACATAAATGAACATAAATACTCATTTTGTTTCAACAATGCATTAGTTCATAAAGCTTGCTATTAGATTTCTTTTTTTGAAATCAATTTGGTGCATGATTTGTGAATTATTCAGATTTGAATATTGCAGTACTGGTATGTATCAAGTACCGAATCTCATGTCCGTATCACGTTATGAATTTGGAAAAAAAAAAATCAAAGATATTTTGAGCTATAAATATAGCTTTATTTAAATTATTTTTGGTAACTAAATTTTAAAGGCATTTCAATTCATAAGGTACTACATGTGTACTGATGACAAAAAACCCCTAATAGATCCTGATTGCAGAAGCTGCTACTTTGTGTATTACATGTGGGTGTACCACTTCATGTATTAATTAGTGAATTCATTAATAAATCTCATGTTTTGTATTTTAAGGTCTCTTCCTGGTACTTGTATTGGGAAAGAGCTAAAATAGACATATACCTGTCATGTCTGTATATACATGTACATGATATTCTCTTTATAATTATAGCTGCATGTTCAGGAAATGAAGACTGTGGATTAGCATGCATATACACATATTTTTAACTGGTATTATTCCATTTAAACTGTCAAATATTAAAAAAAATATGTTACAAAAGCAAAAGGTACTAACACATGTAGTTTCCTATTTGATTAAAGATCAGTATCAAATTTTACATCAGTCTAATAAAAAAGGGCTGAATTGAATGAATTTAAAAACTTTTTTTTTTTTAGTATTAACAGTCGATCATTATTTTGGTGCAAAAATATTATTTAAAAATATATATATATATATAATTAACATCCTGGTAAAATAGTGTGCACATTTCCAAAAAAATTCTCCATAATAAAATAAAAGGTGGGGGGGGGGGGTGTAGTATTTGCTTCAGGTAACTTTTGTGTTTAATTATTAAGTGTTATTTATTTTTATTCTCACAATAATTGTACCTAGCGCTACATGTAAATGTTTATGTTTCTTTGTATTTACTTGTACAATTACCAAGGGCTGCATGTACAATTAAAAATTGATCTAGAATTGAACTTATAAATGCCCTTTGGCAGAATTCCATTCAGCATGTAAAATATATATCATGTTTATACTTATTTATTCATATGTCAGCATAAGAATATTAACCAGCTTTCAATGCATGATGTCGTTGCAGATGAAGAAAAAGAAAAGTGTCTTGGATGATGACACAACATATTTTTCAAGCTACCGACACAATGATTTAGAACAATACAGGCGGGGATACCCTGTAAGTAGCACACTTCATGTATTCTTGTATATTGAACAATTTTTTAGTTCTTCAATTAATATATCCTATGTGATTAAGGTAGGTATATACAAGGAATTCATCATTGGAAACTTACTAATAATTACCCTTAAAATATGTCCTTGACCTTAGGTCATTTAATGAAGGTCAAAATCACTCATATATTTCAGCATATGGCATTTGTTTTACTGATAGTTTTGTTATGATAGCCATAAGCCAAATATAATTATTCCCACACAGACATTTTTCGAAATGAGAAAATGGTAAAGATATAAATTGATATATATTTACATTTGTCAGTGTCTCTGTCTTTACAAATTGATTTTGTATTATACAGCCCAATAAATTCAAATGATGTATTGTTGGCCTTGGGGCGCAAGCACGTAGGGTTTGCATTCTTAAAAGAAATTACCGTCAAAAAAATATGTCAATATTCTGATATTGAATTGTACAATTGCTAAAAATTGTATAAATATAAGTAATAAGGAATTATTCTTTGAATATTAAAAGGTGATCATTTTGGTCGGGGAGTGATCAAATCTATCTTTGGGCTTTTATGGATTTGACCACGCCCCGACCAAAATTATTACCCCATACATGTAATACTCATTGACAAGGAACTTTAGTAAATTTAGTAAAATTATGTACATTTATGGTATTGTATGGATTTTTTTTCCATGTCAAGTGTTCATTTCAGGGCAAAAAGGATCACAAGGATCAAAATGACAATTTGAAGTTTTACAAGAATGAAATAAAATCATATCCTGATGGTAAGACTCATAATAATTAGTATATACAGGGAAATATTTTGCCCCCATTTTATTTTCGCCCCTTTCGCCCTCGTTGTCAGCAGGCAAATTTAAGACTGGGCAAATTCAGATCTCAAACTATCTCTTAAAACACAACTATGTCTGGGCGAATTCAAGAAGGGGCAAAACTGTTTGCAAGTGTAGAAGGGCAAAAATTACACGGGGCGAAAATAACCCTGCATGTATACAGTACCAGTTCTGTGTGATAATGAATATAAGATGATGAAATAAATGCAGTATACAATTTTTGATCTGTTTATCAGTGATCACTGTCAACATGCAGTCATCCTCTTGACACATGTACATGCATACATAATACTTTGAACACCCAGCAATCTCCTTTCTGACATTTCTGTGGACAATTCTATTATTTTGACCATGCAGAGTTAGTGTAAAACAATGGGAAATACTTGTTTATATTTTCCAAAGACATTTGGATTTACTGATAATTTCTAGGGTTGACTTGTATCTCTAGGAAAATACTGGTTTATATTTTAAAAATGTGTATTTTGGGTTTAGAGCCTCAAGATTTATATTGTGACATCAAATAACAGTAATATGTTGTACATATCTAGATTTACTTCAGAATTGTGATCAGCAATCTCGTATATCATTCAAGAAAAAGTTAAAAAGTTATAGCTATAAAGAACTGTCATTTATTTACTGTTCAGCAAATCCCTGCATTAATCCATTGAAAATTACTTTTTATAACAAATACAATGTACATGGTTATGATGAAGTTATTCTTTCACTCCAGCAGCCAAATTTTTATTTTTACATATATATTTAATATATTATATTAATATTATTATATTAATGTGTTCACAGTTTAGACAGTGTTGACTTATTGTTTACCGGTAAATGTGAATGTGTCGGAAAATTCATATAAAATATGGACAGGTATTATAGGGTTTTTTCCACTTTCAAGTGGCAACTTCTGCTGTAGATGGCATTATCATTCTAATGTTGATGTAGTTTTGATAGTGATGATAATTGACATAAATTTGTTCGTCTTTGACCAGTGATATATCCAATAATGTTTAGTGTTATTTCAGTTATTATATATATATATATATATA